>JADCRA010000396.1:508985-914346 GCA_021464305.1 Kandelia obovata
GATAGGGAGCTTCTCTTCCACTTCAAGGACGGCTTGAAGGATTGGGCAAGAGTAGAGCTCGACAGACGTGATGTGCAGACTCTAGATGCTGTCATTGTTGCTGCCGAAATGCTCATCGACTACTCTTCGAAGAACAAAAAGCCAAACTCCAACAAAAGTGGGGGAGAGAAGAACGGGCAAAAACAGGATGCAAGTCGCAAAAAGGGTGGAAACCAAAAATCCTCAAGTGGCAATCCCAAGCACAGACAGAATTCTTCGGGCAAACGTAACATAGGTAATCCCCCAAAGCCCTATTTCATTTGTGATGGACCTCACTGGGTGAAGGATTGCCCCAACCGTAGGGCAATGAATGCAATGATGACGGAACTCAACAAGGAGAAATCTAAGGAAGAGTCCCAACCCAACAATTGGGAAACCTGTCCAACCTTTTCTCTCTAACAATTCCTAAGGAGAAGGGACTGTTGTATGCAGACATGACCATTGAAGGAAAAACTGCATGTGCGATGCTGGACACGGGAGCAACGCACAATTTCATGGATGTCCAAGAGGCCAAACGGCTAGGCCTTAAACTCACAAAGGGGAATGACACCATCAAAGTTGTCAATTCAGAGGCAAAACCTGTCCAAGGTGTGGCACAAGGAGTAGCTGTCCGAATTGGAGATTGGACGGGTAAGTTAGACTTCACTATCGTTCCTATGGATGATTTTAAAGTCGTGCTAGGCCTTGCATTCTTCTGTAAAGCTTTAGCTTTTCCCATCCTTGTCTCGAGTTCTCTTATGATCCTGGATACGTGCAAGATCTGAGTGATCCCTTTGAAGAGCATGGAGAAATCGAAACCATCAATGATTTCTGCCTTGCAATTCAAGCGGGGTCTCAAGTCGGGTGATGGCTATGTTGCTACCATAAGGGAACTGAGCGAAGGGGAAGACGTAGCAGCACCTACCCCTACCTTGCCACCCTACATTCAAGGTGTCCTTGCCAAGTTTAAGGACGTGATGCCTCTTGAATTACCAAAGAAGCTGCCTCTAAGATGAGATGTGGATCACCACATTGAGCTGGAAATCGGTGCCAAACCTCCTACCATGGCCCCTTATCGCATGGCGCCCCCGAAGCTTGCTGAATTACTGAAGCAGCTCCAAGATTTGATAGAATCGGGCTTCATTCATCCATCGAAAGCCCCTTTCAGTGCTTCAGTCCTCTTTCAAAAGAAGAAGGATGGTTCGCTACGGATGTGCATTGACTACCGAGCCTTAAATAAGGTAACTATCAAGAACAAATATCTGATACCCTTGATAGCTGATCTTTTTGACCAATTACGGAAGGCGAGATACTTCACCAAGCTGGACTTGCGATCGGGCTACTACCAAGTCTGCATTGCTCAAGGTGATGAACCAAAGACCACCTGTGTGACGCGTTACGGAGCTTTCGAGTTTCTAGTCATGCCCTTCGGTCTCACCAATGCACCTGCTACCTTTGGCACCCTCATGAACAAGGTACTGCATCCCTTCCTTGCCAAATTCATGGTGGTTTACTTGGATAATATTGTCGGATACAGCAACACTCTTGAGGAGCATGCTGGTCATCTCAAGCAAGTCTTCCAAGTTCTCTGAGAAAATGCGCTCTACGTCAAGAGGGAGAAGTGCTCGTTTGCTAAGTAAGAGGTAGACTTCCTTGGCCATAAGATCAAGGATGGAAAGTTGACGATGGATTCGGCAAAGGTGCAAGCCATCCAAGCATGGGCGCCACCAACTAAAGTCCCAGAATTGTGATCTTTCCTGGGACTTGTCAACTACCTGTCTCTTATACACATCTAGATGTGTATAAGAGACAGGGAGAAGTGCTCGTTTGCTAAGCAAGAGGTAGACTTCCTTGGCCACAAGATTAAGGACGGAAGGTTGATGATGGATTCAGCAAAGGTGCAAGCCATCCAAGCATGGGAGCCACCAACTAAAGTCCCAGAATTGTGATCTTTCCTGGGACTTGTCAACTACTACGTCGGTTCATTAAGGGTTATTCTGTCGTAGCTGCACCCTTAACCGACTTGCTGAAGAAAGACAACACTTGGCATTGGTCGACAGAATGTCAAGCTTCCTTTAAGAGATTGAAGCAAGCAATCTCTGAAGAACCTGTGGTTGTGCTGCCGGACTACGAAAAACCTTTCGAAGTCCACACTAATGCATCTGACTTTGCCATAAGGGGAGTCTTGATGCAAGATGGGCATCCTATTGCCTACAAAAGTCGCAAGCTAAACAGCACGGAGAGACGGTACACCATCCAGGATAAGGAGATGATGGGCATCATCCACTGCTTGCGCGTCTGGAGACACTATCTCCTTGGAAGTAAGTTTGTAGTAATGACTGATAACATTGCTACAAGTTACTTCCAAACATAGAAGAAACTCAGCCATAAACAAGCTCGTTGGCAAGACTTCTTGGCAGAATTCGATTACACATTGCGTTACAAGCCAGGACAAGCCAATGTTGTTGCGGATGCGCTGAGCCGAAAAGGCCGGGAACAGCTGCCATACCACTAGTTCGCCAAAAGCAACTTCCTTAATCAGATCAAGAGGGCATGATGCAGGATGCTTTAGCAAAGAGCCTGCTGAAGTTGGCTAGTGAGGGGAAGACTCGTCGATTTTGGTTGGACGAAGGAGTCCTGACAACCGTGGGAAACCGAGTCTTTGTGCCGAAGTGGGGAAACCTACGGAAGGAAATCCTCAAGGAATGCCATAATTCCTTATGGGCTGGTCACCCAGGTATGGCACGAACCCTTGCACTTGTCCAACAACATTATTACTGGCCGCAAATGCATGCAGATGTCAAGGCCTACATTCGAACTTGCCTTGTTTGCAACAAGACAAGGTGAACAACACCCGCTCAGCTGGTCTATGGAGCCATTACCCATTACTGAAAGACCTTGGGAAAGTGTCTCAATGGACTTCATCGTTGCCTTACCTAAGTCTGATGGTTTTTGGAAGCATCATGGTGGTTGTTGATCGGTTTAGAAAGTATGGTACCTTCATTCCAACCTCTGCTGATTGCAAGGTGGATGAAGCCGCTCACTTGTTCTTCAAGAACGTGGTGAAGTTATGGGGCGTTCCCAAAAGCATCATCAGTGATAGGACCCTCGCTTCACAGGTAAGTTCTGGTGCGAGTTATTCAAACTACTTGGAACTGATCTAAACTTCTCTACAAGCTTTCATCCACAGAGTACGGGCAAACAGAGTGTGTGAATGCCTTGCTGGAGCAATACTTAAGGCACTATTTTATTGCCCATCAACGAGATTGGGCGAAGTTACTCGACATTTCCCAATTCTCCTACAATTTGCAAAGAAGCGAGGCAACCAGCAAGAGCCGTTCGAGGTTGTTATGGGACAACAACCCTTAACTCCAAATGCAATTGCTTCTCCTTATACGGGGAACAATCCTTCTGCATACAAGTTTGCAAAGGAATGGCAATGAGGAGGTGGACATCACAAGGGCTTGCCTTGACAAAGCGGCCAAGCGGATGAAGAAATGGGTTGACCGAAAGCGACGCCCAAAAGAGTATATGGAGGGAGACTTGGTAATGGTAAAGTTGTTGCCTAACCAATTCAAGTCTCTGTGTAAAGTTCACAAGGGCTTGGTGAGGAGATATGAAGGGTCATTTCCTATCCTCAAACGTGTAGGGAAGGCAGCCTATCAAGTCCAACTCCCATCCAAACTCAAGATCCACAATGTCTTCCATGTAAGTCTTTTAAAGTCTTTTCATGGGGGACGACGAGGATCCTAGTCGAAGTGAGTCCAAGCGCGCACCAACCGCTGTGGTCACCAAGTTCGACAAGGAGGTGGAAAGCATCCTTGCTGATTGAGTGATCCAGAGAAAAGGAGTTCCTAACTACACCGAGTACTTGGTCAAGTGGAAAGATTTATCGGACGAAGAGGTTAGTTGGGAACGAGAGGACCTGCTTTGGCAGTTTTCGGATTTCATCTACCGCTACAAGGATGAAAGCACGACGAGGACGTCGCGAAAATAAGTGGGGAAGGGTGTCAGGGGCTGATTCAAGTATGCTACCAGCCCGCTTGTTGCATGCTAGCCCAATTGGTGCCCAACCCAAGGCAAGGAGAATTCTAGAAGAATACTTAGGTGTCCCTCTCTAGAATGCTCCATTGTAAATATCTAGATATTATCCTTAGAATTCTCTAGAACCAATGACTGTAGCCACACATTGAGGAGGGGAAGCAACTATAAATACCCCCATTCCTCCCATTTGTAAACACACCTCTCAATAGCAAAGTTCTCTACATTGCTATACACTTATGCCTACTTTCCTTCTCTCTATCTCGAAACCTCTCACTTTCTCTCTCTTTTGAGTTGGTTGTTGCTCGTCAAGGCTTACTTAGCATCTTCTCTCTTCAAGGCTTACTTAGCATCTTCTCTCTTCAAGGCTTACTTAGCATCTTCTCTCGCAAGATTGTCTAAGTGTCGCGCGGGTTAGCACGTCCAAAGCCTAACTCCGTGACAGGCTTGCACTAGCAACCAATGTGCAGTAGTAAGTGGTGCACCAACAGATGACGATAGTGTGCAAGGATAACAACAACAACGTAAGCAAACAATAGTAATGCAGGTGAATAACAGTAATGGCATGAGCAGACAATAGTAGCACACTCGAATAGAAGGATCAACACATGTGAACAGTAGTTACAGTGTGCTCATAAAGAAGGCACGACTTATGCGGACAGTAGGTAAGCACGTGTAGACAACAAGCAGCAGTGATAACGTGTGTAAATAACATTAACAGCTCACGTAGACAACAAACAGTCATGGCAGCGCATACGAATGACAAAGCATATAAACAACATTAATAGTGTGTGCAAATAACAACAGATAGCATTAACAATACACACAGACAACAACAGCAGTGCATATGGACAACATTAGCAGTGAAAAGTATTAACAGCACATACGAATAACAACGACAATGTGTACAAATAGTATTAGCATCACATACAGGTAACACCAATAGCAGGTGAAACAACATCAAAGTAAAAGAAGAAGAAGATCCATATTCTAATTTAGCAATCTATACATATTGAGTGATTGTTCTCCAAGAAAGGTTTTACCATAAACTCTTGATAAATTTATTGAAAAACAAAGTGAGATACCTTTGGAGTGATCAGAAGATCATTGTAAGTAGTTATAGAGTAGTCCTTCCACAACTGGTTAAAGAGTGATCCTTCTATAATCAGACTATATCCCTTGATAATAAGAGTGGATTGTGTGATTTAAGAGTGATCCTATCACACCGTAGATATAACTCACACATTGTGGGTAAACCACCTAAAAATTATCATGTGATGAGAATCATAAAGATGATGAGTGGAAGGTTTCAATAGATGCAAGAGGTCCATTGCACATTTCAGAAGGCTCCATAATACAAGCTAGACCTTCAATGGATGAAGAGGTCCATTTCATATTCCAGAAGGCCCAATAACATGAGTTAGAGCTAAAAAGATTAAAGAAGCACTAAATGGGCTTATTAAGGACATTCATTGAGGCCAATCAAATTTCAAATGATACAAATTTAAGTTTGACAAAAAGTAGAGGCCTAATTAATATAATTGGAGTACTTAATGGATCAAAATAAGTAATAGCATTCACTCTTAAATAGAAGTTTATTGTTTGTGTTACAATTTATCCATAGTTAAGAATTCCTCCAAAATAAGGATTTGTCCTCAGTAGAAATTTATACCTCTTTAGGATCGTTATCTTAGCCTATAAATAGGCACCCCTTGTAAATTCTGAAAAGAGGAGACAACTTTAAATGGAATGGAAAGTAGGTACTTCTTGAAATGGAAAGTACCTCTTGATAAGTTTGACAACTTTAAATGAATTTAGAGAAGGGTTTTTCTCCTTCGGTTCTTTTAAGGACTAAAAAACTTATCAAGAGGTACTTCTTCTTATGGCATTCCAATCAACTCATCACTCCTTAAATAACCTAGGTTTATGTTCCTTTGAATGTTGGGTCTAGGGTTTATGTTATTAAACTCTGGTTTAACTTTCCTAGTTGTTCTTTGATTCCTTGTGTGCATTGGGTCCCTAAAACACGTCTTTTTGGGGGCTTTCCACATCAGTTGGTATTAGAGCTTAGTTCTTAATCAGGTTGAATCCACTCACTCTTCAATTTTCTACCTTATGATTTATTTATTTCTGTTGAGTTTGTCTATTATATGAATTACCATTCAAATGCACAAATCTATTTGTTTGCAATCCTTTTTTGTTTGCTTGTTTGTTTAAACTCATAAACGTGTCAATTTCAATTCCAATTGTTGTATATAAGTAAAAGAGAAAAAAAAGAAGGATCAACGAAAAAGAAAAAAAGAAGAAGGAAGAAGAACAAAAGAAAGAGAACATCAAATTCAAATTATTGGTAAGGTTACTAGTTTGGTCATATTAGCCATAATAATAATAAAGTTTTCTTACTTAACTCTAATTTTACCATCTATTTTTCTATTTTATTACCTAAGTTTAACCTCTAGGTTTAACTATCCCTATCCTGATTTTTGTGAGTTTAGTTCATTAAATTTGTTTGCCTTTATATCTTTTTTCATTTTTTATTCCTTGTTCTCCAAATTGTTAAATTATACACCATTTATCTTATTTTGTTCAAAAATCAATACTCTTGATTTATGTTGTTTAGTTTTTTATAAAACTAAAAGGGGAAATCTAAGTGGTAAAAGGCAAGAGTGAAAGTTCATATAAAGAAAAACCCATAAAAAGTTTAAACACCAGGGAGTGTGACACTATCTTTTGAGTGAAACACGTAAGGAAGTGTTCTGTGAGTTATCTTAATTATTTTGTGTAGAAGTAATATTATGACATCCAAAGACAAAAGTGCAGCTCAGAAGGGAGCTAGTGATGTATCCTTCATGATCAAAGCTATGCAATAACAATTTGAGCGCATAAATACCAGGTTTAATGATATGAGGGAGAGGATAAAGGAGTAAGCTAATACGATAACATAGTTACAAAGGTGGCATGGGGAATATAAGGCTCCTAAAGTAAAAAGGTAGTTGAGATGTGTTTATGACCATTAAGATGATGTATAAGATGATGAATTTGATGATCAAACTATTGTGGTTAGAATTGTTAACAATAGAAGGGATCAAAGAGAATTTGGAAAGCAAGACACCTATGACCATAATTTAGGCAGTATTAAAATGACAATTCCTCCATTCCAAGGTAAGAATGATCCTGATGCATACCTAGAATGGGAGAAGAAAGTTGAATTGGTTTTTGACTGCCATAAATATTCTGAGGAGAAAAGGGTAAAGCTTTTTGAAATTGAATTTACTAATTATGTTATTATTTGGTGGGATTAACTTGTTTTGACTAGGAGAAGTAATTATGAGCAGCCTATTGATACATGGGAGGAGATGAAGGCTATTATAAAGAGGAGATTTGTTCCTAATCACTATTACAGGGAATTATAACAAAGGCTGCAAGGGCTCACTCATGGCATAAAAAATGTGGAGGACTACCACGAGGAAATGGAGATTACCATGATTAGTGCGAATGTAGAATAAGATAGATAAGCAACCATGGCTCAATTTCTGCAAGGGCTAAATAAGGACATAACAAACGTGGTTGAGTTGCAACATTATGTGGAATTAGAAGACATAGTGCACATGGCAATGAAAGTTGAAAGGCAACTTAAACAAAAGGGTTCCACACAATTTGTTCAGAATTTGGTTTCTACCTCATCTTAGAAGCTAAATCAAAGTAAAAGGGACAAGATAACCAATTACAAATCTAAAGCTGAGCTATCCAAGCACAAGAATGTGGGTTTTAGCAAGGAGGCAAGTAATTTTGAACCCCAACCAAGTATAAATAGAGATGTTAAATGTTTTAAGTGTTTGGGAAAGGGTCACATTGCATCTCAATGTCCAAATAAGTGTGTAATGATCTTGAGAAGTAATGGAGATATTAAAACTGAAAGTGAATTAAATGATGCTTATGTGCCATCATCAGAGGGTGAAAGTGATAGAGAGGAGTATCCGGTTAATGATATGGCTCTCATTACAAGGCAAGCATTGAATGTGCAAGTAAAGGAAGAAAATGAGGTGCAACAAGATAACATCTTTCAGAAAAGGTGTTTTATCAAAGATAAGGCATGTAGTATGATTATTGATGGTGAGAGTATAACTAATGTTGCTTACACAACTATGGTTGAGAAGTTGAATTTACCTACTATGAAGCATCCTAAGCCATATAAGTTTCAGTGGTTGAATGAGAGTGATGAAGTCAAGCTAAATAAGCAAGTGGTTATATCATTTTCTATCGGAAGGTACCACAATGAAGTTTTATGTGATATTGTACCAATGTATACAGGTCATATTCTATTTGGAAGATCATGGCAATTTGACAAGCAACTTATGCATGATGGCTTCAAGAATCAATATTCCTTTGTAATGAATGAAAAATCCATCACTCCTGTACCATTATCACCTCAACAACCTTATGAGGATCAATTAAGGATTAAAAAAGAGAGATTGATAAAAGAGAAAAGATAGGAGAAAATGTGAGGACATAAGAGAAAGAGAAGAAAAAAGAGAGTTTCTATGTAAAAGAAAGTGATGTCAAAAGAGCATTCTATGCCAAAAAGCCTATGATCATACTTTTGTACAAGGAGGCTTATTTTAACACTAACAAGTTTGACACATCTTTGACTAGTGTTGTTGTTGCTCTATTGCAAGAATTTGAAGATGTATTTTCTGACGATGTTCCAAGTGGATTGCCACTTAATAGAGGAATTGAGCATCAAATTGATTTCATCCTAGGTACATCCATCCCTAACTAGCTAGCATATAAGAGTAATTTTGAGGAGACAAATGAGCTTCAAAGGTAGGTTGATGAGCTTATTTCCAAAGGATATGTGAGGGAAAGCATGAGTTCATGTGTTGTTCTTGTCCTACTTGTACCCAAAAAAGATGTGACTTGAAGGATGTGCATTGATTGTTAAGCAATCAACAAAATCACTGTAAAGTATCGTCACCTCATACCTAGATTAGATGACATCTTGGATGAATTGCATGGTTCATGTGTCTTTTCTAAAATTGATTTGAAAAATGGATATCATCAAATTAGGATGAGAAAGAGAGATGAGTGGAAAATAGCTTTCAAAACTAAGTATAATTGGTATGGAATACTTGTTATGCCATTTGGTCTCATTAATACACTAAGTACTTTTATGCAACTAATGAATCATATTTTGTGTCCATTTATTGGTAAATTTGTAGTTGTATATTTTGATGATATTTTGGTCTATAATAAAGCCGTAAAAGAGCATCTTGATTATTTGTGTTCTATTGTAAGTGTTTTACGTTTTGAGAAATTGTATGCTAATTTACAAAAATGTTCCTTTTGTACTGATCAAATCACATTTCTTGGCTATGTTGTCAATGCTAAAGATATTGAGGTTAACCAGAAAAAAGTTAAGGCAATTTGTTATTGGCCTACACTTAAGTCAGTTAGTGATGTGCATAGCTTTCATGGTCTAACTAATTTCTATAGATGCTTTGTTAAGGACTTTAGCACCATTGTTGCACCACTCACTGAGCTTATAAAAAAGAACATGAGTTTTAGGTGAGGTAGTGACCAAGACAAGACTTTTAATTGCATCAAGGAAAAATTAAGTTTCACACCCTTACTTGTTTTACCTAACTTTGCAAAAATTTTTGAGATTGTGTGATACTTCAGGTATTGGCATTAGAGCTGTTTTGATGCAGGAAAGGTGCCCAACTGCTTACTTTAGTGAAAAGCTAAGTGGAGCAAGCCTTAATTATCTTACTTATAACAAAGAGATGTATGCATTAGTACAAGCTTTGGAGACATGATAATATTACCTTTGGCCTAAGGAGTTTATCATCTATACTGACCATGGATCTTTGAAGCACTTGAAGGGACAAGGAAAGTTGAACAAAAGACATGTCAAGTGGATTGAATTAATTTAGACCTTTCCCTGCATCATCATATATAAACAAGGTATGAAAAATATAGTAGCTAATGCATTATCTCGCAACTATGTCCTTATTTTTACACTTACTGTAAACTTATTAGAATTTGAACATATTAAGGATTTATATGTGAATGATCCTGACTTTGTTAATGTGTATAGAGCTTGTAAGACATCAGCCTTTGAAAAGTTTTATAGGCATAAGGGTTTCTTATTTAGGGAAAATCTTTTATGCATACTTATGAGTTCTTTGAAAGAGTTAGTTGTAAGAGAAACTCATGAGGGTGGTCTAATAAGTCATTTTAGTGTTAGGAAAACTCTAGATGTCCTAAATGAACATTTCTTTGGGCTATGTATGAAACGAGATGTTGAGAGAATATATGAGAAATGCATAACATGCAAACAGGAGAAATCTAGAGTTATACTCCTTTGCCTATACTTAGTCATCCCTAGGTTAATTTATCTATGGACTTTGTACTAGAATTGCCACGAACAAAAAGGGGTAGGAATTATGTATTTGTTGTTGTTGATATATTTTCAAAGATGACACACTTCATCCCATGCCATAAAATTGATGATGCAAATAATGTGGTTGACTTATTTTTTAAAGAAGTAGTATGTTTGCATGACATGCCACGAAGCATTGTTTTAGATCGGGATACAATGTTCTTAATCTACTTCTGAAAGACTTTGTGGGGTAAGTTAGGTACTAAGCTATTGTTTCCAACTACTTCTCATCTATAAATTAAGGTGGTTAATCGAACTCTTTCTACTCTTTTTGCGTGCTATTATTTGAACAAATTTGAAAACATAAGAAGATTGTTTACCACATGTCAAGTTTACATATAATAGGAGTGTTCATTCTGCTTTTAGTTACTCTCTATTTGAAATTGTATATGGTTTTAATCCATTGACTCCTTTGGATTTGGTACATATACTTATCAATGAGTATGCCAACTTAGATGGTGAATGCAAGGCTGATATGATAAAAAAATTGCATGAAAAGGTGTGACAACATATTGAAAAATGAACTGAGTAATACACATTTCATGTCAACAAGGGCTGAAAAAGGGTAGTGTTTGAACTTGGTGATTGGGTTTAGGTGCATATGCGTAAGGAATGATTCCTAACTCAGAGGCGTTCAAAGCTACAACCTAAAGGAGATGGTCCCTTTCAAGTTTTAGCACAAATTAATGACAATACTTATAAGTTGGACCTTTCTAATGAGTATAATGTGAGTGCAACATTTAATGTTCCTGATGTTGGTGATGATTCGAGGATGAATCCTTCTGAGGAGAGGGGGAATGATGAGAACTATAGAAATGATAGGTGGAAGGCTTCAATGGATACAAGAGGTCCATTACACATTTCAAAAGTCTCAATAACACAAGCTAGAGCTTCAATGGATGCAAGAGGTTTATTGCACATTCCAGAAGGCCTAATAACATGAGTGAGAGCCAAAAAGATTAAAGAAGCACTAAATGAGCTAATTGAGGACATTCAGGCCAACCAATCTTCAAATGATGTGAATTCAAGTTTGATAGAGAGTAGAGACCTAATTAATGTAATTGGAGTACTTGATGGATCAAACTAAGTAATAACATTCACTCCTAAATAGGAGTTTATTATCTGTGTTGGAATTTTTCCATAGTTAAGAATTCTTCCAAAATAATGATTTGTCTAAGTAGGAATTTATGGCTTTTTAGAATTGCTATCTTAACCTATAAATAGACACCCTTTGTAAGTTCTGAAAAGAGGAGACAACTTTGAATGAAATAAAAAGTAAGGGTTTTTCTCCCTCGATTATTTTGAGAACTAAAGAACTTATCAAGAGGTACTTCTTCTTATGGTGTTCCAATCGACTCAACACTCTCAATTCCTTTCTTTTCTGAAGTGTGGCGTCCATATCCTTCTTAAATACCCTAGTTTTGTGTTCCTTTGAATGTTAGTCTAGGGTTTGTGTTTTTAAACTCTGGTCTAGCTTTCCTAGTTGTTCTTTTATTCCTTGTATTTGTTGGGTCCCTAAGTCACGTCTGTTTTGGAGTCAATGGTACCAATGTAAATAGTTCACCATCCATGGTGAAAGAATAGCGGTTCTTATAACCATCATGTAAAACTTTTCTATCAAATTGCCAAGGACATCCCAATAACAAATGTCTGGTCTGTATAAGTACAACATCACAAAATAACTCGTCCTTATATTGACCAATGGAAAATGGAACCACAACTTGTTTAGTCACTTTCACCACTCCACTATCATTTAATCATTACAAATTATATGGCCTAGGATGTTTAGTTGTAGGCAAGTTCAATTTTTTCACCAACTATATACTTGCTACATTAGTACAACTACCTTCATTGATAATCAAGCAATAGATTCTATCTTGAACTAAACATTGAGTATGGAAAATATTTTCCCACTGCATCTCAGCATCATCCTTCTCCTTAACCTGCACACTAAAGGCTCTCCTTACTACTAAAAGCCTTCCACCATACTCCGGATACTTTATCCCTTTATCAACATCACTAGCATCCTCTAGTGATGACATTTGGTCTCCATCACTAACATCACTGCTAGACACATAGTCACCATTCTCCATAAATACATGGTTTTCTTGTTAGGACATTGTGAAGCCACGTGAGCCCTACCCATACATCTAAAGCATTTGATGTCTCTAGTTTTTCCTTGGGTGCCCTCAAGTTTTTCTTCAAATTTGCCTCTTTCCTGGCTGCCCCCACGATTCTTGGGTCTATATGAATTGGTTTTAAGCTTAAAAGTCATCTTCTCTTCCTTTTTCCCCCAATTCAACTTCCAAAAAGATAAACCTAAGTTTTGATTATGTCCAAGAGTACTTCTTCCCTTAAGTTGTCTCTCAACTTTCATGGCAATGTGTATCATGTCTTCAACCTCTGCATAGTGTTGCAGCTCTACCACATCAACTATGCTCCTATTCAACCCTTGGAGGAACCTAACCATGGTTGCCTCCCTATCCACTACATTTGCCCTAACCATAGCAATTTCCATCTCCTTCTGGTACTCTTCCACACTTTTGGAATCTTGCGTAAGGCTTTGCAACTTGTTACACAAATCCCTATAATAAGAGCTGGGATCAAATCTCCTTCTTATCACAGTCTTCAACTCATTCCAAGTTTCTACGGTTCTCTCAAAATTTCTTCTCCTAGTGGTAACTTGCTGGTCCTACCATACTACAACATAATTAATAAGTTCTACCACAACTAACTTCACCTTCTTCTCCTCAAAGAAGTTGTGGCACTCATATATTAATTTTACCCTTTGTTCCCAATCCAAATAGACATCAGGGTCAACTTTCCCTTAGAAAGAAGGTATTTTCATTTTAATACTACTAAGATTTTTGTCTACTCCTTCCTCTACTTTATTTCTATTATCCAACCTCCATTGTACCTATGATAAACATTCTCATTGCCTCTTGCTCCTTTACCATTCCTATTACTACGTCCTCCTCTAAAACCACATCTGAAGTTTCTACTAGCATTATCACCGTCATCACAATAATCATCACCATCGTCACCAAAGTCATGTTCAAATTGCTCCTTCATGACCCTCCCAACTAATGTCTTGGGATTGACACTCGATTTCCCTTTTATTTTATCCATCTTATTTCAAACTTTCCAAAACATTTGGTCAATCCTATCAAACTTTTGCTCTAAGGACTTCATAAGCAATTTGGAATCTGGAACAACTACTTCCTCTTCTCCATGTGGGAAACTGCCTTCTTTAGTATTGGACATTGTGTATGCAAAATTGTTAGTAAATAAAGAATATACCTCACAAAAATCACTCCCTTGCGTCTCAACTATAGTTATCCTCAACTCTCATGTTTCACACAATGAATTGCAAGACTCTAAAATCTCTTTCAATAGTTCTAAGCAAACTAAATTCAGAACAAACAAAACTTAAACATATCAATCCTAGACCTACCTCTTCAAAGAAGTGACACAACCAAAAAGATGGGCAATAAAGTAAACAAAATGACAAGGAATTCAATAATATGAGTTGTGCAATGGGACAACAATCAATTATCAAATATAATTGATTAAATGACCAATTGAGTAATGAACCCTTTTTTTTTTTTGGGTTAACTAATGGGTATTTTTGTAGAAGAAACAAATATCAGAAAAGAAACTCACAAAATAGAAGATTTTGTTTTTTTTTTTTTGTTTTTTTTTTTTTTTTATCTTTTTGATTATTCAATCAACAATGTAGAATACACAAAAGAGATGATAACAAAAGTATAACTAACCTGAGTTAGAGCCAAGGCTCTGATACCAAATGATACGAACTTCGTTTGTATGTAAACGGAACCCAACACCAATGTTGGTATAGTATCGTTCTAACAAAAGTTAAGGGATTTGGAGTTCTGATCCAATGATTATAAACAACCAAGAACCAAAACTATAAGATTCAGACGCCACTCCTAACAACAACAATGTTGAAGAAGATAAGTCTAGTGAACCAACACATGCAAGTATGAAAGTTCAGAATTAGTTCTCAAAGAACCAAAGAAAATAGCTCATAAACTCAAGAAAAAGGGTCTGACTCCTCCAACCACCTTTTTGCCCTTTTTATATGCTAACCCTCAGAAACCCTAACTAATAAGCTGGGATTAATAAGGAAATTCGTCCAACTCATTAAATAATAATAAAAACTCATGGAAATAACTCATTTAAATTTTATATCATAGGCTTCCAAATCCAACTTACCTCCAAAAGACATAGTTCTTAGATTCCTCCACATATGACACATTCACAAGCCCTAGTGAAGCCCCCATCATCCTTAACTCGTACTTGGCAATTTCCTGATAGTAAATGTCGCACAACAAGTTGTTGAGAGTTTCCTTTATTTTCTTTAACATTGCCCTTGTCATTAGTCCTCTAAGGTTTTGCAAAGCATCAACTCCCTTATTGATTTAAGTTGGTATAATATGACTTCCATTAGGCATATTATGGTGTCCAAGGCCATAACTCCTTTCCCCTTAACTTCAAATGCTCTTCATTTCCAATTCTCACTTGGGATTGAAAGCTTTGATACAATGCTTTAAAGTTAGTAACATTGTCTATCATATGGTGAATGTTCCTATTATTAATCAACCAAGTTTCACAAACACTTCCTATAACTTTACATGCTACAACAAACAAAAATTCTTCTTTCAAATTTCCTTCTACAACTTGGGCTTGCTATAAAGCTAAAGATTGATTAGCTTGCTTGTTTTTGAAAACCTTAGCCCTATGCCTCATCTTTTTACAAATGTTGTACTACATACCAGTTTTGTACCAACAATATCTTTCCAATGACTAGTTTTCTTATAATGCTTACAAGGAAAAAATTTCTTCTTCCTTCCTAATTCTTTTCCACCTCCCTCCTTCCTTTCTTTATCTTTCTTATCCTCTTAAGTTTTAAAGCCACTTACCTAGCCCTTCTCTTTACCTTTAACCACTAATACAGCCTCTCTAATCTCCTCATACTTTATTTGTCTTTTAAGCTCCAATGTATACAAGGCATTAACAAGCTCAATTGAGATAAAACTACTAAGGGAATTTTCAATTGCAAATTATCTTAGACTAATATATCATAAATAAGGAAATCTAACTATCATTTAAATTCTTGTTCAATGGACCAATATTCCTATTAAGGATGACAAATGAGAGTTCTACCATTCTTTTGTGAACCAATTTTTGAAATTTATTGCTAACCAACCTTGAGGACATGACCCTTTTAAAGGGTGATGGAATGATATAATTTCCTTCATTTATGATATTTAATAATTATCTTTTATAAATTTTAAATTAATATATATAATTACTTTCATATTAGTATGTTGTCAAGTTAGAGTTTTAAGTCTCTATATATGTAATGTACTATTCCTTTTTAATTAAAACAATAAAATATGTCAAAAATTTTAACTTATTAGAAATCAATTTCCTTAAAGCAATTATCAGAGGTTAATCCCCTTCAAAAAATCAATCTTATCTTTATTTTTGTAATTTTCTTATTTTTAATCTTTAATTTCTCATCATAAGCATAACCTCAAATCTTTAAACCCTAACTTGTCATCATAATTATCCTACTAGCCCATAATTGTCAATTACCTATTTAATTTATCTTTGAAACCCTAAATCGATTATAATATCGGGTTATGTTTGTTTTGAGTTATTATGAAAATGACTTAACATTTTTATTAAGTATTCACGTATTATGATAGTTTAATTTTCTAAATTTTATAACCCCCAAAAATTCCTAACTCAAAATTTTTTATTTTTTTAATATTTTATTCAAGGGTCTCATTTTACACATTCACCCAAGCAACTTTCAAAATAGTTTCCTCTAACTATTTGATTTTCATGAATTTGACAATCTTTCACCTAATGGACTTCTAAAGTTTGAAGTCACATATAAGATACAAGTATTCTTAATGGATTAAAATAGGAAATTAACTTGATTAACATAAGATGGTCATCCAATTATTTTTAAGACTATTATTACTCAAAACACAAAGGAATGGGAGAGTTAAAAATAAAATAAAATAAAAGGAAAAAAAAGGTCATACTTATATTTGAAAAATATGTAAACAAGAGAGCAAAGGAAAATTATTAATTTCTCTTTTCTTATTTGATTTACTAAATTCATTCCTCTCAATTTTTGGGAGAAAAATAATTGACTCCCTTATATGATTTATAAAATGACTAATTTACTCATTTTAACTCTTTTTATTAACACTCATTAGTTTTAGTATAAGAGTAAAATGAAAATTATGACAAAAACAAATTTCTTTTCTCATATTATTTTTTTTTCCAAATACAAAGATAATGAAAAAAGTTTCTCTTCTCTCATTTCCTTCCCTTAATATTTCTCTCCCCTTACCTGTTTAGCCAAACAAAGGTTAGAAGTTGTATAGTTTTATCCTTTGTTTGAATAATAAAATAGAAAGAGAAAAAAAATTTCATCCTTTCTACATTTTAAAAAAGATAATGTGGCAAAGGAAAATTAAAAATTTTATTTTAAAAAAAATGAAAATGAGGAGAAAAGAATATTTTTCATAATTATAATTAATTTGAGAAAATTGCTTACTAGATAATCAAAAACTTTTCTCCTAAAATTGGAAGGAATGAATTTGGTAAGCCAAAGAGTAAAATTAATTTTTTTCTCCCCCAATACATTTACCAATCATAAATATAGTTTCTTTCCCTTTATTTTCCTCTTTCCTCTTCCTTTTTCTTTCTTTGAAACACAATTAAACTCTTGGGCTTGACCCTATGCCTTCAAATTATTTTTTTTGTACCATTTTTTTTTTTTGGAATTTCAATTTTCAACGTCAATTAATCCTTTATTTAGATAAGAAAGCAAGGGAGAGGAAGATGAAGGAAAGAAAAATAAGACAAATGAAAATTGAAGTAAAGAAAAAATTTTCATCCTTTTATGTTTAAGAAAAAATAAAGTGAGAAATAAAAACGAAAATTTTCTAATTTGAGAACGAGTATAAAGTGAGAGGAAATAAAATAATATTCATTACAATTTAAATTTTAGTATTATACTAAAATTGATAAATTTTAATAAAAACAGTTAATATATGTAAATTGGTTATTTTATGAATCAAGTAAGAGAATTAAAAAGTTCCTTTTCAATTTTAGGAATAATGGATTTTCTTATCTCTTAAAACATTTTTGAACCATAAACATAGTTTTTTGCCCTTTATTTTTCTCTGCCCTCCTCTTTTTTCATTCTCTTAAACACAATGTTAAATTCTTAGGCCTTACCCTAATCAGGCAAGGGATACCCCTCAAATTGTTTTTTTTTTTAAACATTTGTTATTTTTCCTTTTAATTTTTGACATCAATTAATCCCTTATTTAAATAAAAAAGTAAAAAAGAAGAAAATAAAGGAAAGAGAAATAAGATGAATGAAAAAAAATTCTATCCTCTTTGTGTTTGAGAAACAATAAAGTGAGAAAGAAAAACTAAAATTTTCTAAGTTGAGAGAGGGTAGAAAGTGAGAGGAAATAAAATAATATTAATTAAAATTTTAATTTTATACTAAAATTGATGAATGTTAATGAAAACAATTAATATAATTAAATTAATCATTTTATAAATGAAGTAAGGATTTTGTGGGTTGAATCCCTTAAAACATTTCCAAGCATTAGCATTATTGTTTTTTCCTTTATTTTGACAAAGAAGCAAAGGGAGAGAAAATTAAAGAAATAATGAATGGGAGAAATAAAAATTGGAGGAGAAAAAGTATTCTCTTTGTGTTTGGGAAAGAATGATTTGAGGAAATAAAATATAAAATGTTTTAGTTTGAGAGAAATGGAAAGTGAAGGTAAGAAAACTAATATTTATTATAATTTTATTTTTATTTTTATACTAAAATTAGTACATGTTAATAAAAAATATTAGTTATTTTATAAATCATATAGAAAATTAATGATTTTCCTTCCATAAATAAAAAGAATGAATTTAATAAATCAAAATTAATAATAAATCAATAATTTTTCTCTTGCATATTATTCAGACATTTCTCAAACAAACACCTTTCCTCCTCATTTTTCTCTCTCCCAACAATGGTAAGGTGATGCGCATGGGTCAATCTCAGATAATACCCAGATCAAAAATGAAGTTTGATGAGTGAAGCTGGATCAAGGCCGAACTTGGGGCCCAGGTGCTTGGCCCATGTACCGTGGTAAACAACAATATTATCGGCGAGCCGAGTCAGTCTAGCCCAAATTAAAGAAACGTTTATTTTTCAAATTTATTTATGTCCTTAAAATTATAAATAAAGTACTATATTTTTATGTATGCATAAAACATTGTAAAAAATCTATACATATAGATATTAAAGTATCATAATTATATCCTCCTTAAGAATTCTATTTGAAGTAATCTTGTAATAAGCATAACGAAGGAGGAGTGTCATTCAATTTATATGTTTAAAAAATAATAATAAATTGAAGCCCAGTTGGTCTCTTCTTTTAACATGGATCGAGCTGTTTGTGTTTTTTTTTTTTTTTAATCTGAAACATGAAATAAAAAAAGTACATGGCCAACCAAAGTTAATCAAACATCGGAAGTAGGGAAAGACTTGGGGATTGAGACAGTGATATTTGCTTTAGAAGTAGATCGCTGAATGGCTTTATAATCAACTTTTTAAAGTACATTAAAATCATCACTTGGGAGGCCCAACATTCCTAACGTTAAAACAAGGTCTTAGTCTCATCTCCTGAGCCTCACCTTTCATGCTTCCCTTCCTTCGTACAATTCTTTAATGCTTTTAAGTGAATGAGATTCAGGTGATTTCTGAATTCACCTCATTTAAGATGTATGGGAGGGAGATTCTCTGATAGATGAGCAACGTTAAGAACAAATGTATCTCCTAATTATTGCACATAGCATTATCAATTACAATGCTTTTTACCATAAGCCGGATGCTTTCATTTCAAATCAATATTTGCATTTTCATTTTCTTACTTTTTGTTATTCCTTTACCATGATGTTTTTTGGACCAGACGAAAAGGTTAATCTCACGTATTAGGTGGGGTTAGCTTAAAAGAAGGTAAATATTATTAGCTTCATAGAATTCAAGTGCTTTTTATCTTATTTAATATCATGAAGTGGGTATTGAGCTCAAAGTCTTATTGAAACCCTTTTTAATTAAGTTGCTTGCTGAGTTTTATGTTATACAACAAGGATATTGTTTTCTCATTATACAGATTTCTTCTTCTCCCCCACGAATTTAATCAAATTTGAAAGCTTAAGTTCATAATTTGAGCATCCTCTCCTTTAGAAGCAAAATGATTGTTGAAGTTCGTTGTGCCCATATTAAGCTGTTATATATCACAGGTGTTATATATATATATATATATATATATATATATATATATATATTAGGCCTTTGTCTTTCCATTGTTGATCTTTCTTTACACACATTGATAGTATAAAGATGTAGGAGAAAATAATAAGGATGTGATTAAAGTGCTTCTGTTTTGATTGATTTCCAAAGAAAAAAAAAAAAATTGAAAATGGAAACGGAAAAGAACCTCAAGTAATGGGCATGAGGCGTTTGGAGTGCCTTTGAACATTGACTATGCTTTTCTTGCTTAAGAAGATCTTGTGAGAACCTCTCCGCTTTTGGCGAAAAAGCTTAGCTCTCTAGAGAATGACACGTGGCAATGACATGCTCCCATTTAGCCCCCAAAAGACCGCTGCTTGGGTGGCAGGAGAGAGCGGGAGAGAGAGAGAGAGAGAGAGATGATAATTTTGACTTGTTTTATTGTTCCTCTGTTCCAAGCATTCTTTGCTTAAAGAGCGGCCAGACCCAGCAATAAAGCCAAGAACCAAAAAAACGGAAGTGGACTAAAGCTAAAAGCAAAGCACACATGCTGCTTGTGCAATACAAGCACATACATATAAAAACAAAGCAGAAAGAAAAAAAAAAAAAAAAGAGGTAACGTTCATTTCATATTAGAAACACAATTGCAGTTGCATGCCTAGATAGCCAAAGTAACAAAATGGCAAGCGGCGCTATAGCTGTGCTGACAACCGACAAGAGCCAGTAACATCTCACTGGTGTTAAAGCTGATATACATGCACACCATTACCAATCCCTTAAATGTGTAGCCACCGGTCACAGCCGGTTAATCACACGCACAGAGAGAGAGAGAGAGAGAGAGAGCTCAGCTATGTGCCTATTTGCCGTACAAGTAATCACTGACCAAAGATACATATTGGAAAGAGAAACAGTTGTTGGGTTTGCTAGCACATTTGACCATGCTGAGTCAGGTGTGAGTACAATGAGACATATCACAGCGACCCCAAATAGACTCCTTTTCTTCTGTAAATTTGGCTTTCTTGGAATCTAAATCTAGCCTGCATGTCTTCCTGCTTTGACAAAGATTAGAGATCTTCCTAGCTATACTCCATTTTGGATTTGTCACCTATTGCTGTTTCATTTGCAGTGAAACAGTCTGAGGTTTATGTACCAAAAACTGGAATATTTTTTTAGCTATCTAAATGCTCTTCAATATTTTTTTTTTCTTTTCTTTTTTGACACTTCCCTCGCTATGTTTTAAGACATAAAATTATGTGATGTGATGTGATGTGATGTGATGTCTGTTCAAAAGCTGACGTGATAAAATTTTATAATATTCAAAATAGATTTTCCGCAGTCCCATTGGTCAGATCCATAGTTACATAGTAGACTGAGAATCTTTTCTTTAAAATTAATTATTGGCAAATAAGAATAGAATATTCAAAATATATATCCACAAACGAAAACTTTCTTTTTTAAAAAGAAAAATGACATTGAATTTACTTAGAAGATATATAGCGAAAAACAAGTAGCTACACACATTAGTCTAGAAAAATTAAATTATTAAGCGATAAAAACTCATAAAATGGTACATTATCTCCAAGCAAGGTTTTATCACTCTTTGTATACCTATAATGTCACATTTGGCAAAACCATGTGACCACGAACCATTCATCACCGTCCGATAAGATGGAAATCACCCATGGAATATATATTCATATTGCAATTTCTCTCCTCCGCTTTGGTAGTTGCATGGAGTAAAAGGATACATAGACAAATGATATCGGGATTCGGAGGGTTGACTCTAAACTTGTTCACTGTTGATTTAAAATGGAGGAAATTAAGGTTAGGTCCACTTGATCAAAGCATGTGAAATAGCAACATTCCAACAAGGAAGACATATAACTTTAGTGCTGACTAATGTATAATTAATATAAGGAATTCATAATGTCCTAATGCAATTTAGATTTAGTATGTTAGTTTGATGTTCAATTATTTCATTTGTTTTCTTTTTTAACATTCTAAAAGTTATTTTGTGAATATGTTAGTTATTACAATTATATAATGTAATAAAAAATTATTTATTATTACCAATATCTTTCTTTTTATAAGAAAATCTATCACTCAAGTAATGTCATGTACGAAATTATTGATTAAATTAACACATCAAATGATATTTTATGTGTTAATTAAATTTAGTAAATAATATGTCTCAAATATTTAAATAAATGTACTAAAATATAAATTTCACACACATATATATTATTTTATTTTATTTATAATATTTTGAGTTTTATCATATGATAATTTAAATATTTTGATTGATTTAAAATTAGAAAAATTTATATTTAGCATATTCTATTTAAATTTAGAAACAATTAGTGTCATATTTTTTCAAATGTAATATATGTGAATTTTATAATAATTAACATACTTTATTATGTATCATTTAAAAAGAGTTTGGAATAATAATAATAATACTTATAAATGTTATAAAAAGATTAGATTATCTTTAACTTATTAAAATGAAAATAAAATCATTTTTGAGCTAATTTGTAGGCTTAAATTTTCTATTACATTAAATTTTGCAACGATGGTATCGTTGCTTGAATGCTAACTAAATAAAATTTTTATATGTATTTTTTTTTTTAACTTTTTGTTAATTGTTGAAACTATTTTTTAAAATATTATAAATTTTATTAAAAGAAAGAGATAGATGTATCATTTTACTATTTTTATTAAGTTTGATGAATAATTGTTAATTATAATATATTTTTATTACATTTGAAAATATGAGTGTGAATTATTATAGAATACAAAATAAAGCATGTTAAATGTTAATTTTTCTTAAAATTACATGAAAATTGAAAAAACAAATTCACATCAAAATTTGTCAAAACAAATGTAGAAATTTCATTTAAAATTAAAAAATATAAAATTTCGTAGTCAACTTACAAATTAGAATATTATTTTAAAAAAGAAAAAAAGAACTCAAAAAGGCAAATAATAATGAACGTTGGGGCTCATTAATCTGTAACGGTGTCCAAACTTTAGTAAAACTTCACATTGTTACAAAATGTAAGTGGCTTTGTTAACTTGATCTTTTGAGGAAGTCATTGTTGGCATCATTTTTCGTGGGCATAGCTATCGCTGTTTGGCTTGAGAATATAATTGATCCGATACTGCAACAAAATTTCTTTTCCCTTCCCTCTTTTTGTTTTTTCGGTTTGAATTGCAATAAAGTTTCTTATTCATGGCATCCCAACAAACGGACGTCCGCAACACAATAAAAAGCCACCTGCTCAATTACCAAAGGCAACAACAATCGACAAAAAGAGCCATCAACATCTCATATTCTCAACTTATGAGATCAACGTAGGAAGACTTTATTAGAATAATCATAAATTAATGACTTTCTTCCTTTCTCGGTTGTAACGGAATTTGTCTTTTCTATTACATATTTTTTTAAAAAAATAAGCAACAATAGTATTGGTTGTGTGCAATTTTTCAGTAAAAAAAAAAAAAGCATTAGAAATTGACCTCAGCAGTCCGTTGATTCAACTCTAACACATTTCAAACTTCCTGAATGTAACCTCATTTTTTACCTGCAATTTTTGCCCCTTCAGGAATTGTGAATCGCAAGCTAAGATATTTATTAAACTAACGATTTATTTGAAAAAAAAATAAAAAAAATTAGATCAACGGGTAAAATTATTTATAATATAATAATTTATATAAATTTTTTTATGTCAAAAAATTAAGATTTTTCAAATTTTTATAAAATAAAGTGACCAAACAAACTTAAATAGTGCAAATGTTAAAAACTATTCTTTTCAATCCAAATGGACTTGAAATTGAAGTGGATGTTCTCCCAACTCGATACATGCATTTAATTTCAGGTTTACAGGTTTGAGAAACAACACATATCAAGTAATAGTAGTAGATTGGTACATGACGTGCCTTTTCTTTTGCGTTCTTTGATACAGGACAGCTGCCTCTGTCAGCATGTTAACAATTATTTGGATAATACTATAAGAACATGTTAAAATTAAAATGAAATCACAAATTGCAGTCCAGAATATCAATAGGCAAATTGCATCATAAAAACACACGAAATCATTTAACTAAAAAGATTAAATTATTAAATGAAGTTCAATAATAAATTATATATAAAATTCTAAGAATTTCTTTCGGGCAAAATCTCTTGAGACAAAAAGTGTGAAGAATATAAATATATATAATTATAAAAACTTGAATACTATATTGAAAAATTATTAAACTCAAAAACTAATTTATTAGGTGAGATTTAAAAATAAATCATGTAATAAAACTCTCATATAAGTTATTATATGTCAGTTTATGTGATTACAAAAGTTAACATGTCAAGTAGTAAGAAATGGGGAAAAACTAATATTTCTTGCCAATTAATTTTGAACGATGATATTCAATAAGCTGAAAATAAGAGAAAAGATCAAAATTTTGAAATTGAATATTAGATATCTTGGGGGTGTTTTCTTTTATTTTATTACAAAAATATTCACCTGCCCAACCAATTGATACTTGATAGAATGGTTTGCATAGGATTCAAAAAAAAAAAAAAAAAAAATTTTACAGACACATAATCTCCGAAATATAAATAGATATAAAATAAATGTATACTATATATATAATTTGGGCAATACTACAAGAATATCTTAAAATTAAAATGAAATCACAAATTGCAGTCCAAAAAAATTAATAAGAAAATTACATCATAAAACACACTGAAATCATTCAATAAAAAATATTAAACTATTAAATAAAATCTAATAATTAATTACATATAAAATTCTAATAATCTTCTGGCGTTTTGAAAAAAATTGTAAAAAATAAAAATATAAATATATCCAATCGTAGATATTTTAATATTATGTCATAATTTCATTAAATTAAAAAAATTTAAAAAATTATGTATTAAATTTTAATATAAATTATTTTATGTCAGTACATGTGATTACAAAAATTGACCTTTGAAGTAGTAAGAAACAGAAAAAAGCTAATATTTATTGTCAATTAATTTTAAATGATAATATTCAATGAGGTGAAAATAAGAAAAAGAAAATTTAAGATTGAATATTGGATATCTCAGGGTATTTCCGTTTATTTTGTTACAAAAAGTTTCACCCGCCCGACCAATTGATACTCCATAGAATGGTTTCCACGGGAGTTAAAAAATAAAAATAAAAAATTATACGGACAAACAATTTTATAAATATAAATATACGTTAAATAATTTATATTATATATACATTTTACTTTTGTATATAATATAAATAATATTTTGTATAATATATAAAATATTATAATAAAATAATATATTTTATTAAATTTTTTATATTTTATATAAAAATAATTCAGATGTAATATAAAATTTGTATTTATTTACGTGGATAAGATTGTTACTCTATACAATTTTGTTAAAAAACCATATGATCGAACCCAACATTGATCAACTTGGTACTTACTGTCCAATCAGATAATGCCGCGTGCTCGACTACCCATACACGCAACATTAGAGATCCCTCCTTTAGATCACCTAGACATGTAGGTCCCTTCTGTCTCCACAAATCAAGACCAATTTGTTTGATCATTATTCTTCCTGTTTTTTTTCTTTTCTCTCTCTCTTTTTTTTTTTTCAAACATTCAAAAACATTTATTTTTTAAATATATTTGTTATCGTATTAAGAATCGATATTTTAATTTAATTATTTTATAAAAAATTATTATTTAAATATTATTAAAATTAAATATTTTTTATATTTGATTTAAAAAAATAAGTTTAAAATATAATACTATATTTTTGATGTAAATTTTTATTTATTAATAAATTAACAAAAGTGAAAAGGCACAAATTAAAACTAACTAGAGGAAGAAGAAGAAAAAAAGAGTACAATAAGATGATCACCCAATAGCTTGTTTGTTAATTTTGTCTTAATTTTAAGTAGAAAACAACTTGTTATATTTATCCCGATGAAAAGGTTGTACACAATTTCATACTTCATTTTATGCGGAAATATTACAGATCATTCGTCAGCTTTTACATGTTATTAGCGTAACACAATTGTAGTTGTTGTGATGCCTACACCTCTTTTTTTCATGAATTTTCTCCAGACCGACAATTTTCCTTTAATTAAAATTTTCCCACGACCATACTCTGGTTCCAATCAAGAAGTCTTCTTTTCTTGTCTTTTCTTCTTTTATTGTTTTTTTTAGCTATTAAGAAGAACACAACCTTGAAATGTAATCATTATCCCTATTATCAAATTTTCAAACATCTTGATTTTGCTAAAAAGAGAACTTATTATGGATTTAGAATTTTCCGTACTCCATACGCACAGATAATATTTAGATGTTTTAATATTGTCTAGAGAAACATGAGACATTTAGAATCTCTAATTTTTGACCTTGTGCACTTGTACAGTCTCGTAACTCAGGTGCTAGGAATTTATGGCTGTGGGGGATAACTTAAAATACGCAGGGACAAAAGATTGAGTGGAGATAAAACTAAAATTTTATTAGCTACTAACATTGATTGAAAAGAGAGGGAGAGATATACGGGAACAAATTTTAATTTTCAGCATTTATAAAAAAAAAAAAGAAAAAAAAAAAGGGGAAGGAGATGGGGAACAAGTATTTCCGTTAGATAACGGGGGATCAGACAGGACTCCCGTCAAATGCAGTCTCGCCCTCTCTAATAGAAAATACTTCTTCTCTCGGACACAGTTCTTGTATTATAAATAGCAAGGGGGAAAGCCAAGCAGTCTGTTTCCCCTTGGCTCTGAGTTTCTCCTTTTTCGAGAGCTTCCTTCAGCTCTCGCTCTCTCTCTCTCTCTCTCTCTAACGTAAAACAGCGAACCTCCAAAACCCCGAAACATTCGCTTCTCCTCCTCCATTTACCCCACAGCCGATATATCTCCTCATTTTGTCTCGGCCCTCATTCATTTCATTCTTCTTTCTTTCATTTTCCCGTTTCTTTTTTCTTTTTTTCCTTTTTTTTTCTGTAAATCCTTCTTTCCACTCTTCTCGATGATGCATAGCAGATCATTTTCAGCCTATATGCTTATCAATTACTCATCAGCAATCTGCAGAATTAAAAACGATTTTTGGGTGTGATGGTTGTTGCTTTCTAGTACTGGTAAGATTCAATTTTGTAGAGCTTTGATGAGCTTCGGAGTACTATATCTCTCTCACTAATTGATTATAATAATGATGATGAGGGTAATAGTTTCTTTCTTCTCGCTTTCTCATCAATCAAAGCATATATAGCATTCTTTTCTTTCTTTGTTTTTTTTTTTTTCTCTCTCTTCTCTGTTTTTTTATTGGGTTTCCCTTTTTCTTTAGTTTTTGCCCTTTTCACGAGAACCAAACAGATCACCACTTTAATGATCCTTGGAGTTTACTCATCTTTTGTTTTTTTTCCTTCTTCTTCTTTTTCTTGTTTTTTTTTTCTCTTTCAAGTTTTAGCAAATATTTAGAACCACATTATTTCAAATTTCAGATCCCAAGAATTTTTTTTTTTTATAGTCTAGTTTTCAAGAGGCACTGAAGTGCTGTTGCTTTTTCAGTATAATTTATATGCTGATTAAAAATCTTGCAGTTAATTGTGTGAGAATTGAAGTCTGCAATAGAGTGTGTGGGAGAGAGAGAGACAGAGGGGATAGAAGCAAAGCAAAGCAAATCTGGGCACAAAGGACTGAAGATTTATGAACAGGAAATAAAGCAGACAGCAGCAAAAGAACCAAGGAACAATACCAGCAACAGTTGGGGTCATCTTGCTTTGGGTAAGTCGTTTTCTAGTAATAATGGTGCATATGCTTGATTTCCTCGCTTTTTATTAGATATAATATATATATTTGGGTGCTTTCTTTTCTCCATGTTTCCTCTAACACTTAGCTTTTATTTTTCATTTTTTAAATTTTTGATGACACATCCGGCAAGACATCACCTTTTTTTTTTATTTATATAAATTTTATTTTGTTAAATAAAAATTTAAATATTTCTGGAGAAACTTTATCCTTTTTCTCTTTTTTGTAAACATCTTCATATTGGCTACATATGGTCTGGTTTCGGACAAGGTTTTTGTACTGATTGATTGGTCCATCATTTTACTTTTTGGGCCTCTCTTTTTGAGGTTTTAGACAGAGGAAAAGAAAAACCAAAACCAACTAAAAATATATGAAATGCATGACTCCCATTGATTAGTTCATTAATTGATTTGATGCCTCTTTTAATGGGTTTTGTCAGAAACTTCGGCTTAGATGTACAGCCTTGTTTTTTCTCTGTTTTTCTCTATTGGGTCTGTACAATTAAAGCTCGAGCGTCCCTCTTATCTCTCTACTTACACCACTTTCAAAGGCCGATGCCCCAAGCTTGTTCTCTCTTTATCATTATTTGAGTCACTAGACATTGTTTTTCTCTGTTGGTCTCCTTCTCTGATCCCGAGCTGTTTTTTTTTTTTTTATCTTTATCTTTTCACTTTTGTCTTTCTCCAAAAACAAGCCCCTGTTTCATAGTAGGTACTTTGATTCTCATTGCTTTCTTAATTGGATTGAATAAGGATATTGTGTCCTTTTCCTTTTGTTTTTAGGGGTGCCAAAAACTGGCGATCATAGATGGATTTGTAACTTCTAATTTGTCATTTGTCATTTTTTTTTTTCTTTCGGGTACAAATTTTGAGTAAATGCCAGGAGATAAAATGCACATTTATACTCGTTTTGATATATTATTATATTCTTTTTGGGTGTTTGCTGGATGGTAATATTTTATGCCGCTGCACCAAAATGAAGGTTTTTCATAATTACTTTATTACATTTGCATATTTTACGACATGTAAGGTTAGTGGCCTATCCAAGGCATATGCAACAACATCCTGGAGGGACGCACGTACGGACATGAAGAATGTTTTAATGTCTCACCAGCCGACCAAACCATAATCCACCTTTCGTGGGGTGCGATGGTGTTGCATTTTCCCAGTTCTAACACTGATAGATAGAGATATTCCGGTTGAACATTTGCATACATAATAATAATAAAAAAAAGAATTGCTATGCATCTCATATTATGGGATACTATTTTCTTAGTAGTATTATTGGAAATAAGCATGTGCATATCAAATTAAATTTTACCTTTACCTTTTCCGAGTGAAGAGCAAATTCAATTGACTAACAATAAAAGTTTTTCTAAAAACTATGTGATAATGCAATTTTATTGCAGTGTATTATGTGCTATACGGCAATAGATGGATTTGAATTTGGATTATACGAGGATACTAGCCAGCGTAATTATATTTGATGGGCAGGGGTAGAAAGGTAAAAAAGGAGAGAGTAAAGGGTAGTGAAAAAGCAAAGCGAAGCGAGGGGGAGGATGTTTACGTGCATAGCGTGCACAAAGCCAGTGGCAGAAGAGGAAGGAGAAGAAGGGACAGCGCGTGGGAATGCTTCGCCCACTGCTACGACTCCTAGTACTAAAGATGCCGTCAAAAGCATCACTACTCAGGTCACCCCCCTTTCTCCCCCGGCATCCATTGTACTTTTTTTAATTTTTTTTTCTTATTTATAATAATAAGATGCATATAAAAAATAAAAATAACAGCCCCAATTAGTTTTTATTTAAAATTTTTTTATCTTTTTTAAAAAGAATCCATTTAATTATCTTTACTCTCTCTGAATATAGATTCCTATTGAGTATTCAATCAATCTTTCTATTACTTTTTGCAGTTTCTTTCCTTTCTTTTTATGTTTTTATTCCTTGTCCGTGAAAACAAGCGAAATCGTAAGCAGAGCCATTGGGATATGGTGGGGTCCACATTCGTCTTCTTCCCCTTCACATGTCCTTTACATATGCACACATTTCATGCCTACCTTGCTTTCTTCTCTCCCTCCATGTACGTACAATATAAATACATAATAATGTTAAATAATAATAATATTATTATTATTATGATACAAAGAATTTATACTAAATAACTTTTAGGTTGGCAAATAATTTGGACCTTTTTTGCCAAAAAAATAAAATAAAATAAAAAAAGAGTAAGAAGGCATGTAGGCTAGACGGGTCAGCGGTTGGTTATTAAGTACATTAAAGGAAGGCTGAGTCCTAACTCCTAACTTAAGAAACTGACTGAATGGTCAATTGTTTAGCTATTAACAATTTCAAGTTAGGATGAAAATTTCAATTGAACCACGCTTTTCATTTTGGTCTATAATAACTTTGTCTGTTGGCAAACTTTCTTTGTTCTTTATATAATCATTGGCTGTGCTTCATAAATTTATACGTGTGGTTTGGTTACAATATAAAGTAAGGTTAATTTTGTTCTTTAGAAAGTCACCAGATAAAATATCCCTACAATTTCTCTCTGGAACAGGGCACATTTATGTTCCTTATCTTCCGTCATCTTCTTCTTTTTGTTTTCTTTTTTTTTTTTTTTTTTTTTTGTACCTTAATTCTCCAGCTGGTTGATTTTGAAGTTACTGCCTTATTATCACAAGAATATGACCACCATTTTGTCATGCCATGCAGGAGAAGGAATATGATTATTCTCTCTCTCTTTTTTTCTTCATTTTTCAAACCTCTAAAGTATTGGCAAAACATTTGTTAGCTACCTTTCTCTTTTTCTCTAGTTGGTTTATGTTGTGGAGAAAGAACTGGAACAAATATGGTCTTAGTTCAGGACAAAACTTCCCTTCAGCTTGCTAAAAAATTAAAAAAAAAAAGAAGAAGAAATTCTTACATTAGACTTTATACAAGAAGAGGGTAGGGGGTGCGTAACAATGATGTATGCATGTAAAAGGATTGATTTGTCTGCAAAAGAGAGACTGTTTCACCATGATTTCTGGAAAGGACTAAAGTGAACTGGCAAAGTTGTTTACTTTTCATACTATTCCTCTCTTTCTATTAGTGAGTGGTGGTAGGTGATGCCTATCTCTGGGTTCTCAACCTACTCCTGTTGCCCTTGGTGCCTACTCTGCCGTAGCTCCCAATTGCAGTTCGACATCCTCTAAAGCTCCACCTAGGAGTTCAAATGATTTCCAGAATTTCTGCAGCTGAACCTACACTAATTTTTTCTCCAGGATTGAGAAAAAAAATTCTAACCACAGGACAAGTGCAGTATAACGGGAAAGGAACAATCTGGGATGTTGTTGCACAATGTAACAGATATAGGGATGTAGTGCGTAAGAAATGTAAGGAATGACAGACAACCCCATTTTAGACCAGTGGCAACTACTATAGCTTTATCACATTAGCAAATGCAGATGTCACCAAATCTGGCACAATGAGAAATTAATTTGTCTCCAAACTGCAGCTCGATGCATGCATTAGAGTGGATAGAATATTAATCTGAGCTGAAAAGCCTCTTTATGAGTTGGTTATGAGTTGATTGTTGAATCCAAATTGAATGCTGCAACTTTCCTGCTGTTGCTGGCAATAGACACATTTCTATTTGTTTCTTGTCTTCTTTTATGGTACTAACTTTAATTTGTTTTGTTATGAATTTCCTCTTCTGTGTCTCATTGAAAATGTATATTTTTTGGCATGTGAAATTGTCAAACTTAGCTACGACTAAAGTCCCAAAGTATACAATTAATGATATAGCCCTTATTGATTTTTTATTTGTTAACCTTGAGCTTGAACAATGTTCAGCTAAAGGATATGGCTTTGAAATTCTCGGGAACTTACCGGCAATGCAAGCCCTGCACAAGCTCCAGCCACTACAAGAAAGGACAGGCAACTTATACTGACTTTGATGCAGCTTCAGAAGGAGTTCCATATCCTTATTTTGTAGGTGGAAGTTCAAGCTCAACTCCTGCATGGGATTTTGCAAGTGCTGCTCACCAGCGGGGCACAAGGGCCGATTCTAGATTCACCACACCTCGAGGAGCAGAGTCTTGCGATGTGGTATTAGAGGATGAGGATGAGTCTAAGGAGTGGATGGCACAAGTGGAGCCAGGCGTTCATATTACCTTTGTGTCTCTTCCTAATGGAGGAAATGATCTAAAACGAATTCGCTTCAGGTGTGTAACAACTTAGCTTTTTATTGCCAGCACTCCAAAATATTGCACTTTTCCAAAGAATTACAGAAACAATGAGTTGTTAATTTAAAACTTAATTAGATTGTACAAGCACAAGCTGATATTACTCAGGCATTTGGATTTTGAAGCCGAGAGATGTTTAATAAATGGCAAGCTCAGAGATGGTGGGGTGAGAATTACGACAGAATTATGGAGCTCTACAATGTCCAAAGATTTAATCGTCAAGCTCTTCACACTCCCCCAAGGTCCGAGGATGAGGTAAATTGCTTTTAGTTCTGAAACTCAAATTGACTGCCCTAGAAATTCTCCTTAAACAGCCTAGCCAGGGTTTGGGTTGTTCATTACCTTCTGCAACTTTTCACATGAGATATTCTCCATAAATAGTCTGGCCAAGACTATATTCACTTGTGGCGGATCTCAGCCATCAAGAAAGCCCCATCAAATAGCTGGCTGTTGCTTGATAAGGAGACTACAAATTTGATTAAGGATAAAACAATGAATTCACCTCACTGTGCCTTGTGATGCAGAAAGAAATGCATGAATAGTGCCCATGTTCATGTTTACTCTCTTTAGCATAAAGTTGAGACAGCTGAGAGGATAACAGAAAAAATAATTGAGTGCTTGTAACCTTGTAGATTGATGGTTATGGAAAATTTGTTGCAATCAGTAGTTTCTTTAAACATAACCCTTTTAGTTGGCACGTATGAGGCATAAATTTTAATGCTTTTTCTTACTGCTGACCATCAGTTCACAGTAGATAACTCCATTACCTTGAAGAGGCCATTGTTCTGAAAAATGACTTTTATTTATCAACAGAGAGATTCCTCATACACAAGAATAGAAACTGCTCGTGAAAGCCCAATAGTTCCATCTTTTGCGCCAAGAAACTACCAAAGACTCCCTGGAGGCAAAGGGTACATTCCACCTGATCCCATGGAACATGGTGGCCACCAACATTACCATGGTGGTTCAAGTGGCTGTGGCATGGTTGGTCCAAAAGGCGAAGTGTCTTCCTTTGATGCATCACGAACAACTACCTCTTCTCGTGATGAACCTTCTGTCTCTGCTAGCAATGCTAGTGATCTGGAGGCAGAATGGGTTGAGGAAGATGAACCTGGTGTATACATTACCATTAGGCAGTTAGTTGATGGCTCCAGGGAGCTCCGGCGTGTCAGATTCAGGTACCAGAATCTTACATTTCTTCAAATATTTAAGGTTTGAACCTTCAAGTTTTGAGTTGCATACCATTCACCTTTGTCCTGAATAGCTGAACGGTTAAGATATTGATACGCTTTGAATGAAAGTAAGAATGAACTCTTGCAATGGACTTGTTTGTTTCAAATTCATAAATAAAAAATGAAGTAAAATTTCCTTTGTGTTGTTTTTTCTTCTTCCTTTCTTTTTTGTTTGTTTGTTTTTTTTTTTAATGGCCTGTCACTGAGTTTTTATTATTGCAATTTAGAATGTAAAGAAAAAAATTCCTCGTCTTGTTTTATTGCAGCCGTGAAAGGTTTGGAGAAGTGCATGCAAAGCTGTGGTGGGAACAGAACAGAGAAAGAATACAAGCTCAATACCTGTAAAGGGGGATTTGACTCACAGCATTATATTTTGTTACTAAATGAAATGAATGAATTCACCCCCCAGCAAACAAGGACAGAGAAGATGAAAAAGAAAAAAAAAACACAAAAAGGTGAATGACTCATGACTCATATGGACATCCGCGGAAACACAGAAAGAAGGAAATTCGATATTAATCTTTTTTACGCATCACAATGCAATAGCATAGATTTGCTGTCAGTACCAGAGAGAAGTCCTTGCTGAGAAATGAGCATTGCCATGAACTGCAGTGGCAACGCTCATTGATCTGACAGTATTATTTCATTCAATAGTCCAAATCATCATCTGGGTTTACCACTCTTTTGCTTTTAACGATACGTTCCCCCGGCATTTCCAAGAATTCGTCCATTTTTGTGCTCATTTTAATTACATGCCTGAGGACTCCCTGTATTACATGCTATAACTGAAGGAATGGAATTGAAGTTCATTTACAGGGAAAGCATGCATGGTTGCAGTTCTTTCACCTGTTAGAGATGAAATTTACATGGCAAATCACGTGTTAGTTTATACTCTAGAGCTAATGTGTTACTATTTTGAATAGATATTTGATATATTATATATATTAGTAATTAATTAAAAATATTATTTATTTGTATTACATTTATAAACACAATATGATCATGAATATATTCTAAAGATAAATTTTAAAAAATAAATATATTTTATAAAATTTTATAATAATAAAATTATGATATATTTAATGTATTAAAGTATTATTTATAAATATTTTTCATTCACACACTATTAAGATAAGACATTAATAAAATTAAGAGATTGACACATATTATATTTTTTTATATAAAAATAGAGTATAAAAATATTTGAATAAATATTTAAGTATTTATTAATTAAATATATATATTTAATTGATTTACTTTGAAAAATTTTTAATGAAATATTATTTATATTTTGAAAAACATTTTCATGTAATAGTTATGCAAATAATTTTAGATTTAAAATTATTAAAATATTTTATATATAAATTATTATATTTTCATCTCACCTTTGTATTGTTTTCGTCAAAAGTTACTTGTAAGAATGGAGATTGAACATATTATGAATTATATATATATATATATATATAGATAGTTAATTAATAAAAAATTAATTGTTTTGAAATAATTTTTGGGATAATATTTTATTTATTTTTAATTAGTATTGATTCAAAAAATTCTTGAGAAAAGTGAAATGATAATTCACGAAGAAATAATATTATTTATGAAATTAATGATTATAAGAGTATTTAATAACTAATGTAATTAGATAATATAGAGTAATACTAATTTTATACTTCATATCTAATTGAAAAACTTAGTATAACGAAAAGATTAAATTATATTAAGAATTTGTGTATTGAAAGAATTTGTTAAACTATTTTAATAGTCATAACATTTGAGTAATTATAATACATGTTTAGACATCGATCTTAATATATATATAAAAAAATTGACTAATTAGTCAATTAAGGATAAATTAAATAAATTTAATTTATCTAATCCTTCTAAATTATAATTCATATTTATTATCATCGTATTAGAATTTTAATGGGTTAAATACATAAACATGTTATGAGAAGATAAAATAGAAATCAAGTTGAACTTAATTGATAAGCTCGAAAAACTTACAAAATTAAATATATTTTATTTGAAAAAATAAGAACTAATGTGTAATTTATTAGAAATTAATACAAGTTTGTTTTATAGGTTTCAATAGTCAAAATTCTTATAAATATCCCGCCATATGACTAGCCGCTACATGTATAATAAATTAAAGTTACATTTCCTCATTCTCTTAAAAAATTTTATGTTGCGAAAATTATTTTTCTATTGTCTTTATGGATTATTGGTTGAGGTTAGACATTTAGATCATTGTAGTTTGTTAAGTCATCAATTAGGCTTAAAAGAGAAGAAGAATTAAAAATTACTTAGGTAATAATTATGTTTTATAAAATAAATTATAATTATATTTAATAAGCAATTAATATGATCTTAAGAATTAAAATTTAAAATCTTTGTTTCCATTGCTTATTTATTTGATAAATATCTTTGTAATTTCCAACAATAATATAAGAGCTTATATTTTCTTTTTAAAAATAATTCAATTGTATGTTTAATTATTATTGATAATCAATTTGATTGATTTTTATGTTAATTTAATGTAATTCCATAAATTATTTTTGGTGTAGTTTTGATCAAAACATGATCAAACAAATGTTGTTAGATAATCAAATTGATATCATGACAAGAATAGATAACTTGAGTTGCATATGTGATATGCAAACCAATAATCTACCAGAGTTATGTTTGATGGTTGAGTTGTTGAGTCACTTAAGTCCACTTTAATTTAAATATGTTTGATATTATAATTAATAAATCTTATTTGATTAAATTTTTGTGATTTGGATAAATCACTCATAATGACATAAATTTCAAGGCAATAGTTAGATGAAACATATATGATATATTTTGATGATAAGTTGTCACCAAAATGAACTAAGAATCACATTAAATGTGACTAATAAATTATGTTATCCACCTAATTTAGTATATTTGATTTGTTAAGTCACCCAAGGCCAAATAAATTAAATAGAATCTTAACTTATTAAAAATCTTTCTATGAGATCTTTTCAAGTTAATAATGATAGCTATTAATTTAAGTAAAAAATGGAAATAAACAAAATAAAGATTACAAACTTAATCTATTTTGGTTTGTATGCATGAAATCAATGCTCCTTCTTTGCATGTTTTTGTTACTATAATAAAACAACTAATAACTTACCCCTTATTAATATATTGGATAATAACAAGCTCAATGTACAAAATTTCTTAGACTGATATATTAATGTGAGAATTGTTTTTAAATAAGATAAAAATATGTTTGATTATCCTCAATAATCTTATAACACTTTTCCTTATTGTGGACATAAAAATAAATTTTTATAAACTTATTTATTGGTTTCTAGGGAAACTCAAGAGAGGGCTGAATTGAGTTTACTTGGTTTGATTACTTAACCCACATTAAATTTAACAATAAAGAATAATAATAAGATAACCAAAAATAAAACAAAGTAAGAAATATAAATAATTGAAAGTAAAGAGATAAGGGAAAATAGAGTGTTCATAACAATTTATAATGATTCGACTTAAGCAATAAGTCTACATTCACTTCTCAAGGTCTAACTCTTGAGAGTTTAATTCCATTAACTCTTTCTTCTTTTTTCAAGGTGAAGATAACCCTTTATATTAGGTCACCTTGACCTAAACAACAATAAAAATTCAGTGAAACTTTCACAAGAATCAACAGTTTTGCATAGCTTAGAGACTCACGATTTATTATTATTTTTTTAAAGTACTCACAAGAATCAACAGTTTTGCGTAGGTTAGAGACTCACACTTTATTATTTTTTTTAAAGTACTCTTACTCTTTTCATAATCTCAATTAGAAAATTTTTGCTTTTTTATGATCTCAACTTTTCTCTCTTAGAGCTCCTTATCTTGAGCTTTCATTCTCTTACTTTTTCTCTTTGATATATCATTAAGCTTAATATAAAGTCTTTAACATATTTTTTACATTTTTTCATTTTTTTTCACATTTTTCACATTTTCTCCACACACAATACAAAAAGGTTATATTACTTTTTATAAAAAAAATAACAAACTAGACATTAAAGATTGATTCCTTTTCATAAATAAAATCAACTTTCAAAATAGGAAACTCTTTTTTAGGCATTGGTCGACCATAACACTTAGACCAGTTGATTGAATGAAAATCTCTGTAACATTAACAAGCTTTTGATTTTAGCTTGTTTAGTTTCATTAGTTGACCATAGCTATTGGTTAAGTTGACCAACCTAAAATCTCTATAAATTTTCTCTTCTCAGCTTTCTTGATGTCTTATCGAGCATAATATTTCTCTGGTTGACCGACCAAAATTCTCTTTTTCTTTTTCTCTTTTTAACTTCTTTGGTGTCTAGTTGACAACAGACAATTATTTGGTATCCAGTTTATAGCTTCTTTGGTGTCTAGTCGACTACAAGCATAAGTCCAGTTGATGGACCCAAAATTTCTATAACATGTATGCTTCTGTTTTTTTTGTTTGTTATTTAATCGGTTGATATCATAAGTTGACATATGCCAAAATTTTTCCAACTTTAAATCTCTATGATTCTTAACATCTTTTGTTGAGATTACTCAATATCTCACTCAATTTCTTTCCATAAATAGAGATTTTACCAAGAATAAGAGTTTTGTACCCTTATTAACTTAAATCAAATTTAAAATTCAAAAATCTTTTCATAGTAAGCCTAAATCAAAATAATAACTATCCAAATAAAGATAATACTTGCTTAACAAGCAAGCAAATCAATCAATTATGGGGGATGCATTAAAACATAAGGTCATCGATAACATATGATCGTATTATAATCTCCCCATAAATCATAACAATTTTAACAATCTCTCTATTAAATTAAACATTGTTGGGATTTTAAGTGTGAATTATGTAGGTAAGAAATTTCACATTGGAAAGGAGAGAGAGAAATAAGTATTGTATGACTGGAAAGGACTCATAAACCAGAGCCTTAAGGTTTTTAGGTTTGTATGTGTTATCAAGTTTGTGAGTCTTTTACTTACTATAGGAAGGAAGATTGAACTAACATGAAAGAAGAGAAAGAAGCTTCTATATATAGTTAATTAAACGTGGATAAAAAAGTTATTTCATGTATAATTGTTAGAGTTTTTGGATACACCTTATTTCGTTAATATTTTCTAAAGCATAGATGAGTTTTGACTCATTCCATGTTCTAAGTTACTCTATCCATTGACAATGAATAATATTTTTTTGTTAATAATTATCATTGATATTAATTTTTTGAAGGTCTTATGATTAGGTATACATAATGTATTTCTTTATATTATATACAATTAGTGTGTGTCTCCTAAGACTAATGCTGATTTTTTCTTTATTTAATTAAAGATTTATCTTTTGTTCAATATAAAATTAACTTGTATCTTGTGTCACTCCTTTTATAAGTGGGGTTTTGATTTTATGTATTACTCTAGAAATTTAGATTATTAATTATTTATAGATTCATAATTAGTTATCTATGAATGTTAAAAAGGTTTTAGTAATCTTTAATGATGATGTTTAAAAAATGAGAAAATATGCAAGTGCTTGTTTGAAAAGGAATATTTGACATGTATGGAGTTGCGTTTTAACTTTTTAACTTTTCCAGCACCTTTTATTTGATGTTACTCAAATTTTTTGAGAAGAGAGCTTTCTTACTCCATCCTTTGTAAATATACCTTACTTTAAGTTCAAATCTAAATTGAGTATAGTGTTGTAATATCGGATGACTGATTCGTCGATTTTTTTTTTGGCAACAATTCATCCAAAGTTAAAAGGCTACATCAATTTCTTGTAATTTTGTTTTTCATTTTTAATTGTTTTAAGGTTGCCTCTCTTGATACAATTGTGCAAAACATAGTGTTGGTTACTTTGTCATCATATATATTTAGAATTCTCTATCATAAACGTTTTTAATAGCTAACAAGTATACCTTTTTTCATAGAGAAAAATTACAGCCTTACTTTTGCAATACCTATAATACTAAGAAGAAATTCATTTCACCAAGTATGGACATCTTAAACTTTTTCTTCATTTGCTTGACAAAGGCAATGCACAGAATTTCTTTTTTTTTTTTTGCAGCAAAGATTATGTCATCTTTTATATACAGGTTGCTATCGACATTTAGGTTACATAAGGTTCCCTAGTCGTCTTCTTTTATATAAAGGTTGTTATCCACATTCACTTTTTTGAACTTTATGTTCTTAAGGCATGTATCCAACTTGGAATACCATGCTCTTGGAGCTTACTTTAAGCCATATAAAATTTTTTTCAATTTGCATACACTTGAACCATAATGATCAAGTATAAAACCATTAGGTTGTTTGATAAACACCTTATCTTTAAGCTCTCCATTCAAAAATGTAAACTTCGTATCCATCTAATAGACTTTGTAGTTCCTGTGTGCAACAATGACCATAAATATTTTGATTGCTTCAAGTTTGGCTATCAGAGCAAAGGTTTCTTCAAAATCGACACCTTGTACTTATGAGTAGTCTTTATAAACAAGTTTTACCTTATTTCTTACCATCTTACCATTTTCATTGAGCTTATTTTTAAACACTCACTTGGTTCCAATGATATTTTTTCCTTTAAGTTTAGGTACTAAACAACAAGTATTGTTCTTTTTAATTTGGTCAAACTCCTCATTCATAGTATACACCTATTCCTTATGTTTTAATGCTTATTCCATGAACTTGGGTTCAACCTCAAAAATTACTGAGGTTTGTTCACCACTCCTTAGTCTTCTTTTAGTCTGTATAAAGTCCTCTTTTTTGCTAATAATGTTTCTGGCCTCATCTTCAGCTCTGACTCTTTTATAAGTTTGAAAGTGCCTTAATTCTTCTTTTTCATCACTTGTAACTTGAGAATCAACATCTTCCTCATGCTGAATGACCTCAAATTCATCACTATCTGACTCTTTTTGGTTGTCATATATGGCATCTTCAGCTTCCACATGTTGTGATTGCATTGCAGCACCATTTTCAATCACTTTAACATCATACCTATCTACCATTTTTAGTAACCTTTTGTTGTAGTATCTAAAGCCTCTTCTATTTGGTACATAGCCTAAGAATATGCCTTTATCAACCTTTTCATCAAATTTTTTGAGATGTTTACCTTTGACTTTAATGAGGCATAGGCTCCTAAATACTTTGAAGTGTTTTACAATTAGCTTCTTTCCATACCATAACTCATAGGGTGTTTTCTTAATATGTGGACTCATCAGACATCTGTTTTGAACTTGAGTTGTAGTGGTGATAGCCTTTCTTTATAAGTAATGTGATGTACTATGCTTAATCAATATAATTTTTGTCATCTCCATTAAGTTTCTATTCATCCTTTCGATCACTCCATTTTGTTGGGGTGTGTAGAGGCTAGCATATTCATACTTCACTTCATGCTTCTCCAAATAATCTTTAAATTCATCGCATGTATATTTTGTCTCATTATCTATCCTGAGCCTTTTAATTTTTTTCCCCCAAATGGTTTTTAGCTAGCCTCTTGTAGCTCTTGAAATTATTGAGAGCCTTTAATTTATATTTCAAAAGCATAATGTGAGTCATTCTTGTAAAATTATCAATTAAGGAAATGAATTACCTATCACCCTTGATTGATCTTTGTCTCATCGGCCCATAGATGTCTGAGTGGATGAGTTTTAATGGCTTTTTTATTTGGATCTCCACGTTTTTGTGGGGAACATTCATCATCTTCCCTTTTTGACACATGCTACAAATTACATCTCACTTTTCTTAGCTTAGGTATATCTTTCATAGCTTCAGTTTTGGATAGCTTGTTCAGCATTTTTTGTCCGAGATATCCTAATCTTCTATACCATAATAAGTTCTCAACTTTGGTGAGAACGACACCTTTAGTGAGAATGACACCATCTTTTAGTCTCTTTACAATATAACCACTTTTATCGAAAGTAACTTCATGTCTATCATCGCAAAGTTGGCTAACATTGATAAGATTGTGTTTTAGCCTTTCAATATAAAGCACTTTCTTCGATTTTAGCTTTTCTACACCAATTTCAGTAGCACTAATACCTTAAATCTTTAAGGCACCATCATTTCCAAATTTGATTAATGCTCCATCATATTTGGCTACTCCCTTCAACATCTTGAAGTCTCCTGTCATGTGTGAAGAGAAGCCACTATCTAGGATCCATGATTTTCTTTCTTGGAAGCTCTTAAGGCTATTTCCACAACCATAGATATTTCTCTTGCTCTTCTTCTTTTTTGGCTGAATTAAGGAGCTTGTGTTGGTGTTTTCCTTTGCATTCCTTGATTGGGCAGCAATGTCGAGGAGTCCTTAGTAGTGTGTCCAACCCTTTCACATCTTCCACAGATCTCTCCCAACAAATTAAACCTATTCCCAGTGAGATATGACTTCTATCTACCTGAGACTACCTTCTTTCTTGATAGAGTCTCTCCTTAAACTCTTGCCTCACAGTTCTCTTCATTCTAGGCCTATTACTCTAGCATAAATTAGCCTTATGCCCATACTTACCACAGCTCCAACAAAAACCTTTTAACTTGGATGTACTCTTTTTACCAAGTTTGTGTTTCCTTTTTTAGCAATTGGTGTGACAGTTTTCTCATTATCTTTGATAGCCTATCTCGTTTGGATGAGAGTCTCCACCACGTCTTTCTTAATCCATTTTAACTTGGGTTGGTCTCTCTTCTCCATCATGTCATTGTGCTTGCTTTCAGGCACAAACACAATTTTTTTTCTTTTTTTTTTTACCTTCTCACTCGGCTTTTCAATGTAGCCAAGTCCTTTTTTCCCCATGGAATAAGGTATTTGATTGCTTAGACACTCATCCAACATTTTGTTAGAATCCTTCTTGATGACATTTGCTGATGATGATTCTCCTTTCACTTCCATGGCATGCTTAAAGCTTTCTTCATGCTTCTTTAGTTCGGACTCTGCCTTATAAAGCTTGGCTTGCAAAGTTAACATCTCTTACTCTTATGTAATTACCTTAGCACCAAGGTCTTCGTCTATCTCTAGCTCCTCAATTGTCTTTAAGTACTCCTTCTCTTTTTCTTCAAACTCCTTTATCTTCACCCAGAGATCAAATTCATCAATAGTAGAATTTTCATACAACTTCTTGAGATGATTTACCTTTTTTTTTCAACTTGCTATTTTTGTGCAAACAAGCCCTCAACTCACTCTTAAGTTGCTACACTGACTCATCATCTTCCTTTTCTATTGATTCCTCATCTCTTAAAATCTTTTTATGATCATCTACTTAAGCAACCAACACATCCTTTGTAGCCTCATCATCAAAATCATAATCACTTTCCTCTTTAGAATCTTCTTCGTTTAGCTTGCTCAGGAAATTCCTTCTTTTGGATCTGAAGAATTTCTTTTTCCCTTTGGTACCTGAATTGTCAGCTTTAGAGTAGTTGGATTGCTTTATTATCCTCCTTGGGACCGACTCATCATCATCCTCACTGTTTGCTTCTCTTCTCTTTAGGCAATTTGCGACAAAGTGCCCAATTGCTCCACGTCTAAAGCACTTTAAAGGTATTTTCCCCTTAAAATTCTCTTTTCGTTTCCTCAAGTTCTTGGTGATATATCTCATGAATTTATCTAGCTTAGTATCACCATCTTCTTCATCAAAATTGCTATTGGACTCCTTTTCTTGGTCTTTAATCTTTAATTTTCTCATTGCCTTGAAAGCCAGCTCCTTCTCCACTTTAGACTTCTTTTCTTTCTTTATTGGGGCTATTCTCATTTCATAAGCCACCAATATGTTGTGCAAGTCATATAAGGGTAGACTATCCATATCTTTATCTTCTATGGAAAAGACTTTGGTTCTATGTATTTTTCTTACCACAATAGCATTATGAATCTCCTCACCATAACCTCTGATGAAGCATACAATTTCATTGACTTTTGTGAAGAACATATTCATAGTCTTATCATTCTGCATCTTTATGTCTTCAAATCTACTCCTTCAGATTTGTAACTTGGCTTCCTTCACAATCTTGTCTCCTTTATAAATATTCTTCAATTTGTCCTAGATTTGCTTGACTGTGTTACACCCCATCACCTTGGTAAATTTTTTATCGGATAGGGAGGCATATAAGGCATTTCTCGCCTTTCCATAACACCCTAAGTTCTTCTTATTAGCCAATATCATAGGATCACCTTCAACAACAGAGATAAAGCCACTAACAGTAGACTCAAATACATCAAGACCAAGGGACATTAGATATGGTAACATTTTATTCTTGCATAACTGATAATTTTGTCCATCAAATGTAAGGATGTCTTTGCTATTGACGCTATTCATGCTATCCATGATCTCAAGCAGTAGTAGAAATAAAAATTCACACAACAATGCATAACTTTACTTCAAAGTAGAAAAATTTGATCAATAGAGAAACCAAACTTTGATACTACTTGATGAGGACTGTTTTAGGTTTCACACTAAGAGAGGGGTGAATCAATGTGAGATATTCCTTTTTTATAAATTGATCTAAATTTAACCTCTGTGACTTGTTAGAGCTGATAATCTAATTTTTTTTATCTCTTCTTTATGTGAGAGTGATCGTACGAATATCAATCACATGCAAGCACTGAAGAACACACGATAATTTTTACGTGGTTCACTCATAATGTTTGAGCTATGTCCATGGTGTGATAGGATTACTCTTAAATCATATAATCCACTCTTGTTATCAAGGGATATAGTCTGGTTGTAGAAGAATCACTCATTAACCACTTGTGGAAGGACTACTCTTTGACCACTTATAATGATCTCCTGATCAAGGAGTTAATCTTCTGATCACTCCAAGGGTATCCTACCATATTTTTTAATAAATTTATCAAAAATTATGGTAAAACCTTTCCTGGAGAATAATCACTCAATGTGTACAAACTACTAAAGTAGAATTTGGATATTCTCTTTCCTTCGCTGTTAATGTTGTTTCACCCATTATCGGTGCTGCCTGCCTGTGATGCTAACGCTATTTATACACGTTGCAATTGCTATTTACATGTGCTAGTAATGTCGTTCGCATGCACTGCTCCTGTTTTTCGTGTGTGCTACTAATGCAATCTGCTGCTATTTGCACACACTATTAATGTTGTTTATATGTGCTACTAATGTTGTTCATATACGCTGCCGTTTGTACACACTGTTGCGTTTGTCTGCTACTGTCTACGTACGCTGTTGATGTTATTTGCATGCATTGCCTGCTGTTTGCATGCACTATACCTATAATTCACACATGGTGTGCCCATGGTCTGCACCCACTGTCGCACAAGCTATGCCTTTTGTTCAACCAAGCTGTGATTGTTATTCACACACGCTATTCTTGCTATTTGAGTGTGCTACTATTGTTTGCTCACGTCTCTACTGCTATTCACTCCCATTGTTGCTGTTTGCTCATGTCTCTACTACTATCCTAGCTCATTGCCATCCTCTGCTAGTGCACCACTTGCTGCTGTATTGGTGATGTTTACTGGTATGATTACTACCTTGGTGATGTTTGTTGGTGCAAGTATATTTTCTTGGACTTGCTGTTGGTGCAATGAAGCCTTTTAGACGTGATATTGGTGCTAGTATACCCTCATAGACCTACAGGAACATCTACTGTTGCTGGTATCTTCTTTTGGACCTATAGGGATGTGATGTTGGTTTGTTGGAAAGCCTCCTAGATGTGTTGGGACGTGCTACTGGTCTACTGGAAAGCCTCACTTAGACTTCTATCTAAAAGTTTTAAGTTCCAATCTTGGGAAGGGAGGTGTGGGATTTATAGGGATGGTGAGAGCTACCCCTATTGTATAGCTCACAACCCAATAAGTCTCCTAATAAACCAAAAAAAATAAATAAATCAATAAATAATGCCAAAAATCTTACCTCTTCACATGACTTTTACAAAAATTATTCTTTATAGTAAAACACAATTATAGCTAATAGCTATAACATTCAACAGGAGCTCATGTGCTTGAAAATAAAATAATCTATCAAAGGGAAAATCAAGCTTTCTTTATTAAAATAGGTAAATTATTCCTATGAAATGCAAACGATACATGTTTGTCAAGATAGATGAAAAATGCATAAGTCAAGTTACCATTGTTACGAATATGCATCTCATCCCTAATTTTTGATTCTTATTCCTCATTTACAACCTATAGGTATCTTTATAGGCATATAATAACTCTTTCTTCATACATCCTCATTAGCATAGGGGATTGCATAAGTGATTACCTATCTTTGTACAGAGCTTCACATTCATATTTGTATTGAATGATGTTAGTTTGATGTGACTTTATCAAGCAAATTAAGCAACATATAGCAATGTAACCATTAACCTTAAATAATAATATAGAAAAACATAGAAATTTAACTATATATTGATGCAACCCAACTTTTTCAAAATGATATGAATAAAGATATTTAATTGAAGTTAATCATTTCTTATAAGATAACGTTGTAACAACTGAGATTGACATCCAAATTGCCTAATTATCTCCCTTTTTTGACCACATTTTCCCTTCAAATATCATGTTAAAGCGTCTTACACCATCTAATACAGACAAGTACTTTAATTCAAAAGTGATTTTATGTTTAAATAGGTCTATTTTATTAAATAAATTAAAAAATTAAAACTAAGAATTATGTAAGATTATATTGATCCATAGTGTCAACATTATCATCTGCTCACAAGGATGTCCCAATAGATGTAAGACTCGTATACGGAGAATGACTAGAAAAGGGCACTAAAACCAAATGTACTCTATGCCTTGTATTTTGTCATCATGGATGAGGCAATGTGATTAAGAAATGAAATGCAAACCTTGATTATTGGATTGTTAGAGGACATAGGTGTGCATTGGACCAAGCAATTCTTGACTCGTCGACCACATATTATAAAGCAAGGTTTAGAATTCCTTTAGAGTCAAGAATAGGCAAAGCGTCCATTAGGTCAAGGGATAAGCATTGGTGCCCTTACAACAGGAGTCAATGCTTTGACCTTAATTGTTGTACCCATTAGGACAAATCCAATAAAAACTCCTTAATCCACAAGTAAAATGAATGGCCCCAAAAATGCGTGAAGGATGCTAGTTGTTAAGGTATACCTACCATTTGTTAAGTATTTGTGGTTCATATATGTCTAATGTATATTTTGAGTTGCCAACCTTAATATAGATACTCCTCCAAATATATTTAATGTTGTTAATGTCTTCTTCTATTGCATTTAAACTTTCATGCTTTGTCTTTTAACTCAGTGGTAACCTTAGTTACAAGTTGTCAAACATTGCTTATTGTTATCCTTTTCATTGTTTCAATACAACATATATGTTATATAAAAATTATATTTTTGGCAATTAGATCATTCTTTTTATAAAAAAAATCAGAAAATTCATTATATAGTGTCATTTCTTGAAAATTCCTTAAGTCTCTTAAAAATGCTTTGTTGAGATTATATACAAAGTACAAGGCCATTACCAAGTGTAAACTTTTACACATTGAAACAAAATTTTCAAGTTAGGAATGTAATTAATTTTAGTCGTTATATCAATTCAATACAATACTAAATCATTTAAATGGCTAACAATATTAATTCCTCCAAAAATAGCGTCCACTTCTACTTGAAATCGCACACATTTTTTTGTATGTTTTTTTAAAGTAATGCATATTCAAATACTTTTTAGCATAACTTAAATAAGACAAAAAAATTAATATAAAGATCCCTTACATACAAATACCATTCAAGTAGTTATTGTTTCTTATAGCTTACTCCTCTAGCCCCCAGTTGCAACACTCGCTCGCTTAATACCCTTGTATGGACTCATTTAACATATGCAAGATAAAGTGACCATTCTATTGGAATTCAAAACATCATTATTTTCTTCCTCAACATCAACCAAAGAAAAAAAAACTTGCAAACATTATTTGAGCCCTATTACTTGTTTTACAATAACTTATCTTAAATTAAAGGTTTCATGAAAAATATTTTCAAATTATTACTAAGAAATGGATGATAATTACCAAATTCAAACATGTCAAATTCCTGTAACCTAGATCTTTCTCTAAGTGTGAAATTTGAACTTAGGAAGGTCTTACACTGCAGAGGTAATCAACAAACTCATCAACCTACTGAAAGAATCCATACCCATTATGGTTGACACCCTATAATTAGCATGCTTTGATGTAATTATGTATAGGCATTGAAGAAAATCTTAAGTATCATCATATAGATAACAACAAAAAATACCAATCAATATTACTATGTATTGTAACTTTTACAACTTTATCACATTGGACGAATTGACAACCCAATTACTACTAGTATGAAAGGTGTAAAGCATCAATTTAGATTTTCCACAAAAGAAACTTTTATTCAAATGAACATTGTCTACACTCACATCATTTCTCTCTTTATTTTAGTAGCCACAATCATAATAGAGGACAATAAGCTTTAAATGGAAAAGAGATAATGTTAAATAAATTGTATGGATAAGGAATGGTCATGTCGCATCTATTACCAGGATGACACATGATATTAAAGACAAGTATCTACATAAGTGTAATTAAAAGAGCTCAGAATATTGTCCCTTATGATAGACATGTGTATTTAATAAGTTATGACAAGGATGGAAAACATATACATAAATTAAACATAAACTACAAATAAGTTGATAATTAGGTTAAATATAATTTTACCATTACAAAGAAATATGTTATGCTTATCAATCTATCTAACTCCACTAATTGCATTTTTTATCCAGTCCATTTACCAAGGGTATTTTTCTTTGGTCTTATAATAAATTGTCATAATACATTAATGCATACTCATGTAAATTTGTGATGGAATATATTTATGCTAAGATATATTATAAGTTAATTAATTTATTATGATTTTTCATTCCAAGTATTTATTTCACATTTAATCAACACACTTAACAAGATTTCCTTCTTTCATAATGAGTCTTTATCTTCTAATGGTAGGTCTCAAATTCCTGTTAGTGAAGCATGTTTTCATATAAATAATGTAATGCATATTCCAAAATAATATTGAAATTACTAACTATGAAAAATATATTATTCTATCATAAACTTATCATTTAAGGAATGATTAGTATCAATGGTGAATCTAGGAATTATATCTCTTATGGGAAATAATATGTGGAATTAGTAAAACAAGATTCAAAATAAAAATAATTTAAAAAATTGTTCATATTACACTTTTTAATAAATTATTTAGGTGGGACAACTATGAAAACCTCAAATAAAAAGTTAATAATTAATTATTGCAAATTTTACAAATATTAGCTATATCTATTATACAAATTTTGTTTGACAAGCAAGAAAAAACCATAAATATTTTATTAAAATTCCAAAAAAAAAATTGTACTTTCACATCTACATATTATCTAAAATATATTTCAGTTTTATGTGTTTAAAAAATATTATATAGGCAAAAAAAAAAAATTTCATTTGATGACTGATTTCATTTCTAATCCTGATAGTTATCAACCAATTCATTAATTTCAAAGCAAATAAATTTTGCAAAATCTATATGACTTCAAATTTATATTAAATTGCATGAATACATTTTTATTAATCATATTTAACTCAAATTATTTGTGATTAGAACCTAAATACATGGATATATTCACTTAAACTTTACTAGATATAACTAATTTAACTCCTCAAAATTTAAAAAGAATGATATCACCTTTAATCACATGGAATATTTGAAAATTTGAGATATGTCAATTTAGCTCTTTCAAATTGGTAAGTGAGGACAAAATAATTCTAAGTGGGGATAAGATTAGTTTGTGAGTGAGAGAAAACTTTTGATTCCAATTTATTTTTTGTTTGAAAATTCCTTTTGATTAGGAGCATTGCCCCCAACATCTTTCATCTACGTACAACAATGTTCCCTTTACTAGACCAATGTATCATAGGTGATTGAGTTCTATATATTCTTATGGCCAACTTGGTTAAATTCAATTTATTTTACATTAATCATATTGGTGTTTTTACTTTGTACAATGACACTTATGATGAATTTTAAATTTCTACTCATTTACATCATAAATTCATGTCAAACAAGACATATTGTAACTTATCTATAATGATCAAAAGTATTTGTGAAAATGTATATACTATATCAATTTTAAACCTCAAAGATCACTTTTTTAATCTATCATTCACATTATTTTGATAATCCCATGTACTTTTCTTTTCAATTTATTATCTGTACATATTATATTTAATTTTTCATTTTTAATAACTCAAGTCCAAACACAACTGCATTGATACCAAACACACACAAGATTGTTCTTTCACTTTGCCTTATAACACTTAAATTAGTACAAGAAATGTTAATAAATAAATAATTAAAATTGTAACATTAATTTTGAACTCTTTTTTTAACAATGAGTGTTTGTGCATTTGTTAAATTAAGGTTTATGAAGTGGAGAGATGGTGAACTAAACAAGATGGTCACATTTGCAACAAAATTTCCTTTTACATATCATTGATTCAACTAATGATATAATACCAATCAAGTGTTCAAATCTAACACAACATAATTTATGTGATTTGCTAGAATTTCTTATATTTTCCCTTATGCAGTGATTTAAACCTACCATATCTGATAGATATTACCATTTCTAGCCCCTATTGAAAATGATGTCAACATTTGAGTTGCATTTAAATCATACCCTTGCATTAATAAATCTTGACAAATTTTGATCACTTAAAAAAAAACTTTATTCAATAACTTATATTTTGCTTCTTAATACCTAAGGCTCATGCATGATTAGTGACCTTGCTATTGTATCAATGTAGCTTCTTATTGGATTTTAAGCTTATCTTTGACTTTAACCCATTTGTCACTTACGATTATTACTTATGTTAAAAGAAACCATAAGTTATACCCTCAATTGCCCCTTCATTCTAACTTCTTATAGGTTTTCATATAGAGGATTATTTTCTTTATCACCAATTGTATTACCTACATTAGTTATCACATCATTACCAATGTTATTCTCTATCTAAACTATCACATTGGTTGATGTCTAATCTTTAAGCTCACAATGTTGTCCTTTGAGTCCATTGCTCATAAAGTAAAACTTAACAACTAAATCTACCATTATGTTTATTGAGGAGTATAATATGGTTTTTGATTCCCTAACTCTCTGTCACTCAACAATCAAATTTTCATTAATTATACCTATGTTTATCTTACTGTGACATTAAACAATGTCCTTTTACCATTACCTCAATATATGACTTTCCGACATAGCTTTTATATCCTTGAAAATGAGAACCTCCATAACATGCTTACATAGTAAACCCTTAAACTTAAATAATTTGTAGTTACATCTAATTTAATCACCATTCCCATCATATATAACATTATATACACATCAACAACTTCTTCTATTCATAATAAAAATCTACTCACTTAACTCATACTTGGCCTTATTGCCTTCCTCTTGCAATACCTTCATGTCACAATATATAATTTTTATCAACTTCATTTGGGCTATTTTGGAAAACATTATTCATGTAACATACTTTAAGTTATTTCTCAATTAGTTATCTAGTAACATAAGGTATCTATGTCTGTACTAAAACAAAGTATTCTTCTTTTCCCTTTTCTACTTTTTCTTGCAAGCCAATTCATACTAGTCTACAACTTATTTCAGAGTACTACATGAAGTACAAAAAAATCAAGAAAGCATTCATGCTTTCACTCCTTTACATCAAAGAGATTCTTACCTAAAAACTACCTTTCATATATGCAAAAACCCACATATGCCTTTTCAAATAGAGTTGATAGCTAATCGTGGTTAACTACCTAAACATTATTTAACAAAGCTCTTCATCAATCTTTAAACTCTTCAATCGATAAAGCATCATACACAACTTTAATGAACATAGCTTAATCTCCCTATACTTATTTTTATACCACATATTTTCAAGGAATTTACATAGTATGTGACATTAGAACAACCTATGCCTTGTGTTTGGGAAAATTGTTGTAACTCCTTCTCTAATACTTAAACATTGGTATATGATGATGGTGTCTAGATGATTTCCTTCCATACAATCTAAACCATATGTTAAATAACCATATGAACATCTCTACTTTCTCATTACTAATAAGAGTAAAAGTAAGCAAAATGGAATGACCATGGTGGTTTACTCCTACAAATAATGCAAATGGCATGTTATATTTGTTCATAAGGTATAGGATTTCAGATGTCATAATATCGCCAAACTCTTCATAAGCTATCTTGCTTTTAGCATTAGTGCATAAGACATTGGTTAAAATACCATTTTCATCTAATTGAATAACATAAAATAATCCTTACTTGACGTTTAGTTTCTCACAAAGAGTTGGTGTAATACTTTTGCATCCCTTTCTATCAATTTAAGCCTCCTCATTTTATTTAAATAAGTTAGTGTAATGCTATAAAATAATTACTTTATAGCCTCCTACCTCACATATAATTGCCCTCACATTTGTTTATGGATGGATTCTTAATATATCATTCAACTCCAATTGTCTCTTCATCCAATTGTTGATTTCGTGATGTTTCTTGATGAAACTACTACTAAAAGGATTGAAAACATGTTGTGCTCTAAGACAACCTTTGTTAGACACACTCTATCTTCGCATCCAAATTTGGCACTACCCTTTTGTTTCTGCATATTACTATCTCTATTTCTATTCTCTCTACCTTTAGTGCACATTATTGTTTAATACTTGTGTTCCCCTATTACATGGTCTTTTCTAACTCCTTTCCTTTATATTTCAAACTCATATGTTTATGTATATTTCTTATAAAAATCAAATGTCTCATTAGCAATCATAAATGTCATGCCTACTATTGGCATTTCTGTGATAAATTAAGTTTTCTTGTCACTCTCTTCCAAGATTGGAGCATTACTCTCTTCTGAGATTAGAGCACCATTATCACTATATCCCATATATCCAAGGCTTATCACATCATATTTAACTCCTCTAGTGATCAACCTATCTTCATATTCTATTAAATGTTTACATTGACAACTAAAGGATTTTATCATATTTTTTTCATTTTGAGATGGAAATCAATATCCAAGAAACTTATAAGTTGCTTCATAATTATGCACGCACACACAGACACACACATACACCATTTGCATACACCACTATTTGTGTACACTTTCCTACATATTTCCTTATCTAATAATTAATGTATAAGCACCACCACTATGAATTATTATTATTACTTGCTCATAATGCTATAAAGTCTACCTTAGTTGACTAATACACTCTCTATCATTTGTTGCACTTATATGCTCAATAAAATCACTTCATTCACATGTTCAGATAGATCTCCTACATACTCACTATGGTAGCTCTTTAATATTTAACCTTATTCAATGATCTAATTTTTTTGTATTTCACGATGCAAATACAATCACTAACCAATATACTTATAAGCTACTTCATAATCATCCATACATACATGATTTAATAACTTACACTTTCAAACATATTATCTTTTCTTGTCAATTTCATTAAATTAATATGTTTGCACCAATGCTATTGATTATCATTTTTCATTGCTTATGAATTCGACAAAGTCTACTTTTGTTTCCCATTACCCTCTGTATCATTAGTTTTAGTTAGTTTCTCAATACAAACATTTAATTCATATTACCTTTATTACCTCGTCAATGTGTGATTTTTGTTCAATGCCTTGATCATGCCTCATTATCTTCTTACACAAATAGTATTTGCCAACAACAATCCTATCACTAACCATTTTTACCCTGATCAATGCTCCTATTCATGGCAGATAATTACTTTAACAAATTGTTTATTTATCTTTTCATATAGCACCTCTTTCCAAGGCACGCATTCCTTCTCCCTAAGACCAATTTAATCTCTCTCTAACACTTATTCTTGGCAAAGTGATCTCACCTAACTTAAATTTTTCACAAAAATTTTTCTTACTGTTTTTGGTTGTCATACTTGATATAAGGTATCTTTTCTCATACCATCTTATGATAGTCACTTAATGAGTAATAAAGTAATACTGCATTACCTTTCTCCCCTTAAACAACCAACTTGTTAGTTTTTCTATTTATTCACTTAACGAGGTACCGTCTTTGTCTTGCAAGAATTCCCAGCTACCCCGCAAGCTGCTGTTAATTGTTCGACGTTGTTGCCTCTACATTGGATGTGATGCGTCTGATGTTCATTGTGGACTTGTATATGTTTGTACTTGTAAGCGGTTGCCAAAAGGATTATGGAGATACATTGGCCTAGAACCAGAATTTCGCCCTAATTCAAAGCCAACTTAATTGTTAATTTGAAACCTGAATCTACTGAATTTATTCTTTGTTTAAATATATTTTTTTAATCTCTTTACATACAAGAAGACAAAATAACTAAGCAATGATTGAAGATTAAAAGGCACCAAAAGGTACAAAATAAACTCATTAGTCCCATTGGAAATGAGAGGGTCTTTCTTTCCTTGTCAACCATGATTTAATTCTTACTAATAGTATTTCATGAGTAAAGTCCTAAAATCATAAGGCCAATAATGCGAAATGTATGTACCAGACTGATGTGGAAAAATACATGTACTAGGATGATATAAAAAATTGTGCTCTTAAGATCTTTCCAAGATGGATTTGATCTTGATTGATGTGCATGAGATAGGGGCCCCTTCCAATATTTCCAGAGCATAAAGACATACCAGTATCCTTTTAGAGAATTTAACAAAATATATACAGGCAAAAGAAAATAAAGATCAAATAGTCAAAAAAAAAAGAAAGAAAGAAGAAAAAAAAAAAAGGTGACTAAAAGTGTAAATAGAACCACTCAATTCGTATAATTCGATTAATTCGACTAAAATCAAATCGATGCTATCAAAATCATTTGGATATGATTTGATATTTAGGTCAATCGCATTTTGATGGTTTTATTAAGGTTTTGAGAGTCCAAAAACTATCAAAACTAAACAAATCTACCTTGTAATACCACAGCATAAACGTAAATTTATATATCACATAAAAACCCAATCATTCCCACAGTTTATAACCCTCCCGCATCCAATACACTCAAGTTAGAGATATTGTTCATATAATTTTTCCTTAACATATTTATAATTACTTATCCTTCTATTCTTTTTTTTTTTTTTTTTTTGAAAATTCACTTTTCTATTTTTTATGCTTGAAAAGTCCATGTTTGGATACCAATGATTTTATTCGAACAAGTTGACAAAATAAAAAAATTAATGATAATTTTAATCCTAATTAGAATAATTCAAGCTGTTAAACTAATCAAACTAATCTGCACTTGTTAATAACAATTTGGTTGATATTACTCTTATTTTAGTTTAATTATAGTTTTAAAATTTTTTAAATTATTATTAATAATTTGATTTAAATAGAAGTATCAAATCAATCGAGACACACTCTAGTTATAACTATATTTACTAGTATAAATATTACATCAAATACACATATAAATTCCCAATATACCTTAAATGAATAGTTGGAGGAAATGTACAAGGAGAAACTAAATTTCTAGAGTTTTGGGGGCCCAACCCCACCCACGAGCAAATTGCAACTTCTTCCTAATGACAGCGCGGAGAGAGAGAGAGAGAGAGAGAGAGAGAGAGAGGTATCCTTCAATAATGAAAGCGGAAAATTTAGTTACACAGGGAAATGAGTAATTAATGGCGTGACTTCTCAACCCTGCACAAAGTTTTCTGGCAGCTAATCATCGTAACTACATGTACTGCACAAGTAAAAAGAGAGAATGGAAGCAGCGAAAGGCAGACCAAAAAAGAAAGAATATAATACCATGATCTTCGCATCCCTTACAAAGAATAAATATTCATTGGCATATTCATAAATTGACATCATGTTATTGAGCAGCTAATTCTTTAGTATTGGTATTGGGTCCTGTAAGTGACAATAGGAAAGTAAAAGGTTCTTGGCTTCTGTAAAATGAAGTTTGACTTTGTCCCTGCTTCTATCCTCGGGAATCACGCATGACAATTACCTTGAGCACCCCAAGAGATTTGTCACTGCCTTTCGGAATTCTATGCCCTGTCATCTTGAACTCTGGTTTGAGGAGTACCAGAGTTTCTTCTGGCAAATCAGTACCTTTGCCTTCTCAATGGCATATTCTGTGTCTTCCTTGCGGCAACCCCACCTCATCCCCTTGGCAATGCTAGCAATGGCATCTACGAAGTAGCTGGATTCTCTTATGATTGCATAACCCGAGGGCCGCAAGATCCTATCCATCTCCAAGAGCACATATTTCATATCACATCTGCCCACATATAAAAAGATTTCAGAACTATGACAAGATGAACTTTCCATCCTGAGGTCCCATTACATGATGCTGATGGGTTCTCTTATTTATTTTTTATTTTTATCTTTTTGCTTCTTTTTCTTCTTCTGCTTTGAGTTACAATTCTAGATTATCCAACCAAGTCAACGATAATTCTCCATAATAACCTTCAAGGTGTAGAATTTTGGTCAAAGAAAACAGCTATAAGTTTCCAAGTCAAACCATTTTGGTGAGAGAACAAGAGTTCCTTGCACTTTGATTGTGCCTAGCCAGTCTGTCACACCACCCAGAATATGCCAAGAGGTTGAATGAATTCCAGGCTTACTAGTAGCAGCTGGCACCAACTTTTCCCCGATCCCTACTGATGGTCAACTAGGTTGTGCTACTTTTTCTCTGGTGCTCAGTTTTCCATAGTAGGTACAAGATCTTATGAAAAAATAGATGGGTCTATCTACGAATTTATGGCATTGGACACCGACCAATGGCATTTTCAAAGGCAGCATGTTAAAATCTAAATGACTAGCAAATAGGCCCACTGTAAAATGCGAAAATTTATGTCTAGAGCTCGGACTCCTAGCATTATACCAGACTAAAATGGGAACTAAGCTCCAAACACTCACCGGTGGCTTTCTGCAGTGAAGAGGCCATCAACATGAAGGAGATCATAAGTCCTAGGGTATGTTGAGAAAGCTTCACACCTGGACCAAAAATGCATGGAAAAGAGATCAACGAACTTTCCACTTACTCTAGTGCAGAGAGCATCACAGATGCCATTCATACATTCACAAAGAAAAAATCCTGCAATTATATGTAAGCAGATTTGAAGATTACCAATCATGGTAAGTTCCAATGAGGCCTCGATCATAGATAACAGGAAGTGTATTAGCAGAATAGGAGGAGACCACATTCATGACCCATAAAGGATCATCAATTACAGCTGCTGCAAAACCTCCATAAATAGTATTCATGTCCATCACATTTCTTATCTTATCAGTCCCAATTGCTAAGAGTAATTTTTTGTAATGCTTTGTTCTTGCCTTCCATTTGCTGTCATCATGATTGAAAGCACTGGCACTACCACCTTGAACATCTTCAATGCGCTCCGGGGAAACATGCAACCTTTTTGGCCATTTAGGGAGGGATTCCAGACCTGCTTTCTTATTTTTTGGGCTTGGAACTACAACACAAGGCCGGAGTGGAGTATACCATGCAGAATCTGGCTCAAGGCTGTCATCACACTTTGGTGGATAGGCATCAGGAAGAGCAAGCTTATTATAGCAACTGTTATCTGAAGTTTTCCGCCACACAGCAATGTCATCCTTTTTACTGTACAATTTGAAGCACATGGAATCAAGCAATTCTTGCAGCTTTTCATAATCCATTCTCTGCTCCTCTATTGTAGTATTCCAACCTCGCCAACGGTTTTCATAGTTAACAGGGGGACCAGACAGTACCCAAAAACCTCCAGGACGGAGAATACGGTGAATTTCTAAGAGATAAATTCCACCTGAAAGCAAGATAGTGCTATAATTGAAAAACAGCATAAGGTAACAGATATATGGTGGCATTATATCAATTTTCAAATACAGGACAAGAGGAACAAAAAGAACAAAAATGAAATAGAAAGCTTGTTAGTAACAATAGTAACGTTAAGCAGACTAGACACAGCCTGTTTATTCACATCCAGAAAGAAGCCAATATTCCTCTAGTTTTTGCTATTAGAGACTGGAAATATCAATTACCAAATTCTGTCCATGGTATAAGGCATCTAGAACAATGAGCCATATCAAATGAATTGGATGGGTACGGAAGACGCTGTGTAGAAATGATGCCAAGAATAGCAGGAATTCCACGTTCCAATGCAAATTGGACTTGAGCCTCATGATTATCTCTTGGGGCAAGAGAAACAGTTAAAACTCCCCGATCTAAAAGATCACCTCCCCAGCTTGCTACCTAGAAGTAGAAACAATGAGGTCACAAGTTATCAAATTCTGCAGACACTATGACAAAGTTGAACATGGGAAGCTCTGCAATTCAATGTGAATTCTGATAAGAACAGGCATGATTAATTCAATTTAGAAGAAGGATAGGAACTCACTCCACACCCTGTATCAATTGCAGTGCGAATGGTCCCATTCTGCATTTCTGGAATCAGATCTTGCATCAGATCAACATAGGCACTCACTCCTTTTGGAAACATAGTACCTCCACCAGGAAAGAGGAACTTCTCCCCCTCTTTTCTCAGCCAGTTCTGGTTAGATTTCTGCTTGTTAATCCAATCATATGGCACATTCCTGATTCCAGATTCACAGCAAATGAGACCGGTGAAAGCAGAAAGGCAAGCTAACCATGCAAGGTAACATGGTGAAAAAGGAAAAACAGATTGCAGTACCTGTACCAACACTCATCCCTGCTCTTTGGCCATCTGATTGGAGGCTTATACCCATTGGGTGGTGGAACTAAGCACTCCTTCCTTTCAAATACTGGGGGGCAGTGGCGTTCCATGAAAGTTAGGCGATGAAGACCGTACTTCTTCCACCTCTGTGCAATAAATAGTGCATACGGATATGAAACTGTAATAGCTTCTCGAGAGATCTAAAGAGCTTATAGGGCGATAATGAATAGTAGAGAAATACCCTGGGATCTGTGCATGGAGTATAGTCTTGATAGTCAATGCTGCATTCAGGAAAGGCGCTGGATTTGATTTGGAGAGGAGCAACTGTCGTCTCCTTAGGAGACTGAACAGTGTTTGTGACAACCTGCACATTCTTGTCCTCAAACTTACTTTTCTCAGAACAAAAGATTCCTCCAAGGTAGAAGGAAAACCCGCATAGTACAACAAGAATTAGTGCCATGGGAACAACCCTGGGATTTTTATCATGTTGGTGTTTTCCATCTTTATACTTCATGATTCCCCACGTCAGCAACTATTATAGTCCAGGACAAAAATGCATACACAGGATGCTAATTTCCCACTTCTGCCAACTGAGCATAACATCGAGGTAAGATTAATTGAAAATCGCATTTTAATTAAATTAAATAGTGAGAACCTAATAAAAGATCAGTCAAACAATGGCCTCGAAAATTGAACAATTGACTCGATCTAAAACCCATCAAGTAGAGAGCATGGAAAGAGCAGATTCATAAGTTCAAGTGTTGCAGTTGATTGAATCTTGAATAGCACGGTAAGCAGATCAAGCATAAGGTTAAACATTGCGAAGATTAAGACTGTAAGGAAAGCTCAATCAGTAAGAACCTACAACAAGACGCGGAAAAAGGAAGAAAACAGAAGAAGCAGGTGACCGACGGAGATGCAGTGGACCATATCGGGGAATTAAGACTGCAAAAGGCTGCCAATAACTAGATTTGATGGGCAGCTGCCAACATCAAGTTTCACCTTCAGTGTTGCTTTGCTTTATTATTTCTCACATGATATTGGGACCCAAATGGCTCTCTCCCTCTCTCCCACCCACCCAATCCATGCCAAGTCAGAAACGCAAAAGATGAACCCTGGATCTTGAACCGAAATATGAAAAGGAAAAATTAATGAAAAGCGAGAAATCATCATTTCCTTGACATCCAAGAAAAGTTCCCATAATGCTGCGTTCTTGTTTATGAAATTATCATGCAACACAAATAGCTACATGACCTCACGAAGAAGAACAACTGTCATCAGTCCTTAACGTTGAAGGCAAAAGGGACCACATCATACCAAAATAAATAAATAAAATAGAAAAGGATAAGAAAGGATAGCAATCAACCGTGCCAGTAATCGACAAAGAAGAAGAAAGAGGACGAAATGAAGACGATAACATGCGAGAACCAGAGCAAGTAAAACAGCACAAAGTCTACACTGTATCAGAGTCCAGAATCATGAAACAGACGGTAGAAAACAAAATTGGGTATCCTTAAAAAATGTCAGATCCAACATGCATGACAATACAAGGACGAGAGATCTGTAAAAAAAAAAAAAAAATGGAAAGAAACGAGAGATAAAGTACATAATCTTTATTATAATTATAATAATAAATTGTTATGAGAAAGTACAACTAAAATACAAGTTAATAACGTTAAACTCTTACCTTCTTTATTTCTTCTTCACTCTGTCCTGCTACAATAAATGTATCCCTGCTTCAACTCAAGATGTTCAATTTTTAAATTTAACAGAAATAACAGAATGGGTGTAAGTTGATTGATTGAAGGATTGAGATTTGAGAATTGAGATCTCCTGCTATTGCAGTTCTAATTAAAGGGATAAAATACTGAGAAAGAACAGAGGATCAAGGAGTTAGAGAGAGATAAGAGAGAGATGCTCTCAAACTCTGGACTTCCAAGCATACGCACAACACAGGCACACAATGCTTCCAACCTTCAATAACTCTCCCTCGTCGCCTTCTGTTTTGCCTAGCTGTCCCCTCCACCCACCTCTTCTCTCTCTCTCTTTCTTTCTCTCTCTCTCTCTCTCTATTGCTATTATTATTTTTTTTTTCCTTTTATATCCTGCAGTTTAGTATTAATGAAATTAACCTCTCTCTCTCTCTATATAATATAGTATTATCAAAAACTGATAAAAAAAAACTTTAAACTTATATCTTCTTAATTTTTTAGAGTTTATAATATATATTCATATAAGATGCTTCTTAAAAAAAATAGAAGTATACATTTAATAATTATTTTATTTTATTTTAATAATAAAAGAATACTTATTAAATCATATCTAATTTCAATTTTAATTATCACTATTTCTTAAATTTAAATTAGAATGTTTTGAATAAATTACCATCTATTTTAATTTTTTTTATTAAAAAAATTAAAAACTATTTGAAAGAAAATTCATGTCGTTTTTACCGGCTTTAATCACTGCATTATAGATGTTTGGATTAAAGCAAACAAGAATGAATAATTTGTAGAATTAATTTTTTCTTTTATACCAAACTCTGCCGTCCACCACGACATACTTTTATTAGATGATTTTGAACTGTAGACAACGAGTCTAACTTTAAATAATTGAGGAGATTAGTCACTTTATGTCTTTTAAAATCACAATACTATAAGAAAAACAGGTAGAAGCTACTTTCATGTTTACTTAGAATAAGTAAAAGGCATTTATGTGTTGATATTATACTATCGTAATAGAATTTGTGGAGGAGGGGCACATTAGTGAATTAAACTTTTGGCGATAATAGTGATAAAGTAAAACTAAAAATAAAATTTTATTTGATGATCTAAATTGAAATATTTTATATATCACATAGTCTATAAAGTTAGTATATATATATTATAATTACTAAAGTTAAAAAACAAATTGCTAAAAAGCATATGTGATGATGTTTGGTTAATTTTTTTTTAGAATAAATAAATAATTTATTTAATTTTTAATTTTTTTAGTAAACTATTATATATATAATATTAACTCAAAATTTAATTTATAATTTCTTTAGTATTTTAATAAAATTAAAATATTTAATATACTCAATTTATTCAATTATAATTTAATATGCATTATAATTTAACCTAATCATTTTAATAATTTTTTACATATTTTTCAAATTTGTTTGACTTAAATACTCATAATTAAAGAAAATAATAAAAATAATTAAAAAAATAATCTTAAATTTCTCCTTTTTTATTCTTTAGAGAGAAAATAATTTCTAAATTTATTTTTTTCAAAACAATACTAATAATTTTCTTTTCTATCTTTTTTTTTTTGTTTTATTAGAAACAAATATTCTTAAATTTATTCTTTATTTTTTAAACAATATCCACAATTAAGAGAAATAAAAGAAAATAATTTCTAAAAGATATTAAATTCCTTTTTTATTGTTTTTTTGCAAGAAAAAAAATTCTAAATTTACCTTTTTTTTTAATAAAAGAAAAACTACAAATAGTTTAAGCTTTTTTATTTTTATTTTTTGGTTTTCTTAAAAAAATATCAAATTTAATTTTTACTTTTTTTTGAAAAAAAATATTCATAATTTAAATATTTATATTTTTCCTATTTAAATAAAACTTAAGTAAAAATAAATATTTCAATAAATAGGATATATTCATGTATTATGTAAGTCTAATATTAGTATATATTAATATTATTGAATAAGAAAAACTCTGTAAAATAATTAGATGAAGGTATTTACTTAATTTTAAAAATATTTAAGTATTTTATTAAAATTTTAATTTTTTTAAATAAATTTTAAAAATTTATAATATTTAACATTAACTTAATACTTAATTTATAAAAATATATGAGAAGTCAGTCCACGGAGTAGATGTAACCTAACAAGATATTTGCTGAGAAAATGATATGGTGCTTTTTATAATTTTCTATTTGCATTGACTGACGTTTGTTAGTCAGGGGGTGCAACATGTGACTTAATGAAATAAGCAATATAAAATTTTTAAAGTATAATAATAATAATAATAATAATATTTTTATTTATTTTAATATATAAAATAAAAAAATTAGGCCGACCTTAATGTAACTTAAACTTAATAATTTGGATGTAAAGAGCCTAAAAACAACCTAACTAAAAAATTGATCACTTAACTCACATATTTAATATTTTTTTTATTCTTTAGATAAGAGATATATGAAGTTATCACATAAATTGAGGTAATTCAACTTATTTTTTAAAATTTTACGTCTCTTTCTTTTAAAGGTCTAAGTTATAATAACTACTCTAATATTTTTTTAATTGATAAACTAAATACATATTATTTGTGATATTTATATGTTAGAAGATATTGTCAATGTAATTTTTGTCTACTGAGTTTTTTATAATTTAAAATAATATTATGAATTAGTATAATTATTATAGACATTTTAATTTGCATACAAGATTCAAATTTTGAATCAATTCGATGATTTTAATACAGTCTAATTATTTATTCCTACTAAAAGAAATTTTCATGATTTCGGGGTATTATTAAATTATGAAAAAAAGAGAAAAAAAAGAAAGAAAGAAAGAAAGATGTTATCCCAATTTCGTGATTATCGCTACCCAGGCGAGACTTTTTGAAAGAAAACAAATATCATATCACTGTCCATTAAATATTTTGACCTGCCGACAAACCAAATTTCATTAACTGTGCCTGCCGCCCGTTCCCACCTTTAAAATGATGCGAAAGAAACAGTGAAAAAATAAAAAATAAAAATACAATAACGTTGCTTGGATATAACGAGGGTCCAACTTAATGCCGCGGACTTTGACGCCCACCGGCGTTTCATATGGAGTGGGGTCCGCATGCTTGGATTCTTCGTACCCTGTTGGCCTATACATGGGTTTATGGTATTGTATGGTTATCAAACGTTACGAGACTTATTTTCTATTCCATCTCTATAAAAATAAAATAAATAAATAAATAAAAATGACGCCCTACTTATTTATGTAACTAAGATTTAAAATATTTAAATGACTATTTTAAGTCTTTTGAGGGCAAAGATTCTTAATTAAGAAGATGTGTCTTCGTACATTTTCACTAAACAATTATTGTTTCTTAATTAAGGTTGTGTATTTATAATAGAAAGAAAAATTAAGATTATTTAATTCAATTTTAGTGTCAATACTTGGATGCTTATATCAGAAATAAGGTAGAATGAAAGTTTGTATAGAAAGAGTGGTTACCTCGGGCTTCTTATGTTCAGGGACGCATGAAAAAAAAAAAGAAAAATAAATTGAACAATATTTTATTTATTACATTAAATATATCTTGTTGTATATAAGTAACAATTAAATGTAACTTGATCTTCTTCAATTTTTTTTTCAAAGTTTATTATTAAGTTTGGATAAAAAAAATTTCACATTGAAATAGAATAAATCTTAAATCTCATTTTTTTAACATTTATAATAGACATGTTAAAACAATAATTACAAACTATCCTGTATAATCTATTCTATATATCCACTTTTTATAGTATATTAATTTACAACACAAACTCTTTAAAAATAAAGAACTATATATTTGTCTTTTATTTTTTTATATTTTATTATTAATAATATGTTTTATTAAAAAAATAGCAATACTTTTAAAACGAGTGGGGATTAAATTTTTTCATAAGAAAAATATTTATACAAATAATTCTTTAAAAAATTATGAAAAAAAATAGTGAGATTGTGTGGCATTAGCAAAATTTGGGGGACAAAAATTAATTTATATAAAAAAAAGAATTTACACATAATATATATATATATATGATAGGAGAAGGTGATACAAGTCAAGTTAACATCCTAGTCTAATGTGATCATCTAAGGGAGTAGTTAAGTAGTTAGGTCGAGTCATATTTCTCTCTAGACTAAACTATATAGATCTTTATGCTATATCATGTTAGAGTAGACCATGTACAATCCATGTGGATTTGGATATGGTAGATGTTATAGAGCTAAAATTTCAACCAAATTATAATCTTGTGATGACACTAAATCACACTAAATTTCAACTAAACTTTTTACACGAGGCACATAAAGCGTTTACAGGAATCAATTTCTCAACTTTTATTACTTCCCACAAAGTATTAAAGGATGTCAAGACCTCTCACACAAGTGCTCTCTCAACACTTCTTTAGGTGTTTCCCTAAGTGTTTTCTATCGTAATCATTGGTTGCCACATTACATATATTTATAGTATTGATAATTGACACCCTCAATTACCTAGAGTTATGTATGACTTGGCTATTAAGTCAATCATGCATAGTGAGACTACTTATTTTAGGATAATTTCCCCACTAACTCACTGAATCATGCATTTTCATTCAAAGAGAGCTTGATGCCTCATTAAGAATTTCTTCAACAACTTTCTACAACCACTTATTTTTTCCTTCCTTCAAGGAGGTCATTTCAACACACTTAGCTTGGATAAGTTTTTTGGAAGCATGCAAATCTACCACTATTGCCACTTTTATGTTTTAATGGAGATAACCACCCATTATCTCCTGTTTTGGTGGCCTATGGAGAGTCACTTCTGTTATGATCTACCTTATCACTTTCCAAGTGTTTGTTGGTCGTAACCAAACATGGTTTGGTGTTAGCCTAAGCTTGTGCCCGTGAGCTTACGTTACTATTGTTGTCGAATCCATGGGGCATAGTGTTAGTCATTCTAACTATGAGAGACATGCATTACCTCCCTATAGTGCATTAGGGAATCTAGTCGTCTGGCAAAAGGAAACCTTCATGTGTTTGACTGATCACACCTTTTGTATAGCTTGCTACTGCACTCCTAAAGTGCTATTAGCGTGCCTCTAACAACTTTCTGTGATTCTCACACTTAAACCTCTCACCCATGCTTCCTCACATATGTCCTTGATCCACTTTACTTTTAATTGAGTGTCCACACTTAACTCCTCCTACAAGAATTAGTGCAAGATGCCACCAATCTCCTTGCATTCTTAAACCAACAGGCTTAAGGGATTGACAAACCACCCCTCAACAGTTAAAGCCAATGTCCTCGTTGGTGAGGTTAATAAGTAGTCTTAGATCTACTTCTTGAACTGCTAAAGAGTTGCATCTCTCTCCTAGCTATTCTCGGTGTTCAGAGATTTTTTCCACTTTACCAGATACTCAGTTCGACGATTCTTTTTTCTTTGCCTCAACGTTTAATGATCAAGGATTTCCTCCATTTCGCGTTGCAACTCAGTTCTGATCGTTGAGGGGGCACTCTTTTCTTGTCTCCTCAGAGGCTTGTTACTTGTCTTCTCATGAAAGGACCTTAGGAAGCTCACTTGAAAGGTTGGATGCACTTTTAATCTTTATGGTAGTTGCAACAGTTATGCAACATTGTTAACATTCTTTGTCACCACAAAAGGTCTATCGTACTTGGGAATCAAACCGCGATTCACTGTTTTGCAGTTGATCTTTTTCCACATCTAGGGAGTCAATTTAAGCAACACTTTGTCTCCCACTTGGAACTCTATGTCCCTCCTTCCATTGTTAGCATATTTCTTCATGTGTTTTGCTACCTTGTTTAAGTTGTCTTATGCCTTGTCCAATAACTCTTACTTTGATCTAGCATAATGATAAGCAACCAGACAGTTCCCTCCCATTCTTGTCCTTGCATTTTGTTAAGAGTAGGGGGTTGATGCCTTATAGCAAACTTAAAGTGACTTATACTTGTTGAAGACAATCGATGTAGGTTGTCGTAAAATTATGCTAAATCTAACAACTCCAACAAATTTTTTTGACTTGTTGTCACATAGTATCAAAGATACTCCTCAAACAAGCCATTAACTCGCTTCATTTGGCTATTAGTTTGAGGATGATTAACAGTGAAAAATTTCAATTTAGAGCTCATGATGTTGGAAAGAGTTGTCCAGAATTTACCAGTAAAGCAAGGATCTCGATTGCTTACAATATCTTCAGGCAACCTAAAGTATTTCGCCACTTGTTTGTAAAATAATTCAGCGGCCATCTCTGCTTGATATAAGGAAAGGGAAAGTATGAACACCATAGATTTGGAAAACCAATCAACCATTACCATCACGGACCCTATGCCCTCAACTTTTGGGAATCCACCAATGGAATCCATCGAAACTGACACCCATGGTTTCTTTGGAATTGGTAATGGTTATAGTAGCCCCACCTCTTTATGTTTTTCAACTTTGTCTAATTGATAGACGATGCATGTCTTGACATATGTCTCCACGTCATCTTCCATCTTTAGCTAATGATAACTATAAGACAACAAGGCTATCATCCTATCCACACTTAGATGGTGCCTACTATGTGTCATGACACTCTCATAAAATCTCCCATCGAAGGATTGCACCTTTGGGAACATACAAATAATTACTCTTAATATGCAATAACTCATCATTAAGCTAGTATTGTCTTACCACACCCTTGTTCACTTGATGCACAAGTTTTTAATATTCCACATCATTTGGGATTTGTGTCTTTATTCTCTCCAGTAGGTTGCTTTGCACCCCTGTGAGGGTAGTAACCACTTGTTGCACTTTATGATGACTCAATGTATCCACTACTTGATTGTGCCTTCTTGGCTTATGTTCACACATAAAGTCATACTCTGCCCAGAACTCTTACCATCGAGCTTGTCTAGCAAACAACTTTTTTTATGTTTAGAAGAACATATTTGCCATGTTTTCGGTGTGTACCATGAACTTGGTACTCAACAAATACACCTGCTAGATGTAAAGGCAATGCACCACAACAAGCATTTCCTTCTCATGGGCATAATACCGTTGTTTTGCTTCATTGAGTTTTTGGCTTTCATAGGCAATCAGATGACCCTCTTGGACTAGTACCCCACCAATCACCTTGTATGATGCATTTGTGATGACATCAAAGGGCAACTCAAAGATAGGTAGCTGCAACACCAGTTTTGTCAACATCATTACCTTCAACTTATCAAAAGCTTCTTGTCACTTAACGGTCTACCTCCATGGCCAATCTTTCTTAAGTGTGAAAGGGGATACTTTCTTTAAGTAACCTTATGCAAACTTCCAATAATAGTTAAACAAACTAAGAAAAGATTGTAACTCCATCACCTTTGTAGGAGGTGACCATTCTACAATGGCTTAAATCTTCCCTTCATCCTTTTTGACTTACCCATTACTAATCTTGTGCCACAAGAACATGATCTCCTATTGAGCGTACTCACACTTTTCCTTCTTGACAGATAGTTGGTACTTCCTCAACTTAGACAACACTCTTCGAAAGTGAAGTAAGTGGTCCTTTAAGAACTCATTATACATAACAATATCATTAAAATATACTACCACAAACTGATTGATAAAGTCATGAAACACATCATTCATTAAATTGCAAAAAGTAGTAGGGGCATTAGTCAAACTGAAAGGTATCACCAAAAATTTGTAGGAGCCATAGCGAGTGATGCATGTAGTTTTCCCCTAATCTCTTTCTGCAATTCTGACTAGTCTAGCTTGGTGAAGTATGATACTTTTGCTAGCTAATCAAACAAGTTCGCTATTAATGGAATAAGGTACTTGTTCTTCACTGTGACCTTATTCAAGGCCCTATAATCCATGTATATCTGTAAGGAGCCATCATGCCTTTTTTGAAACAACATCGAGACACTATAAGGTACCTTCAAAGGCTGAATTAGGCTTGCTTCCAACAATTTTGTCAATTGCTTCCTCAATTTAGCTAGTTCCATTAGACTTATGTGATAAGACGCTTGAGTTGGGGGTTTGGAACTCGAAACCAGATCAATCTTGTGGTTAATAGCACGTCAAGGAGGAAGGCACTTTGGTAGCTCTAAAGGCATCATGTTCGCAAAGTCACCTAATAGTTTCACAACACTGTCAGATACCTTCGTAATTACCCCCTCATTTATTTTCATTAATGCAACCAAGTAGGTAGCTTTACCCTTTTTCAAGCCATGTTATACTTGTATTACAGAAAGCATTCCACCCACTTTTCCATCATTGCTTGATGAGAGAGTTATCTTACTTGTGATAAAGCAAGGATGATTCTCATGCATGATTATTAGTCCACCCAAATGAGGCAACAACATAACTTTGACATGCATAAAGAACTCCACACCTAATATGATATCAAAATCATCCAATGATACAATTATAAAGTTAAGGCTATCAATCCAATTGCCAAAGGTTACCTTTATACCCAGTGTCGTGCCAAGAACCTCGCGAGTTGTTGAGTCTATTGCCTTCATTTAATTGTCTCTCTTGGACACTTTGAGCCCAAATTTCTCCACCATTATTTTGGTTACAAAGTTATAAGTGATACCTGTATTTTTTATTGCTATCAACTCCTAATTATTTAGCCTAATCTTTACATACATTGGGTCGAGTTATTGAGGTTTTTCTGTTGGGCAACAATCACCAATTATAGAGGATTGACACGAGAGGGTTTAGCTTTATCCTCACCAAAGCTTTTGCCACCCTCCTCAGTAACCATAACACTTAACTTTTCCCTTTTTAGGCATTCCTTAGTACGGTGAGGGCCATTACATATATAACAACTAGTATTAGGAGAGATTTTACCTTACTTTCGATGGTTAGCCTTGTCCTTTTCCTTGCTCCCATCTTGCTGGTTGTCCTTCCTCTTATAGTCCTTCATGTTTTTGCCTTTCTCTTTGGACTGCTATTGCCTTCTCGCATCACCCTTGGATGATTTGTTGATTCTAAAATCAACCAATCCATCGGCTGCAGTAATGGCAAAAGGCAAGTCCTTTACACCTTGCCTTCTTAACTCGATTTGTGCATACGATTAAAGACCTGACAGAAAGTCAAAGAGCTTGTCCTCATTCAACATGTTTCGAATGTCAAGCATAAAAGAACTGAACTCCTTAACATAGTCCTGCACTGTGCCGCTATGTTTTAGTTTTTTTAACATCTCCCTTGCAACCCACAATGCGTTAGAAGGAAAAAATTGATCCTTCAGCTCCTTCTTTAAGCTTTCCCATGTTTCTATCCATGGTCTGCTCGAGCTTGCATCGTCATCCAACCTAGTTCGCCACCATAACTTGGCATCCTTGGCAAGATACATGTTGGTAAGGGTTACCTTCTCCTGATCGGAAACTTGAATGACCATGAAATATTGCTCCCTGTCTTATAAGAAGTTTTCAATTGCTTTGGCATCACGCTCCCTTTCAAAGTTCTTTGGTTTTGGCACCTTCATAAGATGGGCAGAATTAATTACTGCCCCATTTTGCTGGGTGCCTATGGCCCTCTTAAAGTTAAAAATATCCTGCTTTAGATCACCAAAATAAGAAAACCAAGAAGAATCGAGGCCATTATAGTTAGATTGCAAGAGACATATTGATTTTTCTAGCTCTTCCAGTTATGTCAAGATCGAAAGGGTTTGCTCCTTCGATACATCGCCAAGAGCCTTCTTAATCTTTGACACTCTTTCCCAAACAACATTAAGACCCATTCCACTAGCCATTGATTAAACCTTGCTCTGATACCAGTTGTTATAGGGCTAAAATTTCAACCAAAATTTTGACCTTGTGATGACACTAAGTCACATTTAGTCTTAGTCAAAATTTTCACAGGAGACATATAAAGCATTTAAAGGAAGGAACTTCCCAACCTTTATTACTTCCCACAAAGTATACAAACGATACCAAGACCTCTCACATAAGTGCTCTCTCAACACTTCTCTGTGTATTTCCCTAAATGTATTTTGTTGTGACCCTTAGTTGTCACACTGCACATATTTATAGTGTTAGTAGTTCACACCCCCAATTACCTAGGGTCATGCATGACTTGACTACCAAGCCAATTATGCATAGTGGGGCTCCCCACTTTGAGATAACTTTCCCACTAACTTACTAGATCATGCATCTCCATTCAAGGAGAACTTAACACCTTATTAAGGGCTTCTTTAGCCACTTTTTGCAACCACCTATGTTCTCTTTCCCTCAAGGAAGTCATGCCAACACATTTGGCTTGGATAAAGCTTTTGGAAGCATGCAAATCTGCCACCATTGTCATTCCCACATTTTGATGGATATAACCATCCACAATCTCCTGTTTTGGTGACCTATGGAGAGCCACTTCTGCCATGATCCACCCCATCACTTTCGAAGTGCTTGTTGGCCTTGATTGATCCTGGTTTGGTGTTAGCCCAAGCCCGTGCTCATGCCTATGCGCCAATGTTGTTGTCGTTGTTGAATCCACAAAGCATAGTGTTAGTTGTGCTAACTTTGAGAGACATACACTACCTTTTTATAGTACATTAGAGAATCCAGTGGTTTAGTAGGAGGAAACCTTCATGTGTTTGAGTGATTACATCCTTTGTATAGCTTGCTGCTCTGATCTTAGAGTGTTGCTAGCATGCCTCCAATAACTTTTTGTGATTCCCACACTTAAACCTCTCGCCAATGTTTCCCTGTACATGTCCTTGATCCACCTTACTTTTAGTTAAATGTTCACACTCAACTCCTCCTACAAGAATTGGTGCAAGGTTTCACGAATCTCCTTGCATTCTTAAATCAATAGGTTATACATCTTCAAAATTTGGTTCATTTAGGTTCAATAACCATGGAATTTAATTATCTTTAACTTTAGCTTTTCCTTTGGAGACAAAGTAGCAAATAGACTCATTAAGGATGTAGATTTTATATCCTTAAGTGTGCATAGATGGTTTTTGGGACATGGTTCCATGCTTGAACAAAAAGTAAAAAATGCTTATTACTATTAAGACAACTATAATCAAAATGAATGTCCTCCATTCCTTTGGTAAATGGGACAAACCCTTTTGATCTTATTTATCCAATGACTATACTTGAGGCATATGTAATTACTCTTATTATTTTGATGAAAGGAAACTAGAGATACTACTCACACTTATATAGAACCAAATCTCCCCTTAGCCATTAACATGTAACCAACAATCTCGCTTTAGAAAATGGGTCATTAATTTTAAGATTCTTGACGTGTAGGCCTAGTTAATGTTGTAGAATTCCTCTAGTATAGGTCTTTCTCTTCAACACATAGGGTGGGTGAAATAATAGAGCAGAGTATTTATATAAATTATGAGCTACATATATAACATAGTTAAGTAGCTCTTAAATTGACCCTTCTTTTGAATTTGACAATGATTTAAGGACAAGATCATTTTAGTAATGATGACTAGGATTGCGATTAACTCTACTCTTTTTCACTTTATGGAATAATTCAATTATTTGTTTATAAATATGCCCAATAACCCTTGGGATTGTATCAGTTTATAAATGAGTAGTACCATGTAAAAGAACTCTTTTTTTGGGACATTTCACCATATGCTTAATGATGAAATAAGTCAAAATATACTCATGCTGATGTTGCCCTTTGGTCATGATATGGGTCTCACTTTACTTTTGCTCAATTAGTTTTGATAATTTGCTTACATGATTGGTGATAGGGCTAAGGAAATACATATCCCAGTTTAAGGCATTTGGCAAATTTAGTAGATTTTCTATTTCTTCCACCAAGGGGACCATGTCAACATTTGGAAAAATGAAGCATTGATAAGCTATATCCTAAAAGTATATGCCTACCTTTAACATTGCTAATTGGATTTTGATATCTAACTAATGGTTGATGTTGCCATAAATGTCTTGAAAGGTCTATCTCCTACCGAGGCTTTAGATGTTTCAGACTTGTTTGAGGATAATAAATTTTGACGACTTTAAGCCGAAGTCCTTCAGGACCTTTGTTAACTTTAAGGGAGGGCAATTACTTTTATCTCTAATGGACAACATATACATGTGTTATGGGTCAAAAGTATTTAGGGCTCCCTTTTCACAAGAACCTTTTTAAAGAGAAACTTCGTAAGTATATTTCACTTGTGAATTATGTGTCCCAAATAGGGGGGAAGAGGTCCCCTTTTATATAAATAAGTCATAACCGTTAGATCCCTCCTTGATCTAATGGTGGATATCACATCCCTTTAACTTCCTATGTATATACATTAATCAACATTTATACATGGTTGGTTCCAATGTAGTACCCTTTCCTAGGAGCATTTATTACACAACTGGTTCTAAGGTATTACCCTTCCTTAGGAGGCATCTACATTCAATGTATTAATCCTTCCTAGGTGGAAAGGAATAGGCGACTATTTTTAACGTATTGATCATCCCTAGGTGCAAAAGACCGTGACATTCTCCCCCACTTAATCAAGTGATGCCCTCATCACTTCTTCAATGTGGTATGTGTCAATCTCCTTCTTGAATTGCCAAAGAGCTTTTGTAGGTTCCTAACTAGCTTTGCTCTCCAGAAGTCCTTTCCATCTCATAGAGTATTCATGTCTCGGCGTACAATACCGCTTCCATATGACTCGATTTGCCATTATCGATTCAACTTCTCGGTCATATGAAGTTTTTGCTCCAAGTGGTGCTCATTGTGACTCTACTCGATTTGGGTCTTCCCTATCTACACAGTAAGGTTTAAGCATACTCGCATGGAAAATTAGATGTACCTTTAATTTTAATAGCAATTCCAGTTTGTATGTAACCTTACCAACCCTTTGTTTCACCTGAAAGGGTCCTTCATAACAATGAATTAGCCCTTTGTGCACATCCTTGTATCAAAGAATAATAGTAGTTTGGCTAGCACCAAGTCCTCGATTTCGAACTCCACATGTTGCCACTTTTTATTAGTCCACTTCTTCATTCGTTTGAAGGCTTTATGTAGACACGCCTTTGCCAAGTCCACTTGTTCTTACCGATCCTTGTTGAACTTGTATGCTAGTCAACTATTCCCCTAATAGCCCAATGTAACCGCACTTGGAGTTTGCAGTTGTTGCTTATTCACAATCTCGAATGGACTCTGGTTAGTAGACTCACTTCATTGCAAGTTGTAGGAGAATTAGGCTACGTTGATCAACCTTGCCCAATTTGTTTGTGTCATGTTCATGTAATGTCGAAGATAAATCTCCAAAAGTGCATTTACCAACTCAGTTTGTTTGTCAGTTTGGGGGTGTAGGCTCGTAGAGAGATTTAACTCTAACCTTAACAGTTTGAACAATTCAGACTAGAAACGTCCCATGGATCAAGGGTCACAATCACTCACAATTATTTGTGGAACTCCCTAATACTTAACCATATACTTCATGAACTATTTGGTCGCCTCTTTAGCTGGATAATCCTTTATTGCTGGCACAAGGGTTGCATACTTGGAGAACCTATCCACTATAACTAAAAGAGTCTAACACCCCTCAAATTTTGCCAAGTTTACTATGAAGTCCATGGAAACACTCTCCTATAGACGAGTTGGGATGGGAAGTGGCTTTAGGAGTCCCAGTGATGAACGTTGTTCAAGTTTGTCTTGTTGGCAAATAAGGTAGGTCTTTACATAGGCTTTAACGTCTTTCGACATTTGAGGCCAATAGTATTGGTCTTCGACGAAGGCTAACGTGCAATGGATCCCTGGATGATCCACCTACTTCAAATCATGGCATTTGCATAACACCTTTTTCCTTAACTTCCCACAGAGTGACACATATAGTCGTTGCCCTTTGGTGTAAAGAAGATCATCATCTCACCAAAATCATCAGGTCTTGCCCTCTCGTGTATACCCAAGAAGGCCTTGAGCCTTCTGATCAAGCCTGAGCCCCTCCTTAATGCAGTCAATCCATGGGCAACTTGGTTGACTCACCGTGTTTGCTAGCTTCATCTTCTAGCTAAGAACATTGACTATAATGTTAGCCTTGCCCGACTTGTACTCCATCACATAGTCAAACTTTGCTAGAAAATCCTGCCACTGAGCTTGCTTCAAACTTAGCTTCTTCTGGTTCTGAAAATAGCTCGTGACCACGCTATCCATCCTTACAATGAACTTAGATCCCAAGAGATAATGCCTCTATGTTTAGAGATAATGAACCACTGCGGTCATCTCTTTCTCTTGAATGGTATATCGTTGCTCGGTATCGTTTGACTTTCGTGACTCATATGCTATTGGATGTCCTTCCTGCATAAGAAGACCACCAATAGTATAATCTGATGTGTCAGTTTTTAGCTCAAAAGGCTTAGTGTGGTTAGGCAACATTAACATTGGCTCCTTAGTTATGGCTTGCTTTAACCAATCAAAAGCCTTTTGACATCGATCCATCCATTCCCACAGTTTCTCCTTCTTCAACATGTTTGTGAATGACACGGTGATGTTTGAGTAGTTTCAAATAAAGCACCAGTAGTAGTTGGTGAGGCCAAGGAGTGACCTCAACTCTGTCACTTTTGTTGGTGGCTCCCATTCGACAATGGTTTGGATCTTCACCTCATCCATTTGTACTCATTTGCCCTCGACAATGTGCCCCAAGAATGGAACTTCCTTTTGGGCAAATGAACATTTCTCACGCTTGACGTATAAGTCATTTTCACGCAAGACTTGGAAAACCTATCTAAGGTACTTGATGTGCTCCTCGAGCATCCAATTATACACAACAATATCGTCAAGGTAAACCACTATAAACAGATATAGGAACAGATGTAATACCTTATTCATAAGAGTGCAAAATGTGGTTGGAGCATTGGTTAGGTTGAATGGCATGACGAGAAACTCGTATGAGCCATAATGCGTCATACACGCAGTCTTTGACTCATCCCCTTCGGTAATCCAAACTTGATATAACTCGACTAGAGATCAAGCTTGGTGAACCAGCGAACTTCACCAAGTTGATCAAAAAGATCCGCGATGAGTGGGATAAGGTACTTGTTCTTGATTGTCAGCTTGTTCAATGCTCAGTAATCTATGCACATTCGGAGTGACCCATCTTGTTTCTTTTAGAATAGGATAGGAGCACCAAACAGAGCTTTTGATGGTTGAATATACCTAACATTAAGCAATTCCTTCAGTTGTTTCCTGAATTCTTCCAATTTAGAGGGCGTTATGCGATACGACGTTATGACGGGTGGTTGGGTGTCAGACACCAACTTGATCTGATGATCTACTTCTCTACGAGGATGAAACTTCTTAGGCAACTCAGGAGGCATCACATCCTTGAATGAATCAAGAACTTTTCTCACTTTTGTTGGGACTTTGCTCCTTTTGCTCTTGTTGTCCTTAATTTTCAAAGTTGCCAAGATGGTCACCTCACCCTTCTTCACTCCTTTGGCAAATTGCATTGCCGAGATCATCTTCCAATCATGGTCCGATGTATGATGGACCAGAATCACACATTGGCATCGTTTGTCCAGTATGCAAATACACTCGACAAAGGGCAATATGACAGCATGGATTTTGTCCAAAAATTTTAACCCAATGATAAAGTCATAGTCATAAAGGGGAATTACCTCAAGGGTCTCCTGGCTTCTCCATTGTCCAATTTGAAGCTCCACGTCGCTAACAATTCCAACAGTAGGGACCTCTTGGAAGTTGATAGTTTCAAGCCATCTGACTCCTTTCTCAACCTAAAGGTTAAGTTTCTTTATAGCTTCTTCCGATATGAAGAGATCAGATGCCCCAGCATCCATGAGTGCACTCATTGTGGTTTTTTCGATTTTCAAATCTATAAACATAAGTCTCTTTGGTTTCTTCGCCTTTTTAGACTTGATTGAACTAAGGATCTGTAATGAACCCAGTCATGCTCCTCTTTTGGCTCATCTTTTTGGCAGAGGGCTAGCTATTACCCTCTGAAAGATAGTAGCCCTATACTCTATGAGAGATTCAACCACTGTAATGGTCGTTGTAAGATCTTCCACACAAAACCACTTCAAATTCTGTTGGGTCCACGACTTAAGACCATTCATGAATTGGTGGTACACCTCTGTCTCATTCATCGAAGGGATTTGGAGCAGTAGCTCCAAAAATCGCTTTATGTAGTTGTATATTATGCCCCTCTGTCCAAGATGCTTTAGCTTGTCGTGAGCTTCTTCTTTAGCATATGCGAGATAATAATTTTGTCGAAATTTCTCAACAAATTTATCCTAGGTAATGATAGGATCCCTACACCTATCATTTGACTAATAATGTCACCATAATAATGCATTATCAACTAAGTACATAGATGTAGTATTTACCCGTGATTGGCTATTGTTGATCTTTATGGCTTGGAAGTACCGCTTTATATACCGTAGGAAGTTGTCCATATCCTTGGCCACCTGCGAGCCCCTGAACTCCTTTGGCTTGGGTGCGTTGGTACGTGGTCCTTATACGATGATCACCCTATTCACGCGTGTTGTCTTTGATTTTATAAGCTTTCCCTTAAGCTTCATTATCTCCATGCGTGTAACTGCTATTATGGCCTCTAAGGATTTGTCCCGCTGATGGAGTTATGCCCTCAAGTTCCCTAACAATTCACCTTGAAGTTCTCTCATGCCAACTTTGAGCTTTTGCATCTCAACCACAAGCTCCTCCTTATCAACATCTACAGGTTTGATGGATTGGGTCAGGTCATCAACCGAACCTCGGACATCAATGATGAACGATTCCATCTTTGTCATACGATGCACTAAGTCCCCTACTAGATCCTTCGAACTTGATACAACATGACTCTTCTTTCCTTTAGCAACACTTTTATTGGCCATCAATGATCGTGGTCATTACCGGTGATGAGTACCTCATCAAAACGTGGCTCTGCATAACGCTTGGAATGAATCAACTCTGATACCACTAAGGAAGGGTAATACCTCAGAACCAGCCGTATAATAAATGCTCTTAGGGAAGGGTAATACATTGGAACCAGCTATGTTATAAATGCTAATTAATGTACGTAGATAGGAAGTCAAAGGGATGTGATATCCACCATTAGATAAAGGAGGGATATAACGGTTATGATTTGTCCGCTACTTGTATAAAAAGGGACCTCATCCCCCTCATTTAGGACACACATAATTCATAAGTGAAATATACTTACAAAGTTTCTCTCCAAAAAGATTCTTGTGAAAAGGGTGGGAAGGCTACTTGGGAAGTATTCTCAAGGTCGTACGGGTAGGGAGCCTTAAATACTTTTGACCCGTGACACATGCATGGTGGTTAAAATAAGCATTTAACTTGGGAACTGCTATGCACTCCTAAACTAAATCACAAAAGCCTTGTTTATGTAATAAAATTATGTTTTTTCTTTAAGAAACAAAGAGGTACACTAAGACCAATGGAGTTCACGAATAACTATAGGCAAGGTATGAAAGACTATAACTTATTGGAAGTTAAAATAAATTTAACTTCATTTGGACAAATGGGTGAGCAATAGTGGAAAATGTACCGAAAGATAGAGCATACGCATTCCAAGACTACTTGGCCAATTACTCCTATGCCCATGTCTACCATTTCCCCTACTTTAGTTCTAACCATAACCCAATTGAGATAAAAATGGAAAGATCTTTGGAAACAACTTTAAGGAGAAAGAAATAATTCTATTTTGAGAGTATATGAACCTATGAGGCTTCTTTTGAATTTACAATTGCACAAGCATGGTCTTAAACATGCCACTTATACTCTCTTAGTAACATTTTTGGGATAATGAAACACTATGTAATGCACTTCTAAAATGGGAGAAACAAGTTTTTTCCATATATATACCAACCTAAGAAACTTACAAAGATGTTATTTAGAGCTAAAACATTTTCCATCTTCAATTGAATTCCTAAAGGCACAAAAATAGGTCCAAAGTGAAGTCAATCAACTACTCCACCATGAAAAATGATGCAAGTTTAATGGTCTCAAGTTGTTTGGTTAAAGGAGGGAGATAATAACGCTAATTTCTTTCATTTTAATGCATGTTAGCATAAAAAAATAATGATATCAGGTAACTTGTTGATGGGAATGGAGAGGTGCATTAGATAGACGCAAAAAGAGCATATACCTTTACTTTTTATTACAAAAAGCTATTCCACTCTCAAGGTCCTAATAATATGCAAGTCATAAAGAATTCAACAAATATTCATGTGACAAAGTAAATGAATAAAAGCCTAGTTAATCCTTTCACAAAAGAGGAAGTATACCAAACTTTAGAGCGAGTGCATCCTACTAAGGCCTCAAGACACAATAGAATACCAACTCCTTTCTACCAAATATTTTGGCATATTATAGGAGATAATGTGTCAAAAAGGTTCTTGATATTTTTAATCTTTGAGGTCATCATACGTTCATCAACTACATTTATGTTTGTCTTATCTCTAAGGTCTTCATGTCATAAACTTCTAAACATTTTTGATCTATTAGTTTATATAATGTCATTTTTAACATTATATATAAGACTATTGCTAATAGGTTCAAAATATGCTTTTGTTGATTAATGTTAAGTCTCAAAGTGCATTTTTACCTAAATCTTTAATTTGAATAATGCTCTTATTACTTTTGATATCTTTCATTATATGAAGCATATACATTAATGAAAAAGGACCTATATAATTTTGAAGCTAGATATAAGTAAAGCATACGATCATGTTGAATAAGATTTCTCAAAAAGGATTATTTTTCAAATAAGTTTTACTTCTTATTGGGTTTAAATGATCATAAGATATATGATTAATGTCTTTTACTTTATTATTTTCAATTCATCTCTTATAAAGGCTTTTTCATCTTCCAAAGGTTGTAGACAACATAATCTTATCTGTCCTTATTTATTTCTCTTTTGTGCTTAGGTACTTTCTTCCTTAATGTATATGCCAAAAGAAAAGAACTAATTTTGTTGAGTTTGTGTCTATAAAAACACAACCCATAACACATGCTTATACTTTGCTAATAACAATTTAATTTTTATAAAGTCTTAATAAGTAGAATGTCAACAGTTTCAAAGGCTTCTCTCTTAGTATGAAGAAGCACCTAGGTAAAAAATTAATTTTGACAAAGCATTAGTTTTTTTTTAGCTACAACGTGCATGAAGTTGAGCAAATTACAATTCAAAATTGTTTAGGAATAATGACAAGGTAGAGTCAACATATGTATCTTGGCTTAAGATACTTCAAGAAAAAAGGTTTTTAGCTTAATTATAGATGGTGTGAGGAAAACGTTGAGGGGTTGGCAAGAGAAGAAGTTATCTTAAGTAAGGAAAAGGTCTTAATCAAAGTTGTGATTTAGGCAATCTTGACCTATATTATAAGTTATATTCTACTTCTTAAAACATTGTGTGATAAGTTGTCTAGTTAATGAATAATTTCTAATGAGGAACCTCTAAAATAAAGCAAAAACTTCATTGGACTTCTCAAGAAAAAAATCATAGTTTCTAAGTCAGAAGGTAGATTGAGTCTTCAGGATTTCTAGAACTTCAACAAGGCAAGCTTAACACCTCCTTTAATAAATCATCTCTTCTCTTTAAAGTTCTAAAGGCTTACTACTTTCCTAAGCAAAATTTCATGAAAGAAAATGTTAGTCATAACCTAAGTTATACTTTGCAAAACATTGTAAAGTCGAAATCTCTTTTATGCAATAGTTTTTAATGACTAATAAGTAATGACAACAAGGTTAATATTTGGAAAGACCTTGGGCTTTCTAACCCAAATGGCTTTAAAGTTTCATCTCTACAAGGTTTTTTAGAAAATGACTAGGTTGCATCACTTATTGATCTAGACACAAAGTAGTAATGGGAAGACTTGGTGAGAAGTTCCTTCATGCCACAAAAAAGTATCAAATTCTTTCATTGTTTCATAGTCTTATAATTCTAGATAACAAGCTCATAAGACATTATGATAAAATCATAGTCTATTCGATAAAGTGTGCTTACCATCTTGCAAAATTTAACTTTTGGTTAAACCCAATGAATTCACCTTAGGATATGTAGTTGATAAGTCTTGTTCTTTGAAACAATTCTGACATATTTAAATTTCAAGCAAGGTAAAGCATTATGTGTGAAAGGGCATTTAAGGGTTACCTACCTATAAATGAAACTTTGGCTAACAAAGGTGTGACAATTGATTAAGGTTGTACTTGCTATGATGGTGTTTAAGAGACTATTTCCCTTGCCTATAAACATCCTTAATTTGTTTCATTAGTTACCTTAGTGTACATAGCAATTTAAATGATAATGATGATTTTATGTCTTAGTTTTGGCTTATGTCGAGTATGACAGAGTAAGATGTAAAAGAGTTATCTTCTAAGATAATTGAGAACTAAGGAAATCATGAAACTTACTAGTTATGAAAAGAAAATTAAGTCTCCCTTACCTAGTTATGGATATGGCATTGAATGTTTATTTGAATTACAAATGGAAACACTAAGCTATACCTTCCTCACAACCACTTTATAAGCCATGCCATTAGCTTTCCCTTATTGCAAGCCAACTTAGAATAAATACTAATGTCAGTTATTACTTATAAGAGGAGTGACGGTAGTTTAATTTTTTGAGACCATTTGAGGCAACCATTACTCATATACATATGAGGAATCTTTGATGGCTTGATTATGGTCTAAGCAATTCAATTATAACATAAGGAGGATATTATGCTTAGACAAATAGTAAAGGATATAAGAGTCCTAGTTTTTAACTTTGCAAACTTTTTTGCACAACATGTAAAAAGGGATCATAATAGGATAGTCCATACTTTAACTAATATGGCCTTAAGGAACATGGAAAAGTTGTATAGATTAGATCTTTTGTAGACCATGACTTTGCACTTATAGGGAAAGATGTACAAGACTTATGTGAATAAATAAAGTTTCTTATTTCACTTAAAAAAAATCCTCTTATCAACTTCTTTTAATTATTATTTTCATTATAAGATATTGTCCTTTATATTCCCTTCCACATAATTATATATAAGAATTATTAGGTCAAGTATGCAATGAAGTATTATCACCAAAAAAAGATAAGTTGAAATTAGGCTCAAATCATCAATATTTTCAAATAAAAATATCCTTTACTTGAGCTCCATGTTACAATTTTATTTTGACAAGTAATTTTCTTTTCAATCTTATTTAGTTGTGTAGTTCACTTTTTTAACCATAGTTTATTTACTTATAAAGTGTATGAAATGACATTTGTGAATAGGTTAGATACTAATTAGATTTAATCTAGTTAGTCACAAAACTAAATATTTTTATAGAATGTTAAAGATATGAATCTTAGTTCCCTAAAATTCTTATAAAATATGTGATTTAATTTTGGTATAGCTAAAAAAAATAAAGAGAAAGTGTAAAAAGTGAAATATAATAATTTCTTATTTTCAATTCTTAGAGTTTTTTAAACTCATTTTTGATATTTAATTATATTTTTAATTGATTCAAAATTTATAGTTAACATTTATTTTAAAATTTAAGGGTTAATTAGAAAAGAATTTTTTTTTGTTCAAAAAATTTGAATATAGATTAGAGGGACATTAGGCAATTGTTGCTTAGAAAGTTGCAAGTAGCAATAATAAGGTGGTAGCTTTGGGTTAACTCAAGTGCATGAGTGAGTGTTTTGTCATTTTTCATAATTTTGCCTTAGATTTCATTTTAGTGTAATGGTAAAAATTGTAATTGAATAAACATCCTTATAAATTTTGGTTAGAATTAAAACTAATATGAAATATAAACTTAAAAGGTCAAAACTTTTCCTTCTCATCTAGATTTTTTATCCTCAAAGAGTAATTTTTCTTTCTCTTATTTATCTCTCCTCATCTCTATCTTTATTGTTCTCACCCTTGCTCTCTCTTTATTTTGCTCTTATGTTTTCCTTTTTCAAATTTCCTCAGTTTGTCCTTTTATAACTTAATAAACATTCCCTCTTTAGTTGTCTTGTAATTTTATGTTTTTGTTTATGTAGTTGAGCTAACAATTTCCTATTTTGGTAATTGTCAAGGATATGTACAAGCATTAAAGACTGCCAAAAAGACATTGAGTAATGCAAGTGAGAAGGTCATAACAATTAAGGTTTCAACTTTCTTACTTACTATAAAAGGTGAATTCATTTTTTATTTCCAAATAGTTGAATTATGAATCTTGTTTTCTACTTAATTTATTTTGGTTTTGTCCTTTTGAATAATTTATCTTATAAGACATTCTTTTTTCCTTTGATATCTAATGTTGGTATGCTATTCACATCCTTTTGACAAGAATTACATGTTATGCCACACTAAAACAAACATATAACAACAATTCAAAATCATTACATAAATCCCCAAAACTATTGTAAACGACCAATTGCAACTATTTTTCATTTATTGCATGTATTGATGCTATAATAGCTCTTATGAAATGACTTTTTAGACTTATGGTAGTAATTATAAAATAGCTACATAAAATATTTTAAGCAATGGTTATGTATAAGTAATTACAACAACTCTTATTAATTACAAATAAAGGTTTTAGATCTATATACGATGGTTTTTGTTTAAAGAAAACGTTTTTTTGACTTGTTAATACTATAGTTTTTATTAAATAAGAAGCAATTGTCATAAAATATGCAAAAATTTTTAATAAGTATTAATGTTTTTATACAGTAGTAGTAAAAAATTCACAACAAAATGAACAAAATACACAACAATTTTAAGAGAATATATAACAGTTTATCATATTTTATAGTACTTTCATAATATATGCAACCTTTAATCTTTACAAAGAATTTGCAAAGCTATATTCTTTCTAATTGATATTTGAATTTAGTGTTTTACAATTTTAAAGACTAACACAATTTTTAACTTCAATTGTAAAACTAACAAAAATAAAAAATGTAACTGTCTCTTTAAAAATGTGAAATCCTATAGTAATTAACTAGTGCCTTAATAACATTAGTAAATTCAACAATTCAAAGGTAGAAAAATTCACAATCCATTTGTATACTATGCTAAAAGTTCCATTTCTTTTGAACGCTTTGACCATAAATTCCTTACTTAACTTTCATTATCATCATCATAAAAAGCAAAGAAAGAAATTCATTTTGTTCTTGCAAAATTTCTCCTACAAGTAAATTTTATAAAGGAAAATATAATTGTTATAATTCATTTGTATAATTAGCCATTAGAAAGAAAAAAATGCAACAAACTAAAGTTTTTTTTTTTTTTGTCTAATTGGCATAAAGTTCACCTATTAGGCATAAAAATTATGGTGGCTTAACTCAAGATCATTTAATGATTTTTATGAAAAAGGCAACCAACTTATATATGGTGCTTGCAAGAAATCAAGTGTTTTGAACAACGCAAGAACCAATAGCTTTAATTGTTGCACATGGCCTTTAGACACATATTGCTCTTGCAAAGCCTAAAGTGCCATAAAGTAAATAACTCATCAAGCTAATTGTCATCCAAAACAGAATATTATTTTGTAAGTTTAATGCAAAAGACTAATTGAACAACCTATCATTAACTCTAGAGGCCTTCAAGCACCCTGTAACAAAACTTTATGCAACCCTATAGCCTTTTTACTATTATCAAATAAAGTCATTAGACTTCGTATAAATTTCATATCTAGTTTCTATAAACATTAACAATGTAAAATTCCAATAAAGTTTAATTCATGTAATAATGGCTTCAATTCAAACATAAAACCTTTGACATTAAAAGATCCATGCTAGCACCAACATTTTTTTGCATTTAAAGAGTCAATAAAGTATGATTCACCCAACCAAGTTGCTTATACAACTACTAAAAGCACAAAAACTAATCAAATAATAATTGGTTTTTTAATTAAAAATGGCAAGTAAATTAGAAATTATAAAAAATTGATGAAACAATACTATGAGACTTGACTTACAAAATCACCAATTTACTTATTTGCGTAGTTTGCTAGTCCTTCATCTAGATAAATCACAAAGATTTTTTCACCTATAACCCACACCTATCCATTACCAAGTTATGATTCAAGTGTAATAAAAAGGTAATATCTATGGTGCAAGTTTAAACACTACATAAATACATAAAAGCCAAGTACTTGACAATTTATGTTGAGCCTTTTTAAAACCAATAACCTTGCTTCTAAATTTACCATTAAACATTTCACACACTATATGTTGAAAAAATTGTTCAAATACTAAGCAAATGAAGTATTCAATTTATATAATGAAATTTAAAGCAAATTGGAACTATATAAAAACCCTTGGCTCTTATGACTTCTAGCCTAAAAACAAGACAAAGCTTATAAAATCAATTGAGAATGGGAACTTCATTCACCTACATAACAACAACAACAAGAAGAAGAAGGAGAAAGCCTTAATCCTAAATGCAATTGGAGTCAACTACATAAATTTTTTCTTGTCATTTATTTTATCATGAACTAAGTTTAAGGTAAAGCCTATTATTCTAAATCCTTCCAAACTAAATATTCCCAAGTCAACATAGGTATTTCTCTCACTCTTACCATCAACCTAAATTTGGTTACCTCTCTTAATTGAATCATTTGCTAGTTTATATTAAATCTATCCAAACCAACACAAACACCACTTTCTCAAATTATCTCCAATAAGTGTTATACCTATTTTGCTATAATGTCCTTATTTCTATTTCTATTTCTATCCTTCCTAGTGTGGCCACAAAATTCATCTAATCATTCTTATTTTTTCCATACTCATTTTTTAGTATTGTTTTATGTCATCACCAAACACTTTTTACCATAAAAAAACATTACTAATTTAATCGTCATCCAGAAGAATTTGCCCTTCAACTTAATGGGAATTTTGTGATCACATAAATCTCTAATGACACATCACCATTTTAGTCATTCAATCCCTATCCTATGAAGTATATCTTTTTATATATTACAATCCTTTTTCCATACTTCTAGTATTGTTAAAATTCTAATACATATATTCTATTTTTGTATGACTTAACCTAAAACCCTTAGATTTTAATGTATCCTTTCATACTTCTAATTTGTAGGATAATCCCTCTGCTATATCATCTACAAGACAATTTTATTCATAAACAATAAGCAACATAGCACATGGTCTTGAATATGACTTCTCAAGACATCCATAATTAACACAAATAAAAAATAACTTAGAGTTAACCTTTGGTGTAGACCAATCATGATTAAAAAGTTTGGAAACTCACCTCCTAGTATCCTCACTTGAATCATAGCTCCTTTATACATGTTCAATAAATTATTAAGTAATGTAAGGATTTTTTTCTCACTTATCACCCACCACATCATTTGTTTAAGAACTTAATTATAAGTTTTCTGTAAATCAATAAAAAATTGGGTGTAGATCTCACTTCTTTTCTTGATATTTTTCCATCAACCTCCTAAGAAGGAATATAACTTTTATAGTAGACCTACTTGGTATAAAATCAAAATAATTGTCTGAAATAAAGAAAATCTTTTGTAAGTATTGCTCTATAACCTTTTCCTAAAACTTGATGGTGTGACTTATTAGTTTGATACCTAAAAATTAGAGTAATTCTAAATGTCCTTTTTGTTCTTTAAAATTAGAACAAGTGTGTTCACTCTCCATATATCAAGTATCTCCCTTTCTTCAAAATTCTATCAAAAACCCTAGTCAAACAAATTATGCATTTTTTCTCAACCACTTTTCAAGCTTCCATTGGTATTTCATATGGTCCACACACTTTCCAACCTCTTGTCTTCCTTAGAGTTGCTCTAACTTTAAAAAGAAAAATACTTTTAGTGTAAATTATTTTCTTTATAAGATCATTAAAGTCCTCAAGATTACTTTAATTGTTCTAGTTAAAGAGTTTGTCAAAGTAAGCTCTTCACTATTCTTCAATCTCATCCACTCTTATTAGGACCTTTTATGCATTTTTTTTGATACACTTAACTTGATTAAGGTATTGACTGTATCATTCCCTAATTGAGCTAGCCTAAAAATCCCTTTCTCTCTTTGCTCAATTGAAAGCATTCATTTGGGCCATTGTAACTACATTCTTAGCCTCATTTTTGTCTAGTTTGTAATTTTCATACATACTGCCATCTTGACACTTAAGGAGTCTTCTATGACACTTCCTTTTTCATCTAACAACATTTTGTTCCTCCTGACCCAACCACCAAGTTTCCTTGGCTCGCAGACCATTACCCTTAGCCATTCTTAAGGTTTTGTTTGCTGTTGTAATCATGCAATTTGCAATTCCTAGTCATATGGTGTTAATGTTTGCATGAATATCCCAATCTCCTTTATTTAACATTCTATTTTGGAACGTTAACTTTTTTTTAGGGTTTTTCTAAATTCCACCATTTAGTCCTACACTAATGTGTTCCTTTTTTTATTTTTTTTCCATTTTTTTACTTATCTTACTTTTAACAAAAATGTCTAAGACAACTAGATGTTGACTAAAACTAAGTCATATGCTACAATAAAGTATATAATGGTTTCACCTTCAATATTTCATCATCAATAACCATACCCTTTATGTTGTCTTTCAAAGCTTTATGTATCACTCCCAACTTGGCCATTAAAGTCCTCTCTAATGAAAATCCTTTCCTCTAATGGAATTCACTATAAGAACTTATCCATCTTATCCCAAAATCTCTTATTTTTGGCCTTAACTAAGCATAGTTATGAAGCATAAACACTAGTAATGTTAATTTACACTGTTGAATAAAGCTAAACTCATGATAAGAAGAAAGAATGGAAGGACAAAGATAAGCGTTTATAGCTTTGATACTAGACATGTAAAGTCTTAGCATTTGAGAAGGAAGAATTTATAGAAAAATAAATAATTGGTAGAAGTAGGAGAAACGAAAAATAAATTGAATATGAATAAGAAAAAGTAAGACATTGGAATTTCATTATTCACTTAAGTGCTATACAATCAAGTTCTGTCTCCTTTCTTTTATACCACTCTTACAATTTTCTAAATTTACCAATTCAAATAGAATATGAAATTCAAATATGATATAAAATAATAAAAGAAATACAAATTCAATAAAATTCAAATAAGAGGTTCATAACATGAATTTTAATAATTCATAATTAATCATTTGAATTTATCTCAAAAAAATAAAATTCATTAATTTTAAGGTGATGCAAATTCTAATTTTTATTTTTATTTTCTAATTGGGAAGGGCTAGAAATTAAACTCTAAATATGAAATTAATAGTTCAAATAATTTTACTACTAAACAATTAATTTTTTATTTTACCACTCTTATTTGATAGCCAACTTGTTTTTTTTTAAATTGCTAATCTTATAATCTATCATAGATTAGAATAGGTAAAAATATATATTATTATTTATTATTTAGATAAAAATATATAAATATATTGTATACATTATATATTTTTATATAATATATGTATACATATATTTTTATATTATTTATGTGTGTATGTATATATATTTGATATGCATACACACTATTTTATATATATTTCAAAATGTTATATATATAATATTAAAATAAAGTATTATACATATGTATTGTGTATATATTTATTTATATATTAATAAAATAATAAATAAAAATGTAAAAAAATAAAATAATAAATTTTTATATTTAAAAAGAATACTTAATTTCAAAGAAAAAAAGAAGAAGCCATATTTGTTTTGGGTCAATCATCAAATTTGAGTTTAAGTCATTTTAAATTTGAATTATTTAGGTCAAATTATTTTCAAGTAACTTCACTTTTCAAGTTAGGTTCAATTTAATATTTTTTTAAATCAATTTAGGTGAGATAAGCCAACTTTTAACACTTTTATAAAATATGACAATAATTTTTTTTTACTTAAAATTAATTAATTTAAAGTTAACTCTTTATTCTTCAAAGTGAAAAGTTGAAAAAGATGTGTATCAAAAGAAAAATAAATAAAAAATAAAAAAATAAAAAGCGTTCCAACTTTGACCGCATCCACAAGGTAAGTGACTGAAATTACCCATGTAACGGTTAAACTGTATCAGTGTCAACTGAGAAGATATTTGTCAAAATTTCAATAGTTCAGAGTTTCAGGCGTAAACACAAATCGCATTGTAATTGCACACATGGATGCATGGCGACGGCAAGAAGATTAGAGCAAACATCGGCTGTGCAGCGTGATTACTATTAGGAACCCATCATGGTAGGATTGGGACAAGTGGATTTTATTAGAATGATATTCTCAGATGTTACGGTACTTAATTAGCAATTTGTTGTATTTGGAATAATTATATATATACCCATTTGTCGTGGTAAAGAGAGAGAGAGAAAAAAAAAATATATATATATATATATAAAAGCATGTTTCTCTCTCTTAAATTTGTCTTCTCCAAAATTCTCCCTTCTCTATTTCCCAAGTTCAGTACGTTTTTCACCTTTGATTGCTCTCCCCCTCCTTCTTCTTTAAGGTTTTTTTTTTTTTTTTGTTTAATACAACTGTGGATCACAACAATTCTCGCCAATCACCTCCACGCCAACAGCTTTTGAAGTCAAAATCCCTAATCACCCGACCCACTGTTTCAAAGGTATTAACGATTTCCTTTGCTGAGAATTTCCTCAACTCAAAGCCCCCTCGGCCCCCAAAAACAAGAAGAAAAAAAACAGAACGAAAGTACAGCCAATGGCCATGGGCTCAAAGCTTCTTTTCCAACTCCGAGTAGCTATGTGTGGTTACATTTCTCAATCGTTAGCCAAAGATCATCACCGACTCCTCGGTGCCACAACCATTGCTCAAAGTCAGAGTCTCCCAAACGGTCTCAATATGTTTCGGCTCCAACCAATTTCAACCGTTTCTAATGATAATATCGGCAGCACCAATACTCAAACTCAAACTCAAACTCAAGGCAAACCCAAGATGACGTCGTCGTCTTTGAAGGACATTGAACTCTCTAAATTCTCTGCTATTGCCGATACCTGGTAAGTCACTCACTGTGTGGGTGCCTGTGTGTGTGTTTGTGTTTTATGAGTTTTTTTTTTCCTTTGATATAGAATGAAATGGAATCTATGTAAAAAAAATGCAGGTGGGACAGTGAAGGGCCATTTAAACCATTGCACGCCATGAATCCTACCAGACTTGCTTTTATCCGTTCTACTCTTTGTCGATATTTCAGGTGTAATTATATATATATATATATATACATACATTTCTTTTTTTCTTGCACGCAGAAGAGAAAAAAAAAAAGTATTTGTGTGATAATTTTCACTTCACAATTTGATTGACAATGTGTAGACAATACGTTTGTATGCCCAAAGAATCAAATGCATTACATCTGATCTCATTACTTAAATTTTATCTTTGCTTGATACAAAATATGATTTAGAGATTTTTTTTTGGTGTCTCCTATTGAAATATTTAGTCCTTTTTCTAGGAAGGATCCACTGTGGCCTAGGCCTTTGGAAGGACTAAAAATACTTGATGTGGGGTGTGGTGGTGGAATTCTTTGTGAGGTACCACTCTTTCTCATACTTGCTAACTCTGAGTCCCTGAAGTTGTTCTGTTGGCAAGTTTCTTGTGTTCCTAGCCTCTTGTATGAGAGTTTTCTGTTTCTAGTGTATGTGACTGATGAATTAATATTTTAGAGCAAGCACAGCTGCCAGAGCTGTTAAGGAGAATCATTCAACACCATGCAACTTGATGAGTAATTCCAAAAAGTCCTTGATGGACTTCTGCATTCCATTAGATTACTTATGTGGTTTTTAATTAATGGCCTGATTTTATTGTTGCTATGTGCCTATGAGCCATCAGCTTAGGTTTTGCTTGTGCAGTAAGTTTTGCTACTTTGGCATTAGCATGTTTTTTTCCTCAAATTGTAATCCACATGTTTTCTTACCCTCTGTTCATGTTACATTGCTTTCTCATCCATTTTTCAGTGAAAAATGAGACAAAAATGGCATCATGCCTAATAAACACCTGATTTAATTCAATCATATATCTGCCTGGTTACTTTTAAGAATAAATAATTGTTACTAACATAAATATACAAGGAGGATGAGTTCAAGATTTTAAGTTTAGCACACATTTTTATTCAAGTGTTGCCCATAAGCACCTTATACTAGTTGGTTTACATGATAGAACCACCACAAAATAGTGGTCCCTAGAACACCCTTTTCCTACACAGGACCAGTTATTCTGATTGCATTTTCTTAAACTATGGTCCCCAACTCATCTCTTTTTCTACTAAATAATTTGTTATTACAATTTCTTTGAACTATTTCAAAAACTCAAATCTTAAAGTGCCATCATTGACTTATCCTAATTTAATCATATATGAAAAAGACAATATCATATTTAACTAGCATTCATTACAGATACTTCCACTATTATAATGGTCAGCACATTCTCAATTAATTGAAACAAATTTGTGCCCAATTTCTGATTCTACTTGTATGATATACAGTCAGTTCCCCTATTCCATTACTGTCTTCTTCCTGAAATAGATTACATAGGGATATGACATTTGACATATTCAAGGCCTAAGGTCCACAAGAATACAAACCAAAGAATAAAACCCACTGCAAACAAAGTGAATATTAAATACCACCAGATTGACAGTGGTCTAATGTTAGCACTAGCAGTTTCATATTATACGTCCAAACCAATGCAAATGTCACTCCATCAATTTATGTCCACTCACTACACCTATTTTACTATGAATATTCTCATTTCTTTTTCAGTCCTTTCTAGAGTGACCACAAATTCAACTAAGTATTATCATCTTTGATAGACTCATTTCTTATGGAAGTATTTTTGCTTTGGAATTTGGACTGGAAGGTATGATCTATGTTGATTGTAAGGTGATGAAAAATCTGCCAGTGTTAAGAAGCAAGAGAAGTGAATAAGAATCATAGATTTGTAATCTGCTATTAATTCTCAAAAGCAAAATACATGCATTGTAATTTTAGAAATGTTAGAAGAGCAATAGGAAATGCTATTAGACTAGATGGTGTAGAAGACCCTCAATGTGACCAACTTTGGTATTTAGGCTTTATTATTCAGAAGGATAGAAATATAGAGGACATTCTTCATAGGACAAAAGCTGGATGGCTAAAACAGAAATGTGCTATTGGAGTTTTGCGTGACCATCAAATTCCCATTAAGATGAAAGGGTAAATTCCATCAAACTTGTCCAAAAGAAAATGAGTCTATCAGAGATGATAATACTTAGTTGAATTTGTGGTCACTTTAGAAAGGACTGAAAAATAAATGAGAATATTCATAGTAAAGTAGGTGTAGTGAGTGGACATATTCATACAAAAATGAGCATTTTGATGGCATCTGGTTAAACGTGAAATACATGAACTAGTGATGGGCTTAGTATATATTGTTTAATAGCCACTACTAGATGAATAGGATAAATTATCATAGCAGTTCTATCAGGCCAGATATCCCTTAAGAAAAATGACTGGGAAATCAACTGTAAGTGTGTAAATAAGATTGGATTTTTATTTTATTTTTTTTGTGTTTTTTTCCTCATAAAACAATTCATATTCTCATGAAAGTCAATTGTGTTCGAGATTCATGAGAGTATTTGGACAATTTTCAGGACAAAGCAAAACACACAGAATAATAAGAAGAATAAAATAAACTAAAATTGTTCCTTGTGTAAATAGAGGAAAATAGCCATTTTATTAGATATAGATGAACCTGTAAAAATGACCAATATCATCCTTAGGGCCATTATCTTTTTTTTTTTTTTTTTTTTGTCTCTCTTTTGAAATGAGATAAAATTTGCAATGATATGTATTAGAATCTGAGCTATGTGTTTGGATGGGCTTTGCATATAGTCTGTTATTTGAGTGAATCTAGATTTGCACAGGTTTCACTATGTATTGCATTATTTGAGATGGTTTCTCTTTTCTGTTTTTGTCCTTCAGCCTTTAGCTCGAATGGGAGCTGCAGTGACAGGAGTTGATGCCGTGGACAAAAATATCAAGATTGCACGCCTTCATGCTGTATGTTCATAATATTTCCTTAAAATGCTTTTCATATCTATGTATGGTTGTTTGTGTTGAAGGGTAAGTCATGGTGAAATAGTAAGGTTACTCTACTATAACTGATTATAGGTTCAAATCATGGAAATAACCTCTTTCTGAAAACATGGGTTAGGTTGTATACATATTACCCTTCCCCAAACCACCTAATGTGGGGGTCTCATGCAGTGGGACACTCTTTTTACATGGTTGTTTGTGTTGGAATTTGTGTCACTGTAATTTTTGTAGAAGATGACAACTCCTCTTTTTGCTTGTAATTTACAATTTACTTCATTTTACTTAATGCAATAAAATTTCATACACTTGTCCCCCCCCCCCCAAAAAAAAACTCCTCTAGCTTGGTATTGACTGATTAGATGCTTATGGTAGGACATAGATATAAATTTGTCCTAAGATAATATACCCAATGTTTGATGGATAGCTTTTCCTAGTTCCCACCTCAAGAAAACTTGATTTCTTTTGCATCCCAACCTCGACAAAGCTCTGTTAGAGCAATGGGGCTTAAATAATCTCCTAATATCTAATGAATTTGGCACAAACTTGGAAGTGGATCAACCATGCTTTAAGATTTGGATTGAAATGTTTCTTTTTCTGTTATCTTTTCTTCAAATTAAAAGTCAAATAACTTGAAAGAGGATTCATTTCTGGAATTCCTTTTCTATAAATTGTCTTCACAAAGGGTGCCTACCTAGTGCATGAGAATCAAATGGTGTAGGGTCTAGAGGGGAGAATGTGTGTGATGCATTTTCTCTATTTATTTTGAAATGATGTTTACATGACTTGAATGACTTCCTGACCACATTGGAGCAACCTTATTGCTACAACAAAGCTCTCCTTGTTCTTCTCATTTTTATCATTTTACTGGTCTGGTTTTAAGAACAGCATAAACTAGGGAGACAAAGCTCCCATTTTTAAGTATGCACTGGGAGTTTATATCTATCCAGAGACAGTGCACTAAATTTTCTTGAAGCTCGTTGCACGTACTTCCTTGAATTTATTCTTAGATTATCCTGTGATTGATTCATGTTATTCAATGGTCCTCTCTCTCTCCTCCCCCGTTATTCTTTATACTGTTTCTTTGATGGATGAAAACATATGCCCATTTACATATCGACATAGATTCTTGAACATGCTGATGTTGCAGCTGGGATTAAGGATCTTAAGTTGAATTTGGGCTCATATAACTGGCAAATGGATTATGCATTTGGAGTTACCAAGATAGTTGAGTGAGAGTTATTATTTTCTAACTGTTGGAGTTTAACAAGTGATCCATTCATGGGCTTCAGTTAACAGTTTAAACTTTTGGGTAGAATGGTTTCTTCACATGATATCAAAGCCTTCATGATTAGGAGATTACAAGCTTGAATCTCGCTTGCCTCACATTTAATTATGAATTAATTGTAAACTTTTGGAGCCCAATAGAGTCTTGTTTGTTCATGCATCCAGCCCAATAGAGCTGAAATTTCATGTAAGGATGTGTGTTGGAGATTTTTGTAATTCATTAATGAGCCTCACCTAACAGCTTAAGCTTTGGTATGGAATGATTTCTTGATACTCACCATTAAATTAAAATGATTATGGACAAAATACACGTAAAAGGTCTTTATTGAGATATTTCTTTTTCCTGGTCACTTCCCTTATCACAATTTATTGATAATCTGAAGTTAATCTTGGATTCCAAGTTTATCTTTATTTAAGATTCGTCTTGCTGCAAATCAGAACTCCTAGTGCTGAGGAACTTTTATTTTTAATGGCCTGTACTATATTTTTATTTTGGCTGATTGTATGACCTTTATCTTTCTGCACAGGATTTGGACCCGGTGACTTCAAGCATTGAATACTGCTGCACAACAGCTGGTACACTCCAACTCTATTTGTCTCTAGTGTTGGTCAACATTTCTATCCATCTGATTCCCATTATTATTTTCAAATTAGTATTCCTTTATATGTAAAATCAATTATGTCTTTGAGAATGAAGGTGAATCCTCTTGTGAATGGTGGAACTAATTAGTTTACAATCTTCTTTCAATACACAGTTTTATTTACACTAATCATAGCTGCAATATTTACTAAAAAGTTATGTTCTTGGAACACCATTATATCATGTAATTATTGTTCCATCTTTATGCATTACTTTGCATGCGCTGATATGTCTTCACAATAAAGCTATTATTATTTTTGTGTTTATGTACATGCTTGCGAGCTTATCTAGGCCTTTTTTTTATGCTTCATATTCTTCTCTGTATGTGATTTGCAGTGGAGTGATAAGTTCGAGATAGTTGTGTAATGGTCGTAACAGTTTGTAATAACACTTTTGGTTATAGGGCCAAGCATAAAAAGACATCAACACATTAAAGTAGAGCTGTATTCATGAAGTAATTTATCGTCAATATTCATGTAAATATGGCAGAGATAATGCCAATGTGTTCTTTATGTGGATTTACAGTTGCAAAGCTTATTACTTCAGTAAATAGGTGCCTTAGGTTCCACCTAAGAAATTGTATTTACCAATCTACCAGCCGTACTCAAGTATACGCATGCAATTTTGTATCTAAAGAGTAAAGATATGTTGAGAATTCACAAGACAGAGGATGTGTGTGTGTGTGTATCACATTGAGATATACTTGTAATTTACTAATTTTTTTTCCACTTATTGAAAAAACAATTATGAAAGATTTTCTAATCAAAAGTTTTATAGTTGGCAGACTGGTTTTATTTTAAATGAAAAGAGGAAAACTTCTAACAAAGGTTGCTTGTGACATGGCACCTGAATGGGCACCATAGGGGTAATTATTCCTTTTAGGGGAGACAGATTGGGGATGCTAACCCTTGGGTTCTATTGTTAATGCAAAGAGCAAAGGATTTAGAAAATGCTAGGTCAAAGAATTGTGGAATTTGAGTTAGGTCCAGGTTTCATGTATATTTTGTAGAGTATACTCAACTCACGGTAGAGTCCACTTTTGATGGTGGTTGGTGTGTGTATCCATGTGGTATATGAATTTTGATTTAGTAGATACAGCAGAGTCAATCAGCAACACAAATCTTTACCAGATATTTCTACTTTAAAAAGTTTGACATATGCAAGTTTGATGTAGACCCTTACCCTCTAAAACTTTAACTTAATGACAGAAAAGTTGGTTCAAGAGCAGAGGAAATTTGATGCTGTGATAGCACTTGAGGTATTCTCTTTCTCTCCCCCTCCCCCAACTCCTCAACACTCCATCCTATTTTTTATTTGCTGGATGTAATTTAAATACTGGATGAGAGATTTTTTGATACACCTCTTTATTGCCAGTTTACTCATACGTTTTCTGGTTATTAAATGTGCAAGTGTCATCAGAAATAAGTCTAGTTTGATACTACCATTTTGACTATATTGTGCATGTGATAGAAAATGGAAAAGAAAGTTAATAGAATGCCACCAAAATAGAAAGGCAAAGGATTATCAGGTCGTTCAATTACTTATGGTTTCATGGTTTATTACTTTTTTTTTTCAGTGTTTTATGGGACTATTTAGCAAGGTGCATAATTATTGGTTCTAGTAGGAGCCATATGGATTTGTTACCTTGATCATATCATGAATTAGTGATTTGGCCTAGATTGATATTTGAAGTTTTTCACTCTTGATTTATTCATGGAAAATTTTTATAAGATTATTCAAGTTGGGGCAATGAAAGGTAACTTTTGGTGTGATAGTAAGAATTAAGTACAAATTTAGTTTGTAAACTACATACATTTTGTCAAATTGGGTTATAAACTTTCAATTTAGATTATGCAGCTTTCAATTGTTATCAAATGATGTTGTTCCTTTATATTCTTTTGGTATGTGTTGCATTACACTATGTGACTCCTTCAGCAACAAACCTAAAGGGTTGCTTCATATATGCTTTTTCTTGCAAATCACCATGAAGAAAGACATTCTTAACATCTATTTAGTTTAAAGGTCAATTATTGATAGCAGCAAAAGATATAAATAGTCTTACATAAACAAATTTTGCCACAAGAAAAAAGTCTTAAAATAATCCATCTCATATGTTTGAATATATTCTTTGTTAACAAATCTGACTTTGAGACAATCCCTAGAGTTATTAGGATTAACTTTCACAACAAATACCCATTTACATTCAATAGTTCACTTTATTTTCAATAAGTGTGTTAGTTTCTAAATATCATTATAATTTAAAGTCATCATTTTTTCCTCCATCTTAGGTTGCTAACTAAGATGAGATAAAGCCTCAACTATTATTTTAGAAACAAAAATTAAATTTGGGGAATGTCCATAAGACATAAAGGAATAGATTGGATGAGTACATGTTTGTGTACATTTTCGAAGAGCAATATGAAGATCAAGACTATGATTTGTAAATGGAGGAGCAGGTGGAGGACATGAAAACGAAATGAAATACATGAGAAATAAGGTAGTTAATGGGCTTAGTATAACTAATAATAGTGGTTAAATTGTAAATTAGATCTTCTTCCCCTTCGTTCCTGTAGACATGAAAGTCAGGAAAAAATAGAGTAGTTTAAAAAAATGTAATATCAATAGAGATTATTATGACAACTCAATTCAAGATAGTAACACATGTACTCTTTTTGAAGACAAGAATGCCTTAAAAGGACACATTTGAGAGATTTGGGATTTAATTTAGATATATGACATCAAATATCATGAATAAAATAAGTACAAAAAATGTGGTTCAGTTTGATAAGGGTAAACGATTAATTAAAAAACAGGTTGTGTAAACAACATTAACCTAAAATTGCTTAAAGACCTTCATTTGAAAAAGAAGTATTTTGGCAATTTATAGTAAATGCCTTTTTTTTTTCTGCAACACCATCTTAAGTCAAAGTGTCAATAAACAAAGACTAAAGAATTATTTCATTTTGGGATATATAAGAATTAAAAGATTCATAAAAGTATTTATTGATATTATCACTTTGTAAAATACAAACAGAAATGTTAAACTATATTTTGATCTTAGCACATAAGACACAAAGTTGAGGGGATCATACATTGTTCATTAAACACTCAAGTTTAGGGGGAGTCACAGTTCTTTTGGTTTATGTCGATAATATAATAGTGACAGGAGATGATGACAAAGAAAAACAAATCCTGAGTCACTGTTTGGGCAAGGAATTTGAGATGAAGGCATTACGAAGGCTGAAATATTTTCTTGGAATTGAGGTTGCTCACTCTAGGTAAGACATCTTTATCTTCCAACAAAAGTATGTTACGGATCTCGTTAAGGAAACAAACATGAAGACATGCAAACTAGCAAGTACTTGCTAGTAGATAGGACATATCAACGTCTTGTAGGAAGACTCTTTTATTTGTTTCACACATGACCAGATATAACATATGCAGTTGTGTGATTAGCCAATTTATGTATAACCCAAAGAAAGTTTATCTATAAGTAGCTCACTGAGTGTTACAGTACCTTAAGGGAGTACCAGAGAAAGGTATTTTGTTCAAAAGGAATGGAGGTTTAGCACTTGAGACATACATAGATGCTGATTATGCAGGATCAATTGTTGAAAAAAAGTCAACCACTGGATATTGCACCTTTCTTGGTGGAAACCTTGTGACATGGAGGAGAAAAAAATAGAATGTGGTAGTCAAGTCTAGTGTAGAAGCAGAATTTTGAGCGATAACTTAAGGTGTGTGTGAAGTAATTTGGTTAAAAATCATTCTAGAAGACTTGAAGATTAAGTGGGATGACTCAATAAGACTATATTGTGACAAGTCTGCAATTAGCATAGCTCACAACCCAGTACAACATGATCAAATGAAGCACATTGAAGTCGATAGACACTTTATCAAAGAATACTTGGAGAGTGGATTGATTTGTACCCCTTATATGCCTACGCATAGTCAGCTTGCTAATGTACTTACCAAAGGGTTAAACAGTTCAGTATTCCAAAATATAATATCCAATCTGGGAATGGAGAATACCTATTCACCAGCTTAAGGGGGTGTGGGAAAGTGTGATTAGTGGCTTATACTATACATAGTTAGTTATTTTAGAATACATCTTTCAAAATAAACTAATTTAGGTAGGTTTTTTAAGGTCTCCCATATGTTATGAGATTTGATGGGTTTTTTACTTTTTTGTTAATTTTTCTTTTTACTAGGTCTAGTATCTATAAACCTATTGTTTGATGTATTATTCTAAAGATGAAAAATTACTTTTTCAATCTCTGAGAATTACTGCAAATAATTTTTCATTAAATATAATCAAGTAACTCGAGAATAACTATCAATAAAGGTAATGAAGTATTGAAAACCAGGTTTAGAGACAACTAAACATGGATCATAAACATCAGAATCTACCTACTCAAAAGGAGACGTAACCTATTTATTAACTCTAAACAAATAAGATATACAATGATGTTTGACAAATTGATACGACTCAATTTAAATATTGACAAATGTTGTAAATTAGGAAATAATCTCTTTAAAATAGATAAGTATGAGTGCTTCAGTTGATAGTGAAGGTCAAGAGGGGTTATCTTCGAGCTAGAGAGGATATGTGTTCAAGCAGCATCAACTTCAAATGGCAACTTTGCAAGGCAATTCATAGTAGTCATCTACTCACGTTGAGATTGTTCTCACTTCAAAACCACAATGAACATTTAGCTCCTCATACACCCATTTAAAATTTAAAAAATGTTTAGTAAGAGACCTCTCTTGTTTCTCTAGACAATAAAACTTCTTACAAACATCATATGTATGAGATGTGTTATCTTTGCTAGAATATAAAAGGCTAAATAGTTCATAAGTTTATTACCTCAACATCAGTAAAACTGCGAATTTGCAAAAATATCATGACATCTTCTCTTAACCTTTTCTGCTTTAGAGTTAAATGGTGATTCATCAATAAGATGATTATCCTTATCAATAAAGTATGGAGATATATTTCCACCCTTTTACTTCGATTCAAATAATTTTTGCCGTTAAGTTTGTATTTTGTAATCTTTGTTGTCATAGAACATCTAAAATTATAACTTTTGCATCTACACTTTTAGCCATTTTACTATTACTCATTATAATTAAAATGAACAATGTCAATAAAAAAGATAGGAGTCTCAATAAGACTACACAACTGATGAATTGAACTAGAGAAATAAAGGAGTAAAATATTGTTACAAGAGTGTGGTATTGTAGCTTGAAATTGTAGCATAGCTAGGGTTTCTTTCTTGGGAGAATTTTTTGTTTATAGTACAAGATATTAATATATATACAAGTAAAGGATCAATTCTTTCTAAAATCAAATCTCATAATCAGTTTTATAATCATCCTTACAATAAAATAATTATATTTATCTATCATATATCCATAATATATATAGATCTACTATATTTACAAAACTAGTTAACACTAAGGTAACTATTGTGTTGGCAATTTTTTTGTGCATTAGCAGCCTCATGGCTCATGACATGGCACATACAATAGAATATAATGGAGCAAACTTATTTGATAAATGGTTCAAAAGCTCACGTTCTCATTTTAACCTAATTGAAAGTTTGCAACTCAATATGATTTGAAAGTCATAAGTTTGAGTCACAAAAGTAGCTTCTTCATAAAAAGAAGGATAAGGTTACATACATTTGATTCTTTTTTAGACCCTACAATGTAAGAGTTTTGTGCATTAAAATGTATTATATTTTAGTTATGGTGATTTTTGGAAAAATACAAGAGAGAATGGTGTTTGCTCTCATTTTAATATTATGTTATCAGTTATGAATTTATTATAAACGTGAAATATTTTCTTGAGAGTTGAGACAATTGATTTTTTGGTTAAAGAGGTTTCTTTTTATTTTTTTGAAAAACCAATGGTTGGGTACTGTTAAGAGATTGGTTGTATTTGTTTCTATTTAAATAATTATTTCACATTGGATATTTGTATACTTAGAGTGATACACTAACAATATAAATAAGGCTTGCTCCCTTAATAGGGATTGAGGGGTTTTTATCATATTATCTTTATTTACATGGTATCAGAGTTTCTTTTTTAGACAAGAAAGTGAGTTTTCCACAAGTGAAAGCCTAGCCATTGCTAATTCTTGTCTGTTGCCACTCTACCTTTGGTGCCACATTTCTTCTTCTACTATGGTAACTTTGGCTCTACAATACAGTATTTCCATCCACTGTTGTAGAGATTCTGCCGCTTCATGGACAAAGAAAAGAACAAATGGTGACAGTTACCTTATGTGCGGAGGAATATGAGCAATTTGCTAAACTCTAGAGTTCTAATAAACATCCCTCTTGTCCTATTAATTTGATACAAAGAGTTCATTCCACAACCTGCCACACCTCATTGAATAGGAAATGGATCATTGACTCAGTTGCATCCAACCACATGACTGGTTTCTTATTTAATCTTGAATTTGTTTCTGGTTATCCACTAATTTGTTTCTGGCTCATTGCTAATGGTTCCTCAATGGTTGTCAAAGGTTGTAGTGGTGCAAAACTCTTAAATTCATTATCTTTATTTTCTGTGCTATATCTGCCAATTTTTTTCCTTTGATTTGCTTTCAATGAGCTAACTTAACAAAAAGCTTACGATAAAGAAAATTATTGGTAGAAGTTGAGAGTTTGGGAGACTTCATTTGATGATGATGAGTCTTTCCCATGTTTTGGGGTCTCAGCCTCTCCTTCACATATCCGTTGTCAACTAGGTCATCATTCTCCTTATATTATGAAAAAAATGTTTCATGATTTAGGCTCCTTGCCAAACTTAGAGTGTGAGTTTTGTTAGTTTGCTAAACACCATTGTATTACTTAGTCCTTGAGTCAATATATGAGTTGTTGCTTCTTTTGAGTTGATCCATTTGGATGTTTAGGGTCTATGTCCAATTGTATCGAAATTTGGGTATTGGTATTTTGCCACTTTTGTGGATGATTACTATTGTGTCACTTGGCTTTAATTAATGAAGTCTAGATGGAAAACTTTCTCTATTTTTCCTGTATTCTGTGTTGAAATTTTAAATCATTTCAAACTTCTATTAAAGTTTTCTGCAATGACAATTCTCCAAAATATTTTTCATCTAATTGTCAAAGTTTTATGTCTTCCCTCTTTTATCCTTCAAGTGAAAATTCCTTACCAAGTTATTTTTCCACACCAATCAATGTTTCCCTTAACTTGTGCACTTTCTTTGTTAGAGATGCTTATCTCGATTGGGGTAAACTTGATCCCAAGTCTGTCTTTGTAGGCTATTCTAGAAATCAAAAAGGATATTGATGTTTTACTCCTAAGCTTAATCATCACAGTGTCAGCTGATATCACCTTTTTTGAGTTTTCTCCCTTCTATCCTGTGTCCTCTAAGTCTTGTAGTTCATCTAGTACTGATGACTTTCTTATTTACCATCTATATCCTCTTCTACAGAACCTATTAGTTTTACAAATATTGTATCTATTTGACCTCTCATTCACCAATTTTATACCAATGGACCTCAGGACATTGCCTTTCCCATTACTTACCAAGAGCAAGTCCCTTTACTGAGACAATCCTCTCTGTTAAAGATCTTGTGCAAGATGATCTTTTGAGTGATTAGGATGTACCCATTGCTCTTCATAAAAGACAGCAGAGTTATACTCAGCATTGTATGGCCCAGTTTGCACAATACAGCAATGTTTATCCCTCCCTTCATGCCTTTATTTGTTTTCTTGATATTTACTTTGCCTCTAAGTTGTTGAGGCTGTTAATCATCATCATTGGAGGAAAGCTATTGAAGAAGAAATACATGCTCTCGAAACCAATAACACATGGGAATTGATTCCATTACCTTCAGGAAAATTCGCAATGGGGTGCAAATGGGTGTTCAGAGTAAAATTAAATTGTAATCAGTCTTTGGCCAGGTTGGAAACCCAATTAATGGCAAAGGGATACACTCAAGTTTATGGTATTGATTGTTCTTATACTTGTTTTCTAGTTGCTAAACTTGCTTATGTCAAATTATTTATCTCTTACAGTCATTGGTCATTGACCTCTATAGCAGCTTGATGTGAAAAATGAATTTTTTCATGTTGATTTACAAGAAGAGACATACAGGGAATAACCACTAAGGTTTGTTGCTCAGGAAGTCTAGTAAAGTGTGCAAGTTGAAGAAATCTCTCTATGGCCTTAAATGGTCTTCAAGTGCTTGGTTTGGCAAGTTCTGTGAGGTTGTTACTCAATTTGGTCTTGCTGTCATGTGATCATTCTAACCCCTTATGCAGGCAGTATACTAGGAGTATATGTAGATAATATTGTGATAACTAGAAACGATTATGCAGGAATAGCTTTAAAACAATTTCTTCATAAACATTTTCAAACCAAAGATCTTTGACAATTGAAGTATTTTTTAGGCATTGAGGTTGTTCAATCTAAGCAAAACATTCTTTTAAGTCAAAGGAAATGTGTTGGATTTTTGACCAAAAGAGGTTGGTCAGAGGCAAAGCCAATGGATTATCCTATTGATCCAAATCTAAAACTTGTATCAGATGATGGAGAACTGTATGTGCATCCAAGTAGATACAGACAAATAGTTATAGTCTTTGCTGTGAGTATTGTGAGTTGATTCATGTTATCCACTCAAGTCCCCCATTGACATGTTGTACTACAGATTCTCAAGTACTTGAAGAAAACAATGGGTTTAGGTTTGTGGTATTGTGATAATGGGCACAACAGAGTTGAAGCTTTTTCTAATGTGGATTGGGCCAGATATCCTGATGATAGAATGTCTACGTTTGGTTATTGTTTATGTTGGAGACAATCTTGTCTCATAGGAAAGCAAGAAACAACTAGTGGTGTCTAGGTCTAGTGTCAAATCAGAGTATAGGGCTATAGTTCAAGAAAGCAATGGGTTAAGCATATTATTTATGAGCTTGAAAATAGAAGAACAAGCATGAGATTATGGTGTGACGATCAAGCTACTATTCACATTGCCTCAAATGCAGTGTCCCATGAGTGAACAAAGCATATAGAGGTTGATCGTCACTTTTTTGGGGAGAAGCTTTCAACAAGGATTGATTGTACCTATTAATGTTAAGACAGGAGAACAAGTTGCAGACATTCTTACAAAATCATTAAATGGAGTTAGGATGAATGTTCTTTGTAACAAGTTGGGTATGATTAACATCTTTGCTCCAACTTGAAGGTGAGTGTTAAGAGATTGGTTGTGCGTGTTTCCATGTAAATAGTTGTCCCATATTGGATATGTTCATATCTGGAGTGATACACTAATAATATAAATATAGCCTTGCTCTCTTGATAGGGATTGAGAGTTTTTCATCTATTATCTTTGTTTATAGGTACTATATAGTTGTAAATGCTATTCATGTCATGCAAAATGTTTTATCTTTCAATGGTAGGAACAGAAGCAGATGACTGAGTTGGCAAATTCATAAGGTGTTTGTTTCTCCATCTCTAGAGATGTGATGGAGTGAGATTTTTGTGTGCTATATGTGTACTAGTGTGTCTGGAGCAGATTCTACAATGCTGTTGGTCTTCAAAAAGGAAAAAGACATGATACTCTATGAATTTCTTAAACATCAAAATGGTGCTTAATTTGTGATTGAAATTCCTGTGTTAGTTTAACCTAGGTAGATTTTGAGCTTGTAACTGTCAACATGGTGCCAACAGAAATGCAGCACTGCTCAAATATCTTTTGATGTTGAGGTCTTATGACCACATACACGGGCCTAAACTGTATAGCTGCACATTCAGGATTGCAATAATTAGTAAAATGGCCTAAAATGCAATACTATTTACTCTGCTGCAAATCTATAATGCGTCAAATTTGAGCCCTGTTGAATATTGTACCTTGACCTTCTATTTCAGTCTTTCACATTTTGCATTCAGCTCATCTTTGAACTGATAAACTTCATTCCAGGTAATTGAGCATGTAGCAGATCCTGCTGAATTCTGCAAGTCGCTGGCAGGATTAACTGATCCTGGTGGAGCTATTATGGTTTCAACTATCAACCGCTCTATGAGATCATACACTACTGCTATTATTGCAGCAGAGTACATACTCCATTGGGTACGGCTTTTTCACCTGACCCTGCAATTTAGCTTCAAAATCATGTGTTGTTTGGTGTCTGTTGTCTTGTAATATCTTGACTATTGCTGGTGGTGCTTTATTGTCATGGAGAGAAGCTAGATGAGGCAAAATCTGCATATTCAACCATCAACTGCTCTATTGTCATGTTTGCTGCTTAGTGGACAATTTTTTCTTCTGATGCTCAAACTTCGTTCATGTTTCCATCAGTGTTTTACCAATTTTCTAAAGCAAAATCCAAAATTTTTTTCCTTTGTTGATTGACCGTATAACCTTGCATATTTTATTGTAATGAAGTGGATTACATAGGCATTGTTGTCCAAATTGGATTCAATGTTTAAGATGCTACCATTTAGTGCATATATTGGATGATATTAGATGAGCTCATGAACAACCTGATATTTTACTTTTAGCCCCTTTTCCTTTGCTTGGTTTTTTTTTTTCCTCCAGTGTGTGGTGAGATTGGATTGATTTGGTTTGAATGAAAATATCATGCAAGACTGTCTAATAACTATTAATCAGCAGCTTCCAAAAGGAACACATCACTGGTCAAGTTTCCTGACACCCGAAGAGCTAGTCCTGATACTGAAACGTGCTTCTGTCAATGTAAGATTGATGCTCATCACTTCCGGTAGGGCACACTTTTGTTACTCGGTATTTGTTAATAATGTGTTTTGCTTTTGAATTGGGTTTATACAGGTTGAAGAAATGGCCGGATTTTCTTACAATCCTTTATCCGGGCAATGGTCTCTCTCCGATGACATCAGTGTAAACTTCATCGCTTTTGGCGCCAAAAATTGCCAATAGAATAGAGGCACCACCAATGTATTAAGGATTTTTTTTTTTTTGGGGGGGGGGGGGTTGCCCAATGAAACTTTTGTTTGCGTAGCTTCAAAATTAAAATAGGGAACTAAAGTTTGCTCAATATTTTTTTGTCATTGATATCTAGGCATGTTTAATTGTCATCATAATTGATGCTGAATGCAGGGCACAATGATTCAAAACATTTGCAGAATCCAGGACCCAAAATCCATAGTGATCAAATAGAGTAAAACCGTATTTGAGTCGGATCAATATAAAGGCTGGGAAAATGCGTTCATAGGAGTGTTAATAGTGGGCCTTCTTGTTACGTGGTGACGGCGAAATCATTTGAAGGTCCTAAATATGATCAATGGCCAAGGGGGGGGGGGATGTCAGTTAAACAACTGACGTTTAAATGGAATACAAAAGTAAGAGTCTACCTTTTATTCTTAAAATTGTATCTGATCAAATTCATCTTCTTTTTTACTTTAGCTATTTTATTTTATTTTATTTTATTTAAGCTAAGAAAGTTTATACCAAAAATCAAATTGGCTAGGATAGAATGATAAGAAATGGTTTTTTTTTTTTTTTTTTTGATAAAAAGATAAGAAATCTGAGGAAGCATTCCCTATCAGAAAAAAATAAAAGGGGGGTAGCATTTGAATAGCTGCCCCTCTGGGGCGTTAGCATAATCGGAATTGAATGCTTTATTACCCGCTGGTGCGTTTTTTTCACCTTTTCAAAATAATTTAATTAGTTACAATTAGTAATTTTTTGGTCCCCTCGCAATAAAAGAAAGTACACAGTTCAAAGGCCAGCATGCAGAATAATTGGATCTATTATATTTCTCACTCATGCATTTAGAAGCGTTAAATTTTAATCCAATTTAACGTTTTATTTTATTTTATTCTTTTGAAAAAATTCGACTCAAAATAACTTGATTTGAAAAACACTTGAATTCGAAATAGCTTAAAAATTTGAGGTCAAACCTAACAAGATTCACAACTCAAGTAACTTGATTTTGTGTTTTTCAAAGGAACAAAAAATTTAAAAAATTATAGTATTTAAATTATAAATTTTGTGTGTAAAAAAAAAATATTTCTACCATTTTTATTATGGATCTTATAAAAATTAATTCGTAAAAATAAAAAAATTATTATTTAATATTTTTTTATTTATTTACTTATTGTTGTATTTATATGTATACAAATATATAAACATTACACATAAATATTACTTTATTTTTTATATTATACAAATATATAATGGCGTAAATTATCATTAACTGTTAAAAAAATAAAATTATAAAGATTTTTTATAATCATTCAAAATTATAAATTTGTAATATATGACTCTTTTATTAAAATTATAATGACTATTAATTATAAATGTTATATATTTAATCATTCGTGTACAAAAAGATTTTGTACATAATTTATAAGATATATAATAATTTTATTTTTTCAAAAACATTGTTTGATCATTTTCTCTCAAATTATCATATTATCATAGCAGAGTTCTTAGGACTCTATAAACCCACTTATAACAATAACAAATTCATAAGTATCTACAGGACGTTCTCAAGTAGATGATTCAATTATTATGGAAATTTCTTTCAAAATATCAAAAATATTAAATCACACATTAATTTCATTGAGTCATGATTTTGACTCAATAAACTTTAGTATAAAATTAGATGGTTATAACTATGAACTTTAGGTTCAGGTTGTTAAGATTTACGTTTAAACAAAGATAAACTGTGATATATTAATGAAGATCTTTTTCAACCTAAAAAAGGTGATGCATCTTATAGGAAATGAAGAACTTAAAATGTGATTGTCAAAGATTGGCTAATCAATTCTATGAACTCGAAATTGATTAGCAATTATATTTGATTTGCATTAATAAAAACATGCAGGATGCAGTTTCCACCATTTATTTCAATGGTGTTGACACCTCACAAGTCTATGATTTGAACAAAAAAGTGATATGGCTTAGGTAAGGATAAGAATCACTCAAAACATACTACAATAATCTTCAAGATCTTTGAAGGGAGATTTATTTCTAACACCCTAACCTAATAAAGTGTAATATTGACATAAAACAATATAATCTTATGATACATCCTTAGGTCTACACTTTCATGGATGAAATTAATGATAAATTGGACAAAATTTAAGGAAATGTACTGCAAATGAAACCATTCTGGTTTGTTAAGCAAACTTATGCATTTTTTTTGTAAAGAAGATCTCTAACAAATGATAATGTTAACAAAAAAGTGAAGGAGATATAACATCTAGTAAAGTTATGTTGAAAAAAGGGGGACAGAAGCAACTGATCTTACAATTAGTCCTTGACAAAAAAAATTATTGTTACGATAAAGACAAAATATCAAGGAGATTGTGGAAAAGGTACCCAATGTGGAAATTCAAAGCACACCAATGAAATATGTTTTAAGTTTTATGGATATTCAAAGTAATTGCATGAACTTAAAACCAAAAAGAAATGTGGTGCAAGCAAAAGTGCTGGTTTATAAGGGAAAACATGCCAAGTAGCCTTCAAAGATATAAGGTCTCAATTGTCACTTGCATAGTTGGACGACTCTAAACTAATTGGAAGTTTTGGGTGATAAGATGACATCACTTTTTTGAGTCGAGTAAATTGGCAATTTTGAGTAATCCAGGTAAATAACAATTAGATTATTAACTCAATGACAATTAATTATATGACATAGGACCTACAAGACTTTGTTACAATTATTTATCCAAATTAAACATGCATTTCCAATGCTAGTGGAATACTATACATAGTTACCAAAGTAAGATAAATAACATTTTTACCTTCTTTTAATTTATCTAATACATTGTTGGTTTCATTTCTTACAAACAAGTTGTTATATATTGGCTAGGCTATTAAGGAATTAAATTGTTACATATTGATTTATCCAATTTTTTTTTTATTTCAAGATATTATCACCAAAGAGATCATTGGTCATAGTACTAAATGAAAGGGACTGTATTACGTGGATGACTTTAATCTTATATAGGCAAATTTTATGAATGGAGCTAGTGTTAGAATATGACAATTTAGTTGTGACACAAACAATTGGGGCATCCATCTTATTCATATTTGAAGCATTTATTTTCAAGGTTGTTTTTTTTTTTTTTTAATTTAGATAACTTTGTTTTAAATTGTGAAATATGTATTTTAGTAAAAAGTCATTATATTTCATATCCTGTTAATTAAAAAAAAGTGAAATTTTATTTAAATTAATTCATTTAGATGTTTATGGCCTAATGTCAGTATCAAGCTCTTTATAAGCCAAATGGGTTTATAACTTTTGTAGCTAACTGCATTTGAATTAACTAGCTTTATATGTTTAAAAATAGGAGTGAATAATTTGGTATTTTTCAATCATTTCATAATATAATCAAGACATAATTTTTTGCTAATTTCAAAATGTTTTGAATAGATAACAACAATGAATATATCAATAAGAAATTTCAAAGATATTTTCAAAGACGTGGAATGTTATATAAGACTACATACTCTTAAACACTACAACAAAATAGAGTAGCAAAGAGAAAAAATAGACACATTCTTGAGACTATAAAAGTGCTTCTAACCTCAACAAGTGCACCACAATGTTTTTAGTCCGATGTTGTCGTTACAATCATCTATTTGTTGGATAAAATGTCATGTCAAGTTTTAAATTTCAAAACTTTGTTACAAGTTCTTGTCAATCATGTTTCATTGTCTTTTCTTATGGTTGCGCCCAAAATATTTAGGCGTGTTGCTTATGCTCATTTACGTAGAAACCAACAAAAAAAATTAGACCTATATGTTATTTGATGTGTCTTTTTATGATACGAGGTTCACAAGAAGGGATATTAATGCTATGATCCTATAACCCAACAATTATACATTATATTGGATGCTACTTTTGATGAATCAATTTTTTTTTTTTTAACTTTTGGTGCTCCTTTATCCTGTTAAAGTAAAATTAGATTTGATGATCAATAAAGTAATACTTAGGTAAATTGGTCATTTTTAAGGACACCAATGAAGAAATAATTGCACCATAACATACATAAATCTAGAATGACCTTATGGTACTAATAGAATAGATAACAAAAACAATAAGACAAAAGGATAGCAAATATTTGGAAGAATCTCAAATCAAACAAGAATAGTTCAACTCTCATCATTTAGTACCTAACTGCACTTTTGAGAATACTCATGAGGTATAATCTTTAACTCTCCTCAAATTAATTCTATCGATATTGTTAATTGATATCATTTACCTTTCAAACATAATCATGGGAAGCCACCTGATTAATATTCACTAGAATTTGATAATAAAGAGGCTATTGATCTTATTACTAATTATATCAATACTCAATGGTTGTCACTATTGTAGACTTTTATGCACCAACTATCCTTATAACATATTCCAACCACTATATAGAAGCATTGGGAGACCACAAATTGGTCCAAGCAATTAATAAGGAGATGATAACTTTGTAGAACAATCATATATAAGAGCTAGTGTCTCTACTAGAATGAAAGAAAATTATCAGATGCAAATGAGTTTTTTTTCTATTTATTAAGAGACGTTTTCTCCAATTACAAAGCTAAAAATTATTTGGATTCTTTTTTTCATTATCAACAAATCTTGATTAACCTTTATAACAATATGATTTGAAGAATGCATTCTTCATAGACATTTATTATATAGATGTTTTGCTAGGATTTAATGTCTCCTCATCGACTAGATGTGTATGTTAACTATTAAAAGCACTTTATAGTCTTAAGCAGTCATTAGAGCATAGTTCAACTAGTTCAGTATAGTAATGAAGAAATATGAGTTTAACCAAAGCAATATTGATCATACTCTCTTTCTTAAGTATTGACAAGGAATATTTATGCTGCTAGTAGTTTATGTGGATGATATAATAATTATAGGTAATAATACAAAGTAGATATCTAGCTTACAACAACACCTGACTATTGAGTTTGATTAGGCTAGTATTGTCACAAATACGAGTTCTAGATTGGGCTATTTGACTTTTGTGGGTGAAAATTTAATCACTTGGAAGAGTAAAAAAAAAGGTAATTGCATTATTTAATATATAAGCTAAATTTAAAAGCTTGACCAGGGGAATATGTAAGCTCCTTTAGCTCAAGGAGTTGTTAGAAGAGGTTGGCTATCCATCTAACTCAATAATAAATTTGTTTTATGACAGTAAATTAGCCACTAAGATTACTCAAAATCTAGTACAATATAACTGGACAAAATATATTAAAAAATATTGATATTTTATCAAAGAAAAATTAGAAGCAAAAATAATTTAATTTCCTTTTGTGAGGTCAAAAGATCAACTAGTTAACATTCCTATGAAAACTATTGCTAGCAAGACATTTCGTAGCTCACTAGTCAAATTAAGCATTACGAGATTTATTCACCAATTTAAAGAGTGTTGATGTCAACTGTCCTTAATTATCAAGGAAGACAGATTATAGGAATTTTTTATAATTATTCAAAATTAGAAGTTTGTAATTTAGTTCCCACATAATATGAAATGATATTTTATTAGAATTATGATGGTTATTACTTGTACGTTTTATATATTCAATCACTTATGTATAGAAAAAAACCTATCTAGAATTCATAAGATACACAAGACTTTCATTTTTTTCAAAATTATCGTTGATCATCTTTTCTCAAACCATTAATATATATTACCTTTAATTTGCATAATTTTAATTTATTATGTATATTTAATTATTTTATATCAATATTAACTTATTTATATCATATATATATATATATATATGTAAACTTTTATATTTTAAAATTTTCATGTATATAATAAACATGTATTTTTTTTATTCAAATTAAAATCTAAAAATAATAAATAAATAATAATATATTTTATCTATTCAAATATATATAGAAGTAAGGGTTCAACTTGCAATCAAATTTGTATAAAACGAAAATTAGAATAAAAATAAAAAATTATATTTTCTTATAAAAATTAATATAGGAGTAATAAATAATAATATTTCCAAATACTAAAATATCTAATAAAATAAAAAATTAGTAAAAAATTAATTTTTATATAATAATTTAACAACTTATGCCAAATCTAAAATACTCAAATATGAATTTACTTGAAAATAATTCAACGTGAACCCAATCCTGTAACCTAGACTTTGAACAGCTCTATATGCATTAAGTATGGTAATCAATAATCTCATTGCAGTTTTCCAATTACTTGAAATAAGCTTTAAAACGTAAATCTTTAAAAACTACCCCATTAAGCCTTTCCCTACAATTCTAGTGCCGTTACCTAGAAAATGTTCATTTCTTGTTGCTCATCAATGGAGAAGAAGGCGAATTTCCTCTTCTTTTTGCTTCTCGTTTTCCTGATTAACGCTACTGCTGCCAGCTTTGGTTAGACAACCCGCAATTTAAAACCTTGTGTAGAAGAGCTCTTGCTCTAGCTTTGCTTTTGTGAATGTCACACTCACTGTTTTATATGTTTTATGAAGTCGTAGGAATCAGTGACGCGAAAAGGTTGCATAATGGACGACAAAAAGGTGGCACTGGGAGGCTCTTTGTTTTTGGGGACTCATACGTTGACACTGGACTATCTGACATTCAGCCAAAACTGGCTTTGAAGCCTTATGGCTACACTTTTCCCGGTAAACCGACGGCGGGTTTAGATGGTCGGTGTCCTTACCGATTACATAGGTGCATGCTTGCTGTCTCTTAATTTCCCCTCTGGGGTTTTTATTTTCCTCCTCTCTCCTTCCCTTCTTTTTAACAATCATTCATTGGGAGAAATATTGGTATTTCCTTTTTTCTTATTGATGATTACAATTTTCAATTATTTATTTGCTATCGCTTTCACTAGTTTCTTTTCTTTCTTTCGATCGGATTGTCTGATGATATTTCGAGTATCCCATCAAATAATCCATTGATGATGCCTGATTACACCGTTGTTCCACAATTTGATGCTTCATTTCTTGGAATAAAGACTCCAATTGCTTACAAATGGAGAAGAGCTGCAAACAAAACGCAGCTAGAGCGCGGAATGAACTTTGCACAGGGAGGGACTGGTGTATTTGATACGTGGGCAAAGGGGCCCAACTGACCACCCAAATCAATCAATTGAAACTCCTGCTCGAGGAACTAGTGTTTACCAAACACGACGTTCAGACATCGGTTGCTGTGATATCTGTCTCCGGCAACGACTATGATTCTTTCTCAAAAAATAACGGCACTTTGAAGGTGAGTGTAGTGTAATTATAACGCCATCCATAACCCTTCTCCAGCGAACTATTTAATTTATTTTTTATTTATTTATTTCTATTTGGGATCATAGAAAAAGACACTTGAAAGACTTATAAACCTATCATCTATCAGCTAATAATGCTGGAGTAGCTGAAACTTGATCTGGTTGAGTCTTAAAAATGGAACTGCTGGAATTATGTTTGTGTTTAGCTGTAAGAGCCGGCGCACATCAAGTACTTAGTTTATATAATTTATATGCGCATGGTAAGGAATAATATAACTTATAGTACATCTATCTCGAATTTTCGTGTGTGGCTTGACATTCATTATTTCTAGGGATGATCATTCTTTTTTGTTTTTCATTTCTTTTTCAATATTGCTACTCTTGCGATGTGATGATGATGATATGCGACGTTGCTTCAGCTGGAATATCTTTATTTTGTTTGTTGCAATGGTGTTGTATCGAATTTTGCAATTTATATTATATTTAAACTCTTTTGAAAATTTGGAGTCAGCAACTCTTAATTTTTAGTTCTAAAGCCCTCTGCTTTGCCGCTAGCCTATTACCAGAATAAACAGTTTTACTAGTTTAATGATTGCAAAAAATATAATGGCACGCCTTGATAAGTTAAATTAGGTAATTGTTTTCCAGCGTAGATGTACTTGGATTCTCTTTATTGATGTCATGTGGGTGTTTTGACAGGAGTGCCAGCTTTGACAAGAAGAATTATTGATCAGCTTGCCAAGAACCTACAAAGCATTGGTGATTTGGGAGTCAGAAAATAGGTGTATTAGCAATGGAACCCATGGATGCCTGCCCAACAAACAAACAACTATCATATTTGTCTTGCAATGAAAGTCTCAACTCAGTGTCAAGATTCCACAACAAGTTACTGCGGCAGGCAGTGCAGAACCTGAACAAGAAAAGCAATAATTCTGCCTTCGTGTGTTTGGATGTTTACCGTGCATTCATTTTGGCATTGAAGCACCACCACCCACAGAGCAGGTGAATTATTTTCTTGGCCCATAAATTACTGATAGTCACATTTAGTTAGTCTATAAATGGTGGAAAATTAGTCGTAGGCATCCTTTCAAAAATTTCCCTTTCCTTTCTAAAAACATGCAGCGAGCTACAAATAATATATATGAGAAAAAGAAAAGTGCTCTGGACAAGAATTTTTTTTTTTTTCTTTCGGGGTAAATGGACAAGAATTTTATTTTCACAATAGGTTGTTATTTTCTAAATGTCACATGCAATATGAATAATTTACTTTAGATGTTCTTCTAGTGGAAAGGGTCTGCATTATAACCAAAAAGAAGATGTTGTCCAAGCAACTAGTTTCTGATATACTATTTTGACTTTCCAACTACACACTTAATTTTGTTGCCTAAAGAGGACAAGTAGTACACACTCAACGCACAAAATCTTCGCAACCTATAGACTCAATGAGTTGCTGTCAAATCAAGCTCAGGATTATCGCTCCTATCTAGAAGTTCTAAATTGTTCGGTTTCGCCGAGACTTTACGTCTGAGATGTTAGGGTTCTTCCTGCTTTCTACCTAGCTAAATATGGTTTCAATTTTAACCGATGTGTGGTTCATAGTCAAGGTCATGCAAAGATCGAAGAAAGGAAAATTTTCAAATCATTGACTAAAATCTATTTGTCAACACGCAAGTTATATGGACGTAGTGAGTTAGGCGTGAATGCATATATTGCACAATTATAACATGTTAGAAGATTATAATTATTAGTTATATATTTTTAACTTTTATAATAAAAACTAAAGTTATGCATCTAATAGTCACGAATAATATTATACTTATTCATGTATGCTCAATTTAAATCCTAGTCTACCACAAGTAAAAGTAAAAAGGAAACCCACTTGACCCTTTGGGTTCCTAGTCTTATGGCTTGTACAGATGTCCAAGTGTCGTGACCTGTCTGTTACTTTCTCTTGCTGGGCTGGCAGGAAAATGGATTACAGGAATCCACTGAAGCCATGCTGGACATCTGTGACAGGCGAGCACCCAAGTTGGGGGAGAGAGGAGAATGATAAAAGGGAGTATTGATGTGCAAGCAACCCGAACTGTCCTTCTTCTGGGATATGTTGCACCCTTCACAGAATGGTTGGCGTTCTATTTATCTATCTCTACGACGACGCTCTCTTCCCCAACTTCAAGAGTGAATTTGGATACATTAGTTATTGTTCGTTCGTTCTTGGTTCCAAATTATTTGTTTTTTGGTCTTGCTCCAAACCATACAAAATTAATGTCTTTTATAATACTTCTTTAGATCACATTAATTAATTTACTGAGTTTTCCTTCTGGTTACAAAATGTTAGTTTTAAACAAATATGAAAGAAAACTAAATATACACAAATATTGATTAGATGAAAATTTAAATTTAAACTTACGTTAGATGAATTGAATGAAATTAAAACAAAATGATTAATTAAAAAATAAATTAAATTTTATCGTTGCATATCAATTATGACTAAATTTATAATCAATACTAATACTATTATAATTATTTAAATGAAAAAATTAATATTTAAAATTGTACAATTTAATTGAAAAAAATAATATTATTAATTAAGTATATTTAATTTTATATTAAAAAAAAAACTGAATGCATGTTAAAATTTTAAATTTATTATAAAATTTAAGAAAAATTATAAAATAATTAATAAATTAATATTAAATACTATGAACTAAGAAATTTTACTAAAAAAATTTTAAATTTAAATAAATGTTACTACATAGCCGTCTTTTACTTAAAAAATTGCTTATAATTTTTCTCCCACCCACGACAATACTAATATACTAGATTTGGATCTAAACATTATTCAAGTTATGGATATTTGATTAAAAATGTTACAATAATAAAATTTTAAATTTGAAAATTAACTAAATGTAGTTTAAGTTAGATTTACTTGCTAATTTAAAATCTCTTGAAAAATAATTACTCAAATTAAATTAATTTTAGGTTGATTTTTTTATTTTTTAGAAACTTTAAAAGAAATGTTTTAAAAAAATAGAAAGTAATTGTTTTACTATTTTAAAAAAGTTTTAGATTTAATTTTTTGTTCTGTTAGGAAAAAAAAAAAGAGGTAAATTTAAGAGACCTTTTTATCTTATTATTTTGAACAAATCCTTTTTTTTCTTCCTCTTCTTCTTAAAAAGAATAATTCAAAAGTAGTTTTCTTCTGTTTCTTGATTTTAATTTTTTTTGTTAAATAATATTATAATTATAAAAATTTAATTACAATTGAGATATGATTCTATAAATAAATAAAATTTCTATTTGATTACAATCAAATATATATTAATTAATTCATATAATAATATTTTGATTATAATTAAATTTTTATAATTATAATATATTTCAATATATTTAATTTGTAAATTTATAATAAATCACCATATAAATAATACCCAAATTTTCTTTCAAGGTCAAAAATATATACTTACATATAAACACATAGATTAACAAAAAATTTTTCGGTTTTCATTTTATGATTTATACAATTAAAATAAGTTAAACATCAAAGAAAAGATTACAGTTCTGCCGCTGCCTTTCTGCTTGTCCATATATTAGATGTTCTTCTAATTGCTAAACGGAAAGCTTTCTAGTACACAATTAAACTTGCTTGCATGGAAAATGTCTTAATTGCATATTAAAATTTTAATTATGTTAAAATATTAGAAGAAATTATAAATTAATTATTAAATTGGTCTTAAATACTATAAATGGTAAAAAAAAATATATACTAAAAAGATCTAAAATTAAGCAAATGTTACAAAGTAAAAAGAAAACAAAATATTCAAAAAATTAATTTAAATCACCATATTTCTCTCAATTTTAAAAATATTAATATACATATATATAAAATACTAAAGTCCCTCAGCATATGATAATAAAAAACATTTAACTCGTCACTAGATTAATTATATTAGTTTGGGTCTCAACTAGTTGTTAGCCTGTGTCATGTGCAGGATTTGTCAGATTTGGGCCATAATAAGTTGAAAAAAAAAAAAAACCATTTGAAGCCATAAGTAATTAGAGAAATCAGATGCCCGTGTCTTGGTTTTTCATTGCAAGAGATTAATTGCATGATATTGAATATATATATATATTAACTGCAAGAGATGAATTTTATAGCACCGAAAGAAAAGTGAGTTGATATGCACCAATATAGCAATCTAAACACATTGTGAATGAATTTGAACCTGTAAACACAAGTTTCTCCCGTGTTGATAGCACATTTGCCCACTGTGTTTCAAACTACAAACGGAGAAAATAATAATAATAATAATAATAAGCAAAAGCATTGATTTAAAACCAAAAATCCACTTCTCATGTAGGTGATCGGATTCAAAGATGCGTAGACAAATTTAAAGGTATTGCTTTCAAGAAAATGACAGTGAGGGTTTAAACAAAAACAACTTGTTTGATTCCATGCCAGTGAATGACAGCTCCTTCAGTGTGGATATATCGTTGGTGATTTCCAACCAATCGATGGCATGGAAACTTTTGGTTGGAAAATGAGATTATTGAGTCCTAAATCACATGCCGTACAAAATCAAGATAAAAGTACTTATATTACTCGGTAAATGTCTTTAATCTTTTTTTTTTTTAAAAAAAAAAAAAAAAAGTAGTCTTGTAATTCCTCTACATGCCTTTGAAAATTATATTTATTTTCAATTACGTGGTACTGTTTTATCACCTTTAACAAACGCCCTAGGTGAATTTTATTGAAGCCCACTTGTCTCCCTCCCACTATTTTTTTTTTCTTATAAAATTGGATGAACTTTTGGACCAACCGAAAACAAAAAACAAACAAAAAAAAACCTTAACGTAAAGCATGTTTAATTACAGTGGTTGTGGATAAGTGAAATTTTATTAAATGCCATAAAGCTTTGAGAAAATTTTGGAATTAATGATAATTTCATACTTGTATAAATGTATGCAATTAACAACGGCACCAGGGAATGGTTGAATGAAGTATAAAAGTGGACATAGCGTTAGAATTTTTAATAAATTTATTATTATCAATATTAATTTTTTTATATCTTAAAATTGAATATATTAATTTAAATAATACCTTAAATAATATATTTAAATTTATAAAAATTAAAATTATTAATATATTTAAAAAATTTTACTTTAATTCAATAAATAATTTCTCTTTAATGACCTTTACTATAACCATTTGCTTTTAAATAGAGTTTTTATATGCATTGAAAAAAGAGATTATCAATTTTACGTGTATGGATATACATAAGTGTATAACTTAAATTAGATATACTTATCAATATATGAATTAAATTCAAAATTATAATCCCTAATAATATAATAATTACTTAATTATTATTTACTTATTAGGTTATATTATAATTTGATCATTAACAAAAACATTAATTGAAAATATTCTAATATGACTAATTGATAAATTTAACATTTTCTCACATATTTGATTAAAATATATGACATTAAAAATTATGTACAAATGATAATAATAATTTATTATAATTTTATTCTAATATGATAAACTGTTTAGTGAAAGTTATGGAAATTATGTCTTATTTATTAAAAACACTCTATTCTATATACTACAACACTTTAATATATCATACAACAAAGTTTATAAGATATATATAATTTCATAATAGTTTACAATAATATTTCAAGAGACTTTCTTGTTAATTTTAAAATAACAACGTGTATATAATTATAAGATAACAAAAAATACATAACATATATCAAAAATACATCAATGAACTCAAAGTGTTATTACATCATATATCATTAATTATCATTAGTATAAGCAAGATTTATATTTTCACTAAGTTTGATATCTTTAAGTATTTATAGTTCTTGGTTATACTATTATGAAATTATCATATAAATTTTCAATGGTTTGATAATGATTTTAACAACCTTAAGTTCTAAAATAAAATTTCATAACCATAATATATGAATCATAATTTTAAATAATACCACAAATTCTAATTTTATGATGGATGAACTGATGATAAACAATTTTCTATTATTTCACAAAATTATTGTCTTTTGATAGAAACACATAACTTAAAGTAAATTTTTGTTATCAATGCATCCAACAAAATTTAAATCTAAATATCCAATCACATTAAAGTGATTAATTTTTTCTATACATAAGCATGTTTTTTCTTTTTGTTATATTCCATTATACTTTCTTAGTAATTTTTTAGTGATCTATTATAGGATTATTTTTACATTTACCTGACATTTTGACTGCAAAATTGATATCCAATCTGATGCAAGGTAATAAATAGATTAAATTACCAACAATGATGACATATGTAATTGATTCAATTTTCTTATGTTTTGTATTATTCTTAGAACATTAAATAAGATTGAGTTTATCACCCTTTTATATAAGAATAATCCTAAGTAAACACATACTTGTGATCTATAATGGAATATGTCTATTCCTATCACATAGAATGTTTTTCTTATATTTTTCATTATAAAATTCTTTAAGAGAAAATCTTTGATAATGACTGCTAGTCATTAGGTGACCCTTAAACATCCAGGTTTATTAAATTAAGTTTCCTTCCTATTCATAGTTTAATAGAAGTATTGAATTCCCTTATTGAGAATTCTATTTAACAAATAGTTTGCAGTTGTGAATACATATATTCACAAAAATTTGGGTAAAAAAGAGTTACTTATTTGCTCTTAATCATATTTGTTGATGTATGATTATGTCTTTCTATTACTCCTTTTACTAAGGTAATTTGTCGTATGTATGTATTATAACTTTTAAAGAATTTCATAAATGAACTTGAACACTATCATGAATTTTTATATTTTCTATAATATTTACCACATTTATTAGATTTTATAATTTTTACCTTTGAATTTAAACTTATGTAAATATGCAACATTCAATTCAAATTTAAATTATGATTTTGAAATTGTAGTTGCTTGTACTGGAAGTTTGCTACTATAAATAAGGAGGTTGAAAGTTCAAAATGCAAACCTTTCAACTTAATTTTAAAAGCCCTCTCAACATGCCTTTCATTCCTCTAATTCTTCCCTTCCTTATGTTTTCAATTTTCACTAACACGCAAAACACAAACCAATGCCAGTAGCCCTCATACAAAATAAATATAACCATACACACACACACATGTTGATATGAAACCAACAAACTTAAATGCATAGCTTATTGTCTTAGTAACCAAATTCAACAAATTGGTATCAGAGCAGGTTATATCTTAAAAACTTAACCAAAGCAATTGACAAGCAAAATAACCATCTTTGCAAAAATCCAAGTCTACCAAGACCTTATCCAAATTTCCATACACTTTTCTACATATGGCCTCATCTAGCTTCTCTCCATATCCTCCTCCAAAATTCACTAAGAAAAACTATCCTCAATGGACAGTTATGATGAAAGTTTACCTTAAAACCTATGATTTGTGGGAAGCCACTAAAAGGGGGACCAAACCACCTCTCTTACCTATTGATGCTTCATTGGCACAACTGAAACAACACAGTGAACAAGCAACCAAGAAGTACAAAGCCTTGACATACATCTATTCAATTCCCTTAAAGACCGTTTTCAATAAGATAATGACCTGTGAAATTGCTAAGGAATGCATGAAATAGGTTGAAGGAGGAGTTTTCTAGCAATAAGAAAACTAGAAACATATAACTCTTTAACCTCAAAAGAGAGTTTGAACTCTTAAGAATAAAGGAGATTGAAACCATAAAGGAATATACAAATAAGCTTCTAAAAATTGTTAATTAAATCAGGGTCTTAAGAGAAGACTTCTTAAACATAAGTATTATGCAAAAGGTCTTGGTGAGTATTTGAGAAAGGTTTGAAGCAATATTTACTTACTAAAAGACTTTAAAGACCTTTCCTTTTTAAGTTTTCCAAAGCTACTTAATTCTCTTCAAGCTCAGGAGCAAAAAAGGGTTTTAAGGCAAGATAACAACACTAAAGGAGCCTTTCTTATGAAGCATCAGGGAAAGCCCTAAGGAAGAAGGAAGCAACAATAAAATTAGGAAAAAAGGTCAAGAGAACATACCATGCCTAAAGGAAAAGAGTATTATCCACCTTATGATCATTGCAAGAAAACAAATCATCCTTCCAAAAGTTACTAGAAAAGGCCTGATCTTATGTGCAAAATTTTCAACAAGAAATGACATATAGAAAAGATCAATGGGCATAGAGAAAAGCAATAAAAGCAACCCCAAAAATCATAATAGGCATAAGTCATAAAAGAATATCATATTTTGGAAGAATAGTTGTTTGCTGTAGTAATTAATTTCACCCTTGAAAGAAGTTGTATATGACTAGTTGATAGTGGTTATACAAACCACATGTTACCTGATTTGCAGCTATTCAAGAAACTTGACAAATCTTACATATCCAAAGTGAAGATTGGAAATGGTGAACTGATTTAATCAAAAGGAAAAGGCTATGCAATCATTCATACCAGAAGAGGTATTAAATTCATACATATTGTTTATTATAAGTTGCAACTTGCTTAGCGTAGGCCAACTTATGGAAAAAAAGGATATACTTTAGTCTTTAAAAATAGGGTCTGTATTATCTCAAATGTCAAAGGTACCTTTCTAACCAAGGTACCTATGTTTGAAAAAACCTTCTAGTTGGAAGAAGGTAAAGCATAACCTCATATGATGATTGCAAAAACATAAGAAACACTAACTTGGCATAAAAGGTTAAACCATATTAACTTCATTAGACTTAGGAAGATGTAAAGCAAAGGCTTGGTGTATGATCTACTACATATTGCAAAATATAACTCCACTTGTGAAACTTTTTAGCTTAGTGAGTAGATTAAGCTGCCATTTCCAACAACATAATCAAAGGCGAATAAAAAGTTACAACTTCTTCATAGTTATCTTTATGGTCTTATGGGTCATGAATCATTAAGAAGAAGCAGATATTATATCATATATATAGATGACTTAACTAAGTTTATTTGGATCTTTTTCCTTAAATTGAAAATTGAGGTATCAAACATCTTCCTTCAATATAAAGTCTGGATTGAAAAGTAGCTAGGCTCCCAAATCAAGGCCATCAGGTCTAACAATAACTCAAAGTACATATTTGATTTAAACAAATTTGTAGAGATGTTGACATCCAGCAACAATTCATAATTTATTCACCCTAACAAAATAAGGTGAGTAAGAGAAATAATAAGACCATAATTGTCATAACCAGATGCTTATTAACAGAAAAAGGTCTTCCTAAAACCTTCTAGTCAGTGGCAACAACCACCTTAATGTATTTGCTAAACAGGTAACCTACTGATGAGAACTGTAGAGATGATGTGTGGAAAGTTTCAATGAATGCAAGAGGTTTATTGCACATTTTAGAAGGCCTAATAACATGAGCTAAAGCCAAAAAGATTAAAGAAGCACTAAATGGGTTGATTAAGAACATTCAAGCCAACCAAACTTGAAATGTTCAAGTTGGACAAAAAGTACAAACCTAATTAATATAATTGGAATACTTGATGAATCTGACTAAGTAATAGCATTCACTCATAAATATGAGTTTATTGTCTATATTGAAATTTTTTCATAATTAGGAATTCCTCCAAAATAAGGATTTGTCCTAAGTAGGAATTTATGCCTATTTAGGATTGCTATCTTGGCCTATAAATAAGTACCCCTTGTAAACTCTGAAAAATTAAACAACTTTGAGTGAAATAGAAAGTAAGGGTTTTCTCCCTCGGTTCTTTTGAGGACTAAAGAACTTATCAAGAGGTACTTCTTCTTGTGGCGTTCCAATCGACTCATCACTCCTAAGTCCTTTCTTTTCTGGAGTGTGACGTCCATATCCTTCTTAAATACCCTAAATTCGTGTTCCTTCAAATGTTGGGTCTAAGGTTTGTGTTATTAAACTCTGGTTTAGTTATCCTGGTTATTCTTTGATTCCTTGTATGCGTTAGGTCCCTAAGCCATGTCTCTTTAGGGTTTCCACATCACCTACCAAAGTCTTAACAAACTTTGTACCATTTAAGTATTGGTTTGGTATCAAGCCTTCTCTAACACACCTTAGGATGTTTGGCTATTCATACTACACTCATGTGTCTCAAATAAAAGGAAGCAAGTTGGATCCAAAAGTTGAATTAGTTATATTTGTTGGTTGTACTAACATAACATATACATATAAGATAAACTCTCTATAAGTAGAGACTTAAAGTTTGACGAATCATTGAGATGGAATTGGTATAAGGAAATGGTTGAATCAAATATAAATTATACAATTAATCAATAGACACAACCTACACATTAGGAACTTGAATTCTCAGAAGGAAAGAATGTTGACAATCCACCTATCATGAACCCTAAATCTCTCTCTAATGTGTATGAGAGATGCAATGAAGCATTCCTAAAACCAGCAAGTTATAATGAGGTAGCAAGTTTACCTAGCTAAAAAGTTGCAATGCAAAAGGAGCTTTAAGCCTTGAAGAAGAACAACACCTGGGTTTTGGTACCAAGGCCTAAAGATAGAAAAGTTATGGGAGCTAAATGAATTTATAGAGTGAAGGTGAATGCTGATAGTAGCCCACACAAACTTAAAGCCAAGCTGGTAGCCAAAGGCTTTACACAACAAGTTGGAGTGGACTACTTTGATACTTTTGCTCTTGTGGTAAGGTTGGACACCAGCAATTTTCTTTTGGTTGTTGTTGCACACAATCAGTGCATTGTGTATCAAATGGATGTCAAATCTACCTTTTTCAATAGTAAATTGAACAACCACCTGGTTTTGTTGTTTCAGGATAAGAAGATAAGTATATTTGCTTAGAAAGGCTCTTTGTAGGCTGAAACAAGTCCAAAGAGCCTAGTATAGCATAATTCATACTCATTTGCTTAAGTTTGGCTTTAATAAGAGCATAACAGAACTAACTCTCTATGTAAGAATAAAAGCAATATACAACACCTACGTTTCTCTCTATGTAAATGATCTCACAATCACAAAAGACAATTATAATCTTGTCCAACAAGTTAAAGTTGAATTAAAGAAGCACTTTGAGATGAGTGACATAGGAAGGATGAAGTACTTCTTAGGCATACAAATTCATCAATCTTAGAAAGTTATCCTCGTTACTTAAGCCAAATATGCAAGGTATATCCTTTCACATATAAGATTGTAAGGAAGCACTAATTCTATTCATGTCTAAGGTAAAGCTACATAATTAAGATGAATCACCAAGGATAAATGCACTAAAGTATAAAAGTTTAATTGGATGCTTGCTCTACCTCTTAGCTTCCAGACCGGGTATTGTGTTCACAGTGAGCTTGTCATCTAGGTTTATGCAGGATCCTTTTAAATTGCATCATAAGGATACCAAAAGAGTATTAAAGTATATTAAAGGCACAACTAAACTTAGATTAATGTTCAATCACTCAACAAATAATAAGTTACAAGGATATATTGATAGTGATTGGGCTAATTCAGTTAAAGATATGAAAAGACTCAAAGTAGCCTTGACTTATCTACATTATGTTGGAGCTCAAAGAAGTAGCCTTCTATAACTCAATTTATAGCTGAATTAGAGTATATTATTGTTGCCTTAGCTCTAAACCAAGCCATATGGATTAAGAAAGTAATTGTTAATATGAATTTAGAGCAAAAGGATCCTAACACCATCCCTTGTGATAATAAAGCAACAATTCCAATCTTTAAAAATCCAATGATGCATAGAAGAACCAAACGCTTCAATATAAAGTTTCATTTTGTAAGAAAAATGTAGGAGAAACACCAAGTTGAATTAAAGTATTACTACTTCTAAGACTATCTTGTAGATATTCTAACCAAAGGATTTTGCAAAGACAGACTTGCCAAATTAAGGTAAAAGCTTTGTATGCAAAGCAGTAGCACCAAGGAGAAGTGAAGATGATAGTGCTCATACATTGTAATATCATGTTAACCCCCAAAAACCTATCAACCAACTTTTTCACCAAACTAGAGGTTGTTATGGGAGTTGGAAGCTATGACAATTATACAACCACCTTTAGGGACTTCTTTAACAAGTTTTTTGAATTTAATTTCTTTTATTGATGTGTTTAATTGATATTTAAAGTATTTTGAATTTAAACCTATGTAATTATGTAACATTAAGTTTAACTTCAAATTATGATTTTTGAAATTATACTTGTACTAAAAATTTGTTGTTATGACTAGAAGCTTAAAATGCAAGCTTTTCAGCTTAATTTTAAAAGCCCTTTCAACATGTCTTTCATTCCTATAGGTCTCCCCTTGTTCTTTCAATTTTCATTAACAAACAAAACACATACTGATATAAAACCAATAAATTGAAATGCATAACTTCTTGTCTCAATAACCAAATCTAACAATGATGTGGTTAAGTGAAAAATGGAATTATTGTAGAGCCACAAATTGAAAGGAAATTAGGCATAGCAGAAAATTAACTTTTCTATTTGAATTTAGATGGTAGGTTAAAGTATTCTTAAAATGTGCAAAGAAGGGACTTTTCTATCTCTGAGTTTACTGCTTAGATATTTGGTCCCTAGTAGTCTAGATAATACAAGTTAGTTAGAGTTGCATATCTACTAACATGGGAGGTTATTTGTCCATGCAAAGGTGCCTTTCTAGAAATGTTACCATCATAGTCTCTCAACTACATGAATAAGTTGAAGGAAATAGGCAATCCATGTAATTGCAAGTCATTCTGTTGTTAAATTGCAAAGTTTTCATCTTTAATAAATTTTTTTACAAGTTATGAATCAAATGTATAAATTTATACATTTTCTTTTCAATTTGGAACCTATAAAATGGCCTAGTTATTATTGGTTCCAGATGGTAAAGGTGTATGAGACCTCTTGCAATTAAGCATTCCAAATTTCTACAACATTTGATATGCATATTTGGTTTGATGTATCATGATGCCACTTTTAAACTATTGTACTTCTAATCCCAAGAAGTAACGCAAGCTGCCAAGGTCTAACATGTCAAACCTCTTTTTTATGGTACTTTTAAATTAAGATATGAGGTTTAAAGAATTTTTAACAACCATTAAATCATCAACATACATTGAAACATAAATAAACTATCTTTTGTCTTTATTCACATAAAGTGTGGCATCATTGCAGCTTTTGGAGAATCCTGCATTTGTTAGGTACTCATGAATCTTTAAGTACCAAGATTTGGGAGTCTATTTCATCTCATACAAGGCCTTCCTCAAGTTGAATGACATAAACCAGTTCTTAAAACTCACCATTTAGGAATGTAGACTTGACATGCAGATGATGTAAAAGTCATTTCTATTGAGCAACAACTGCAAGCAAGAATTTTATAGTATCAAACCTTGCCACTAAGGCAAAGGTGTCACCATAATCTACTCTTGTCTACTAAGTGAGGCCCTTTGCTACAAGTATGGCTTTCAGGTTATTAATAGTTTGATCTGTATTGTATTTGGTCCTGTATATCCATTTCATAACTATGATCCTTTTATCTGCAAGTTTAGGAACCAAGGTCTATGTTTGATTTTTATGAATGGACCTTAGCTCCTCCTCTATTACAGCTTTCTAATCTGCATGTTGTGATGCTTCCTGAAAGCTAATAAGATCCAACTTAGCCACATAGCTTCTGTGGTAAACATCTATTAGTAATCTTATACCTCTAACTAGAGGATCATCTACGCTATCAAGTACACTGCTAGATTTTGATGTTAGCAATTATGAATCGATGTAGCTTTGATTGGTAGCATGCTCAATAGTGCAACTTTGCTATTTCCATCTTGCCTCCTCATTAAATGTAAAGTTTCTACTAACAGAAACCTTATACATAATAACATCATAGACTTTATAGTTAATGATTGTATCAGTATAGCCAATAAACACTACTACTGAGACTTTATGATCCAACTTACTCCTTTTAAACTTAGTCACGTGAACATAACAAATACAACCAAAGATTCTCAAGTAGCTAAGTAAAGGTTTGTTGTTGTACCAAACCTGATATGGTGTGACATTTGACAAGGCCTTATAAGGTAGCCTGTTCAATGAGTGAATAGTTGTTGCTACACCTTTTACCCAAAAGGTTTTAAGAAGATTTTTTTAGCCAAAAGACATCTATTCATTTCAATAATCATCCTATTCTTCCTTTCACTCACTCCAATTTGTTGAGGTGAGTATGGTTTTGTGAATTGTCATTAAATTCTTGAGGCAGTACAAATTGATTTGAACACAGTTGATGTATATTAAAAGTCATTATTAGATCTAATGGATTGGATTACATAATTATTCTATTTCTTTCTTCAAACTTTAAATCTTTGGAAGGTGGCTATTACATCTAATTTGGATTTCAGAAAATAAATCCAGCAATATCTTAAGAAGTCATCTATGAATGTGATGTAATACCTGTTGTCATTCATGGAACAAGTCTGCATTTGTTCACATAAGTCTAAATGAACTAACTGTAACTGTTTTTAAGCTTTATGAGCTTGATTTGAATGAAAAGGAAGTCTGCTTTATTTACTCAATTGGCATACATTGCAAAACCTATTCGTCTAATCTGACTTTGTTATATTAAAGTTCAATTGTTTGTTTTTCAATGTTTGAATCCCTAAATGATGGAAGTAACCAAATCTATTATGCCAAAGAATTACATTGTTAGTGGTTGCACATAAAGCAAGATGTTGCATTTTGTTAGTGTCTCAATGAAAGCTTTTACCAATCATGCGAACTGTGATCAGTTTGACACCTTTTGAATCACAAATAACACATGAATGGTCTTTAAACAATAAGGAAAACCCATTGTCTATGAGTTGACCAACACCCAACAAATTGTGATGAATGTGCGAAACAAATAAAACATTTGTAATGACTTTGGTACCGAGTTTGTATGCATAATGACTGCCCCTTTCTCACGCACATGTAATAACTGACCATTGTCAATCCTTAATCTTTTTATTTAAAGGATTTGTCCAAAGTATCAAACACATTAAGGTTAGGTGATATGTGGTTAGTGCATCCACTATCAACTAACCAGGTTCTAAGATCAGTTGAGCTAATGTCAGGTGTTGCCATAAATAACTGCTCATCTATGGATTAAACCTTATTTGCAAGTTGTCCCTCTTATTTGATCTATTGTGTTGTTTGTTGGTGCTGAAATTGTTTGCCTCTATGCCAACAAATTCTTTCTAAGTGCCCCTTCTTACCATAAACTTTGCAAATCATATCAGATATTTTCCATCATGATCTAAACAAATGATTTGTCTTTTTGCAATGCTCACAAGGAGCATACTGCTTTTTCTTGTAGACTTGTTAGCTTTACTAGACTTCTCAAATTGTTTTCCATATGATTTTCTTCTACTTTGGTTTCTCTAGTGTTAAGTGACCTGCAAGACACCTTTAATTATGTCTTCTTGCCTCAAGAGTCTTCTTTGCTCAAGCTTGAAGTACACTGATTAATTCACCAAAGAAAATTGTGGTAAGATCTTTAGAGTCTTCCAAAGAGAAAATTTTTGCTTCAAATCTCTTTGAAATGCTCATAAAAACTTTTTGAATCATATTCTTGTCTAGCAAGTCTTCCCCAAGCACCCAGATCTGGTTAATCACTTTGAGCAACCTATCACTATGGTCTTTGATGGTTTATGTTTCTTTCATTTTCAGAAATTTGAAATCCCTTCTCAAGTTTAATAGTTGCATGGTTCTGGTCTTTTGGTGCCTCCATACTCTTCCTTTAATCTATTTCATGCTCATTTTATTGGTCACAGGTCATGATTCTATTGAAGATTGACTTAGTGATTGCAGTGTAAATGTATGTGAGGGGTTTGTACTGTTTAGACTCTTATTTACTATAATATTTCAGCCGAGTAAAAGTAAGGTTTACAAGGTGGAAAGTAGGTGTTGTGTCATTTGCAGTTGCTTCCCATAAGTTAAAAGCCCTCAAGTAAATTTTCATCATTATAGTCCATTGGGTATAATTGTCACCAATAAACTTAGGCGGTGACAAAAGATAAAAACTAGTTAAGGCTATAGATCAACCTTTTAAGTATTTAGAAAACTTCTCTCTCACAGCTGCTTAGAAGGTTTTTGCACTCACTTCACTAACCACAAAGAATCTTGCAGCTCTAATACTACTGTTGATCGTAATTTATTGAGTTTGGTCAATGATTTTATTGAAGTTTGACGTGCAAAGAGCATCTTTGAATATTCAACCTTCCTTGTACTCCTTCCTCGTGTCACCTTGGTTAATCACTGGAATACTTGTTTCATGGTCAAGCTATTGTTCTCTACACACCAAACTTCAAGAGAATCATGCAAAATCCGATAAGAACAGGTTCTCAAAGGTTTTACATTCCTTGTTTATTCGCAAGAATGGGAAACAGTAGCTGGACTCATTTCTAGTTTCGACTTCCTTTATCTCCGTCAGCTTTATAAGGATCCCTGCAGCTCACGAACTCGTGGTTGCTCAGACCTGTGCAGCGAGGATGGTAGCTCAGGCTGTCGATATGTTCTTCTTGAAGCGTGCTTGTGTCTTTGTGGCATTCTTATCTTTTCTGGGTTGGTTGACAATCCCGTTCGGGAAAAGAATTGGTATATCTGAAATCTAGAGTAAACAACTATTAGGAGGCACTCTTAGTGTGTGCTACATCCTTCTGTTCTGATTCAAACCTGGGCAAGGGGTATCTGGAGGCAAGTCTACGGTAACATTCTTTGTGTCAAAATTGTAAAATTTATTTGTTTCATTGCTATCACATGTTTGGATAAAATTTATGTGGAACAACTGGCATACATAACTGAGAAAATTGTCTTCAATTTATAGGTATCATAGGATATGAAGCAAGTCTGATCGATTATGATATTTGTATTATCTCATTTGAAGGTCTGGGAGCTGATGGAAAGAATATAACCCATTATATGTATTTCCTGTATGGACATCTAAATTGATAATGGAGACAATTGGTCGGTTGCTCTTCGCTTCTTCGCTCTTTCACCCCTTCCCCCTCCTTTATCTACTTTTGCATTTGTGTGATAACGGGCTACATCCATGATGCTCTTCATTGTAAAGACGCAACTTTTAAAACTGTGACGACATGATAATTAAGCATGAAGTTATGCATATTTATAATACCTTTTCCTGCAACGGCCTACATCCATGATGCTATTCATTGTTAAGACACAACATTGAAAAGTGTGACAACATGGTAATTAAGCACGAAGCTAGAAACCTTTCTGCTGGATAGGACCTCGTTTAATTTTAAGGCTTGAGAGAGACAAAGAACCCAAATGATTTTATAAGTCATTGTTCAATATCATAGTCCTGATATACTGGTTGCTTGCTCTTACCCAATGTATTGGGCTTTAGCGACATTCATGCACATTATTAGCAGACAGATTGCTCCCACAGTATACCGGTACAACATAACCAGGCTTGGCAATTTTTTCTGCTACTGCAAGCCGTGGCTATAATTTCCTTGCATAGTTTGAAAATTCTCACGGCTTCTTCCATAGATGCTGCTTAGATTAGAATGAGATGCAGGGTAGTCAAATGGAAACTGAGGCCTACATCTTGCTTGTTTCAGAAAGGATCCTCTCAATCTCTTCCAGTAGGCGTTCTTTCTCGTCTGCCAATTCTTCATTCTGTTTCTGAAGCTCTTCTATCTGCTTTGTCTGCTCAGAATCCTTCCTGAAATGTTATTTCACAACGCATTGCCAATAAAAACTTAATAAAGTTCAAAAAAACAGAATAGAAAGAGTTAAATTGTGAGTGCAGACCTTTGCTAGCAATACCTTTTATATGCTTCTTTCACCTTACAGGCTAGACATCTAAATTGAGAATGAAATAACGCCCAGTTATGTCATTACCTATTCATGAAAGACAAGTTGAGCTTAAGTGATCGCACTTCCTTCTCAAGATTCTCACAGCGCTTCAGCACTGCTTGCATATCTGATGGAGCTGCTGGTATCAAATTTCTTTCTTTTGCCTCAGCCATTCTGCGTAACAAAGAAACTTACTGTAAGTCAAAACATTTCAAACATAGCCATCCTCTATTTTAAATATTGGAGTGCACTGAAAGAGTTTTAGGATATTTCTTTCTGTTGCATTCTTATTTTGTATTACAGGACATCAAAATGTTTGACACCATAGAACATATCCTAGTTGCATGTTCAGCAAGAATCAGCTTAGCCACTATTCAGATACATGAAGTGCACGAGAAGGCACTCCTGTAAGGAAGATGAAGAAGAAGAAGCTGCTGCTAATGTTTGAATAGCACTTGTCGTTTTAAAAAAGAAGGTTTGACATGCAATTCAATTCATCTACCGCCTCATACAGAACAGATTAAATGTCGCATCATGCGTTTGATCGCGTTCATCATAGGCTTCTAAATAAACTTGCATGGGAATAGCCCTGAGTAAAAGAAAAAGGAAAGGAACAGGAAGGCCTGAAAATGGCATTATCTGATTCGATTAAAAAAAAAAAAAAACACTCATTGCCTAACCTTTCACAGATAAGTTGGCTACTCATCATTCTATTTTACTGATAATTTTTTCCAAAAGAGCAGATTTTTAAAATAGGATAGGATGCATATAGCTAATCTCAACAAGCTTGTGATTAGAATTTAACCGAGTTAAGCTTAATAGAAACTACTAGTCCAAAGATTAGCTTTTAAGGAATGCAATGTAACTTTGAATCCCCATGACAGTCCTGTGAAGCACGTGATTTGAGTAGAGTCTCTTATTCTGATACCTCACAGGTTAATGTAAGTCGAGGTAGAGGGGAAGGGAGTTTCTGAAGCAGATTCTTCTGCAGCTCTTGTTAATCCCAATAAATGTTAACAGCCTTAACCAATTTTCCTTGCAGTCTTTCGAACATTAGGCATTTGCTTTTGATTTTACTAGCCTGCTCTTTTCAACTAACCTTAGCTTGGTTGGACACAACATCAAAACTATTGGAGAGAAATTAAGGATTCAAATCCCAACTCGCCAAAAAATAAAATATCATAAAGATGAGTTTTTGTATAATAATGAAGTTATTTTATTGTGTCTTAAAAAGAATTTTTTTTAAGTTGTAAAAGGAAATTTTTTTTACTTTTGTAATGTGCTTAGAAACAGTCGTATATCTTGACCAATGACCAACTAATGAATTTTTTCTTGAATCTCGAGGAAAAGATATCAATACCATATTAATGCTTTCAATTGGAAAAGAAAAAACTATATGTACTTACTTTCGTGAGCGCTCCACCCTGCGCTTTTTAGTTGGATCCACCTTGTCCACTGCATAACTTCAGTTTGTCAGAGAGAATAATAGGATTTCATAATGCTACGTTAATGCCCTCTACAAACTCGTCTCCAGGCAATGCAATAAGCATACTCGATTAAAGAAAGTTTCGCGGATTTTTACTCATTTTTCCTGAATTAAACGAAAGGAAAAAGGAAAAGAATCAGAGATTTTTTACGGCAAAACAAATGAAATCTATATCATCGAGAGAAACCGAAGGTCAGCAGTCCCATGGCAGTAAGCAAAGTACAGATCAATGAAGATCATGTTCAACAAAGTGCATATCAAGGTACAATGCCCCTCCCATCCCCAAAAAAAAAAAAGGCTGATCTATATAATGGATTGTATTCCCTTCATGACTCACGGTTCACGTGTTAAAAGCATTCCGAATGATTAGCAGAAATTCTGAATTTAATGTCGAATGTTAAAAGCACAGAAAACTAAAACTTGTCTTCTTCTAGTATATCCAATCCAAATGTCGTTCCAGTGAGGTGCCAAGCATCAGATAATTACCTGAACCTGCCGATGTCTCGGATCCAGACCACACTAGACTTCCCCTCTGCAGCATAATACCAGATAAGAGCAATGGAAACAAAAATTTGGCAAATGATCTGATAACTAAGTAGAAGCTTTTACTCTCCAACTAACAGAGAAGAATACCTTCTGCTCATCTTTCAGATTGTCAATTATCCGCTCTCTAAACTCTGCATTTCAATATACGAGGCTTGAATAACATAGGAAGTAAACTGATCTAAAGGTCCAAGGACAAAATTGTTCTTTGTTGTTCGGAAAGAAAAATCTTTTGGTTTCCATGTTGACGAAGGATGATCCTTCTTTACATGCTAAGTGTAATGCCACCATGCGTTGGGCAAACCATGGTTCAAACGCTGAGGGAGATGCCATCAACTTTGCCAATTGTTTGCACTCAAACAATGGTGTGGCTGGGACCCATACAGATGCATCTATCCTGTGTGCACAACTTTGGTCCTTTCACCATTTGATTGTAGCCTTGGCAGTTGAAACAACTGATTGTATAGATTTCTAAATTTTTTAATACCAGTTTCTTGGCTGATAGCTGAACAATGTTAGATTTATCTGCTCATGATTCATGCAATGGACATACATAGGGAAAAAAAAAATGGAAAATCAAACTACCTCATGATTCTGTATTCAGCAGAACAAGGCAGTCCCAGTGAACCTAGGTTTGGCCGGGGCAGTATTGTCCCAGGAAGTTTTGGGATAAAATAATTGCAAAGCAACAAGAAACAAACAAAAGCCAAATGAAGAGGAATAGATGCTGTCCGTTGTGAGAATAAAAGAAGTCATTGTATGAAAAATCCCCTAATGTGATGTGCCCATGAGCTTGTACCCGCACATTCATCCCTTTAGCAATGGCTTTAGATAATTGTGATGGATGTGCATGAGACGACCGAGGAATATTAACCGTTGTTTTGATTGATATCCTGGTGGTTCTGTACACTTTTTCAAGGTCTAACGATGTACCTTTGGCTCCAGGGCCATTGTCTGAACTCCTCCTGTTTCCTGCTTTTCTCCTTGTGTTCTCACGGATGCTTAGTGTTTGACTCGAGTTGCTAGGACCATCACATGCATCAGAAGCAGACGAAACCACTAGTGCAGCAGCAGAAGATTCATTTTGGGAAGGTTCTCTAGAAACTGTGATCAACTGGATGGGGTTGACGGGATTGCCAAAACCCTCCGGGTCAAGGTTTATAGATCCCTGAAGAGTTTGAAAAACCCCATGATTGCTAAGTTGGCTGGGGCCCATCTCTTGAAAAGTTCCCGGAATCTCATGCATGTTGTTCCCAGTCCCTTGATCAAAACCAGGGTTGCCTGCAATTTCTCGGGCATGACAAAGTGCATTGGAACTATCTTCAACAGTTTCTTTCTCAATCTGGTTACGGAGCTTCTTTTTTTCCAATATACCCTTCAGCATGTCCACAACAGAGGAAACTTTATCCACATTACCTATCTGTGGAGCATTAAAAGTAGTCGAAGATGGATTGGAAGGAGACATGAATGCCTGCAATTGATTGTCAATATGATGCATAGGCATGCCAGCGAAACCATCTGGATTTGAAAATTCCTGTTTCAAATTGCTTAAGCCAACCCCAGAAGCATTTTCTGCAGCTTCCACGCCTAAATTTGTGTGAGAACCTTGCATGGCAGCATACCTTTTCCTGGGAAACATGCACACATAATTAACCTACACTTAAAAACTTCTCCTCTACAATCAGATAAATGCATTACAGTGAGTTCTTTTGAAACTGCCTGCGTCAGTTGGTCTGATTGGAAAGCTCAAAAGAAAAAGATATAGAAGAATTCTTTGGGCTCTCAAGCATTCCCCTGAAATTGTAGGAACCATTTCTGAAGATATTTCTTCAAGGAACAAAAATAAGCACCGATGCTATGAAAAAGAAAAGGTAATGTATAGTCTATTTTCTGCTCTTTTGATGAGATAACAGAAAAAAAAAATGAAAAGTAGAGGAAGAAAGAAATTCTAGTTTTCCCACCACCATTAATCTTCCCCAATTTGGAAGGAAATGGGAGAAAATGCTGATACCTCAGTTCAGATGATCGGCTTCTTGTCATGGGTTGTGAACTATGGAACCAGGCCTGCATAGAAGTTCAAGCATCATAAAAAACTAATACAGATTCCTTGACTTGAAGTTTCTGTAGATGAGTAGATATAACCTACCTTGGCCAGATACAAATTACTAGCCTGCATACTTCTTTCTACAGCACTCCTGAAGAAGGGGGAAAAAAAGTTATCAATGACATATAAGAACAAACATTCTTCTGACAGCCTATGCGACTTCCATGTAATGCAGTGGTGCAGATAGCAGACGTGGGTGGCAGAAACCTGATTGACTGTTGATTGAGACTAGTGGAGACATCATCGGCTAATGGAGTATTTTGTGTGAATACTTCGTTACTTCTTTTCCTTTGTAGTGTACCATCTTGTTGCTGACTAGACATACTGGCTATTTCTGTTGAAATCCTACAAAATAGATCTACTGGCGTTAGCTAAGCTTCCTTTGAGACACATTAAGCTTACATCATTCAACCATTCAATCAACACTGCAAATTCAATGGCCTGTAGAGGCTATTCAGAAAAGAAGAATTATTCAACATTCTGAAGTTTAGATGTTGTTGCCAAGATAAATATATGAAATTTTCGGAACCCAAACTGTGTAAAGTAGAAAGCTATACAGCAAGATTTATAGCTTCAGCCCACTCACCTCCTTGATGCTTGTCGTGTCCGATGTGCTATGCTTGATGTATAGCCACTATTCTGAAACCAAACAGTTGAGCCTTAAGACAAAAACAACACAGATATTTATGAACTAGGCAAAGTGAGGGAGGGAGATGACACGTTCTACTAAATCATAATGTTCCGTTTGTTTTATCTCTGTTTTCTATCAAAGTACTCTAATTGCCAAACTCATTAGTTTATATATAGATAGAAAACCCCTAAAAACAAAAAGTCAAAAAAAAAAAAACATAAATAGCGGTGTTGAATGACACACAACTTCCCAGCTTGCACTACAATGTTTTTTCTCGGATGCCCATCTTGCAATGAAAGGTGGGAAAAGAAAAACAGAAAGAAGGTCCAGGCTCTTGAGAAGCATAGCCGTATCAGACAATCTTGCAAAGACTATTTGCAGAAAAGAAGATTGTTGAACAAAGTCATGCTCAAAAAAGATTACGATTTCCGCTTGCCTCTCCATTCGTAAGCCAGCTCTTGAAGAGCTCCTCACTATCTGTACGAAAATTCTGAGAAAGATTTTTGAATCCTAACATCTCCATTGTGGGTGGAGGCATGCTCATCGAGCTCTCCATCAAGGACTTGATGAACAATTCTTCACTTGTGTTCCTATATAGGTCCGGAAAGCCTTTTTCCTCTATCTCCATCAGATGGTTCTTCTCTGCTTGACCCCTTTGAATTGAGCTCAACTGGTGATGATGGTCACTACTTTCTGGCTTTACAAAGGAATTATCAACTATCGATCTTCCTCTGTTTCCGTCATTGACCATATTACCTTCTGACAAAGCTAAAGATGAAAAAACCTCGAAGAAAAATGAAGCCTGTCAAAGAAAGAATGACCAAAAATTTTCTTGACCCCCCCCCCCCCAAAAAAATCCACAATTTAGATGCTCAAGTTCAAGCCAGGATAAGAAGTAGTACAAAATTCAACAAAGAAAATCTCAAAATTCGATTGCTAAGGAACACTTCCTATGCAAGAAATTAAGAAAGATAACAAAAATTATGCACTTGGTGGCTAATCGAGACGATGTTTCTCTACCCAATAAACCAAATAATACTTGACTCTTTTTAACCGGCATTCAGTTGACTATTGCATTTGTTGTTCCCGTGTAGGAAGATGCTACGTCATGATCAAGTAGGCATATAATAATACCAAGAACAAGAAATGAAACAATAAGAATGGGAAGTGCAATTAAAAAAAAAAAAAAAAAGACAGCAATTTGATGCGGTGAGAGCACTCTCACATACAAGCACATGCTCTCATCTTCCAATTACAAAACCATCCTGTATGATTTAGTGTTTGCCTTTGTATGTGCAAATGTTCATGCAAGATGGATCTACCGTCAATGCAATAAAAAAGAGCAAAAACAAAATAACATTGATATTTAAAACATCAAGTACAATAGCGTAGTAATAATCTTAATTCCATTTATCACAGTATAATTGTGTCAAGGAAAAGAGTGGCAACATTAAATCGGATATATGAAAAAAGGAGGCAGGTGACATATTTCATGTGCATATGCGGATTGATTTTTTCATCTGGATATCTCTCTTACTCTTTTAAGGAGGCAGGGGAATTTAAGAGTAAAAGAAACTCACATAGGTTCAAAACTCTTGAGAAAAAGTTGGCAGGGGATACATGAAAAAAAGGGAAAAGTTAACTTTTATTGTAATTCATAGTTTAATGGATTTCTAAATAAATAAAGATTGAAGGCATTGGGAGGAAATTTAGAAATACCCCCCTCCCTCCACCTCTCCCCCAATGATCTACGAAGACTCAAACCTTATATTATAGAGCAGTGGACTTCAAATTTCATTATAACTGTTTAGAAAATAGTGCTACAGTATATCATTTAATTAATTACAAATGTGTTATAATTCTCATGCTCTAATTGTTACTTTACACAAAGACAGACAACCCACTCGTTATCATCATAGACGATTCCCATTTTAAATATACGCATGTCATTGTACTTTTGTGTTTGGGCTGGTCCTGATATACGTATGTCCCACTATAGTTGCCAGCAGAAGAATTCTACATTTTACTCAATAATGACCCACGCTTATGGTATATTGTTGAATTTTATAGAGGGAGTCATCTTTCCTCACATAACTTTAATTATTATTACAATTATATTGCATAGACCTGTATATTAAATATATAAATTGAACACATAATAACATTATTAAATTTTAATTATTAATTATAATTAATTTGTTATTTTTTAAAAAAAATATATATGCAAATTGACTTATTATTTATTAAACAACAAATGAACTATAACTAACTATTAAGATTTAATAACGGGCAGTGGGGCCTATCAAGTAATCCAATTTCATAAGATTCCCTTGTATTACTTGTTTGTCTTTTCCTGCCAAAGGTAATTAAGTCGATTGAATTCCGTCAAACGTAGAAACAGAGAAAAAAAAAAAAAAAAAGACATTCCTTAAATATTTGTTTTCAAAAAATTTAAATAAATAAAATAATTTATTCTAATATTTTTTTAACATAAAAAAATAATGCATTATAAGAATATTAATTATTATTTTAATAAGATTATATTAAAAATTATTTATTAATATTTTTATTTAATTTCTTTTATAATAAAGATTTATCAACTTAACAATAATAATTTTTTGTAAAATTTTTTATATTTGATTAGCATATATTAAATTTAAAATTTTACGTGATGTTAATTATAAATTTTTATAATCTTTCAGAAATTAGGGGGTATGCTTTTCAAGAAGATTTGAATCTGAGCAATGCCGAGAGACACGCCAGAGAACTCTAATACGAAAGGGAAAAAAAAAAAAAAAACACACTTACGTAGTAGATTTATAATTTTCTTACGTGACAAATCATGTCATCACCATCCGTAAAAAAAAAAAAAAAAGTGTATTTTTGGAGAGATAATTCAATAGTATATTTTCGAAATTTTAAATTTATAAACATACAAAAATATTCTAATTACCGCAGGCCTCGAAATCCTATCTTCTCGAGTTCAAACTCTCTCACCGTGGGTTTTGGGAAAGTGAATTCACTTGCCAACTGGGCAATTACAAGAATGGTCAGTGCAAATCTACCTCAAGAATATAAAGAAAGGAATTTGAATTGGTTTATACCTAGCAAAATTTATGAACGAGATAACATCAAACAATGAAAATTAAAAAAAAAAAAAGGAAAAATATAGATGATTGGGTTGAAATCAAGAAACCACCGAGTAAATCTGATTAGTGACTTGGTGCCTTTTTTTAATTGGCATAAATTTTTTTTTTTTTGTTGTATTTATCTTTAAATAAATAGTGATTTAAATTTAGGGTACAACATTAAATTTTAAATTTATTAATAATAAATTTAGATATAAAAAATTATTCAAATTTAACAATTATCGGATGATGAGTTTTTTAATAAAAAATATTAAATAAGAATGTTACCAAATAATTTTTAATTTCTGACTCATAACTGTGATAATCAATATATCTGTGATATATTTTTTTTTTAAGAAGAAAATAGGGAGAAGGATCTTAATAATTATTCATTTTAAGGTTTTTGTTGGCTTTTGCATCTCTATTTGAGTTTTAAATTTATGGCCACGATTCGGGTTTGGACCATTTGGAGTTTTCATTTGGGTCCTTCAGTATGTATATATTGAGTAACGTTCTTTTCGGAGATTCTATGATAATGTTGTTTTCAGATAAGACCACTTTACCTTTTTTACAATCCATACTGAAATCCACCAAAAAAAAAAAAAATAAGTTTGGAACCCAAAAGAAAAATTGAAAAAAAAAAAGTAATATTGTAAAAACAAAAAATATAACTAGTTAGTTCTATTAACAAATAAAATAAAATATGTAAAAATATAATATTATCCTTTTCTTACCCTCATATTATTTTTTATATGTTGCCAATTAGTAGAACTTGAAAGAATATTAAGGGCATTGTAGGTTGATCTTTCTTTCTCCATCTATATACATTTTGAGTCTTCTTCTTCTTCTTCTTTTTTTCATACAATTTATTTAAAAATCCTCAAAACCATTTATTAATATAAATATTATAATATATCCACTGTTAATAAAAAAAAAAAAAAAAAGGCATTGTGAATATAACCAAAGACCAAAGTTCTCTCAAATTAATCATGGAGTGTATTTAATTTTGGAATTGGATTGATTTAAGAAGTAAAGCATTTCTACCTAGAGGTGTCCGAAATAAATCAAAAAGGTTTGGTTAAGCAACGAAATTGAACTAAAATTTTAGTTAACTGAATCAAATTTTATAGTTAGTTACTTGAACGAATATAAATTGAGGTTTATATCGGTTCGATTATAGTTTTTGAGTTTAGAAAACTAGAGCTAACTAAAGCAAATTGTTGTGTTTTTTTGTATGTATGTTTTTATTTTTTTTTTATTCTAATAATTCAAAAAAAAAATTTTATTAATAGAACTATATATATATATATATATATATATATATATATAGTTCTATTAATAAAATTTTTTTTTTTAATTTTTTTTTTTTTTTTGTATTTATTTTTTTATTTTTTTTTTTTTATTTATTATAATAAAAAAAAAATTTTTATTAAAAGAACTATATATATATATATATATATATATATATATAAATAATTGTCATTAAAGTATTATTATATCTTAAATAATCAATTACTTGTCTTATATATAAAAATATTTATAAATTTTGTCAAAAAAATATATCAAAATTATATTTTTTACATCCAAAATATGAATTTTAAATTTTGTATTAAAATTAATACTTAACGGATTAACTATTTTAAAAAAAATCAAACTGAACTAAAATTTAGTTAACTGAAATATTATATTTAATTTCTGTTTTCAATTTATATGACTGAATTTTTTTGGTCAGGTTTTGGGTTTGCTAAACTGAACAGTAAACATTCCTATTTGTACATATTAAATATTTTATTTTAGTTACACAAATTCGATGGTTTGGGACATGTTCCATGAGTTGAATTTTTTTTTTATTATTTTATTTTTAAAACGGTCCTAGAAGGACATTTTAATGGTTAATAAATTAGACATTGATTGTGGAGATTTCATATTTAAATTTTGGAAGAAAGTATGAAACTATATGGGAAATAATATGTAATACTCTACTAGAAGGACAAAAGGACGAAATATATAACCATGATCGATATTAGGTAGACTACAAAACATTGGCCATATTTAAGTCAAGCTAAAGAAACTCAACTAATGCAAGATGAGCTTTTGTTACGCATAATTCCATAAAATTGTAAATCCCAAAATCACCCTCATTTGTAAGCAACTTGTGATGTCCAAACACAATCGGCGGAGGCGAAGGATTGAAGAAAATAGAAAAATACAGAGCAATAGTTTATTGGTACTAGAATTGTCTTTCAAAATTAAAAAATTTGAATTTAAGTTTTAGTTAAAGTTAATTATATATATATATATATAAAAAAAAAAAAAAAGATATGTCGTTGATTAAAGAAACAAATGTGGAGTAAAAATTCCCATTAAGATCTGGCCGATCATTTTCATCCGGCATGACTATTAAAAATAGTAAAATTTTTAAAATAATAAAATAAAATAAAGAGAGGAGCAGTTGAGTACAATGCTTCTATTTATGTTGTCAACCATTTCATAAGTGACCCCGCTGAGCTAAACAATTAGGATTTAGTCTATGATAAATTAGTCAATAAAATTAATTTAATGTTAGCAAATTAATTTAATCAATCGTGGCTTTATGGACTAGAAGGCATCGGATGTTGAGGTCAGACTGAAATATAATTCTCATGGTGTTTATTACTTTTAACGGATGATCGCGTAATTGAATTAATTTGAGTGAATCGAGTTTAATAATGATATAACATGGTGTAGTCCTTTTCATACTTAGAGGTTTAGGTTTCTCATTTGGTGCAACAGATTCCACGGCCAAACCTTTAGATGTTTGTGGGGGTAAAGGAGTTTGAGCGTACCCATTAGCATGACCTCTTAAGATCATCGTAATAGGTTGACTAGTTCGTAGCTAGTCAGTCAACTTCTTTTTAAATATGCTTGAAGCTCTTGAATTCCAATTTATTAAAGAAATTAACATTTCAAACCTGAATTTTCTATTAAACAAATAGAAAATAGGTCCTTTAGTGAATTTTTCTTTTTCTTCGGCTAATTGATTTAAAATTATATTTAATTACGCTTGATTTATCATTGTTACTTTTTACATGTCGTTATTTTTGTTGTTAAAATCTTTGTTTTAATAATATCTTTTCATAATTAATGCATCCATAAAGATAATGTAGAAAATGAACATAAAAGGAAACATAAAGAGAGAAAGTACAAGGAAAAATTATAGAAAGAGAGAGGAGAGGGCGCAAAAAGAGGCAGATAAAAAACAAAGAGTTGATATAGAGAATGAAGAGATGCTGCAGAGAGAAAATGGTCAAAAAGAAAGTGTGTAGAGAACTGTCAAAATTCACCCGACTCAAACTGGTCCCAAAAAAAAAAACACTTAATTCAAAATGTGATATGATTAGAAAGTAACTTGATTCAACCAAAATATATATATATATATTACTTTATCTTTTAAAATTAAACATTATTTTGGGAAGATAAAATAAATTTATTATTTAATATTTTTTATGTTTATATTTATTACTATATTTATTTATATAAAATAATATATAATTCACACTAGCATACTACTTTATTTTTATATTTATACAAACATATATATTATATTTAATTTATATAATTTTTAGTTTATTGTATAAATTTACTTATTTTATATTAACATTATATTATTTATTTATTTATTTTTCTAATATTTATAATGTCTTAAAATTTTTATCACTAATGTGTATGTGTGTGTATTATATACAAATACATACATATATATCTATATACATATGTTCTAAATAATATAAACCTATATAATGTATATAATATACTTGTATATTTTTTAGGAAAATTAATATAAAAAGTTAAATAAATAAATGAAAAACTGAATAATATTGATCTTTTTTAGAGGATTGACCTTCAATAATCTTTTTAGTTCAAAATTGAATTTAATTGCTTTGATAAAATTCATATAAGATTGCATATTTTTAGGTTTAAGAAAAACTTAATAGCTAAGGAAAATCAACTCTTAATATGACTTTCCAAATTATTCTTACTAATACATTAACACTAAAAGTTATATATTGAATAACATAATTAATAAGAAAGTGTAGAGAGTAAAAATAATGTGGATAGATAATTTGGAGAATGTGTAAAGATATTAGAGAGATGTGGGGAAAGAGAGAACAAAGATTAGATAGAAAGTATAAAGAGATGAAAGTTTATAAAGGAAAATTTGGAGAGAGGAGAAATCACAAAGAGAGATGCAAGGGAATAAAAAGAGAAAATGTGAAGAGATGAAAGATAATGTAGAAGCAGTATTATTGCATCCTTAAGTTGCTTATCTAAAACCTCATCTCTTTGAAACCAACTCTTTTCCTCAAAACTACAAGTCATTTAAGGTTGTTAGTTGATGCTTTCTTAGCCAACAATGACCCCTTAACTTTATTTTCATTTTATTTTTAATTTTTTTCCCTAGTTTTCTCTTATTTTTCAATTACTAGCTTTTGTTTAGTTGTAGGTTAACCTTTTCTCTCTTTGTTAAGAATATGGATAAAGGATTACTAAGGGAAAAATTTTATGAATCAAGGGCAATATGATTTGCTAAGATAAGGGTTTGTGTTAATGATACTTTTGTGGATTATACTTTTATTAAGGTTTTGCTATTATAGGTGTTATGTGAGGAACACCAAATCTTCGGTCGAGTTTAAGGGATATCATATTTTAAATTTCAAATTAGTGTTAGTCGGACAGTTTTTTTTTTAATGATGGTGTCTAATTGCCAACAGTTGTCTTAAAGGGTGTCTTTTCCTAATGGTGTTTGTTTTTTGCCTTCTTTTGTGATCTTTATCTAGTTCCTTATATGGTTTGTATGAAGCAAGTCATGACCAAACATCCAATCTTATGTTCCTGTAGTGATGCATAGTATGTCAATTAGTCTTTTAAGCTATGCATTTCCAATGAGGATGTAATGATAATGTAGGGGATGCTTTTTAAAGGTCACAAAACATTATCTCATTTCGATCGAAAAAGGGTGTGTAGGCCTTCTTAGGGAGTATACTCATGTTGCAGAAGTTTCTCAAGGAGGCTAACATCTACTTTACCCTAGCCATTCTAAAGTTTTTAGAGTATCATGGGTTGGCACCAAACATATTACTCCAAACAGTTAGTGAACACTTCATGAGATGTTTCTTTTGTTAGTGCAAGCTAACAAACCTTGATCAAGATGTTGAAGATTTCAACTATCATGAATAATGGTTGTTATGACTACTTTATGGTTAAGGGTAAGAAAGGGCTAGAGTAAAAGTTTTACCAACTCCCTGAGGAGAAGATAAAGGACTACAAGAGTTATTTCATGTTCATTTGATGCCTAATGTCATGGTTTTTTTCTAAAGTGGTGTCTAAGCTATACTCTTCCCTTGCGCACCACTACTACAATAAAAGACTTTGTTTTCATCAATTTTGTATAAGCAACTAGGGGATCATTTTAATGATTATGAGATAATTAAAATCTTAGAGCATAATCTTAGGTGGATGACATTTTTCTTTGAGGCACATTACTCTTACCCTTATTGTTCACAATGACTTGGGGGTTAAGATTGTAGTCAAGATGCTAATGGAGCTCATAATGCAGGTGTTGATGCTGGAGCTCACTTTGATCAAGATGGATAAAAGGAAAATGTCTATGCCTTTGGAGTTAATATCTATGAGTACTTCTAGTGAGGACAACAATAGTGTTCCCTAATTACTAATGTTGTCAACTTTTTCTTCCCAATGCTTGCTTGTGATTAAGGAGTAATCTTTTGGCAATATTATCATTAATTGGGATTTTGACCAACCTACCTTGAGGTTGGTTATATCTCTCATCATTAACAATCCACCCATATGTATACCCTTATCCTCCTTTATTTATTATTTAGAGCCTTCTAGTGTGGTCCTTCTTATGTGTTATTGTTGTAATTTCTTGAGATAAGAGACCTAGACTTGTCTACTCCTCCTTTTATCATTTAGGAGAATACCATTATATAGTTTGACAATAAGATGACCATTGCTTGCCTTATAACATTTACTATGTATTGTGAGACAAAATATTGATCTCACTTGTCTAAGTTGTATGACAAGGCTAGGTATTCCTAGTGTCAGCCACTCAATGCCATAATTGTATTGATCAAGTTCTATTAAGGTCTAAAGGAAAACTTTGATAGGACTAAAACTTAACTTATAGAGACATATTTAAGTTAAAAAAGGCATGATACTCAAACCATATCCTTGTCTCATAGTTTGAAGTGGGCTTGTATTGTGTGCAAACCATTAAGGACAAAGAAGGATCTAAAATAAGTAAATGGACAATTATAGTTCTCTAAGGATCACTGTGGCAAGTTGAAACAAGAGTAGAAGTCCCTTTATAAAGTAGTAAAGACAAGGGAAGGCTTTAAATTTGATTGTGTGTTAGTCTCTTGAGGTGTTCTTTTTAGTCATATTGGGGCCCTACAGGAGAAGATTGAGGAGTTGGAGGACCAGGCTTGCATTATGGTAAAGGGGTATACTAACACAAATGGTTGTTGTTTTATATATTGCTTTGTATTTTTTGGTCAATGTCCATCACAAATGGTTAGTGGCTCATGTACACACTAGTTTTCATCGAGGGTTTGTCCCTCCTATGGTTGCTTCATCTTAATGTTGTCAGTCAATCTTTAGAAAATCTTCAATAGTGGTGGCTTTTTCTGTTTCCCCAACCTTTTATGTGCATGCCTCTTCCTATTGATGAGAATGTAAAATTTCATATTTCTTTTCCCTCAATGTTGAGTCTTTTATACTTATTTGAGCTTAATTGTACTTATTATTCTTATATAGAGGTTGTTTGATTCTATAAGCTTGCTTGCATGGTATGGCCTAAGGACCTTTAAAAACTCTTTTGCTCCATGGAATTTTACTTGGTCATGTCCTTAAGTAAAGGATGATTAGGAAGGGCACCTAACATCTAGGCTGGGTCATACGAAAGAACACATAACTAAAGGCCTAAGGTGGCCTTCGACATTAGAACTGTAATGATCAAGTCGATAAAGACATATAAGTTATTAAATATATAGAGAAAAAGTTGTTCATTACCTTTAACAAGTACTAATCTAGTGGGGTTTAATGGTGATATGATAGGTATAGGCCCCTTTATACTTAGAGGTTTGGTTCCTTATCTGTGTAGCAAATCTAAGGGATAAGCTTTTGAATCTTAATAAACCCAAAGGGGTATGAGCAAGCTCACTAGCTTGGCCTCTAAGGTTTTTCCTTAGGTAGTTCATAGTCAATTATGGGTCTTTTTATTAACATGCTTAAAGGTCATGAGTTCAAATCAATTAAGAAAATTAACATTTCAAACTCGAATTCTCTTTTAAAAAAATAAAAGGTAAGCTCTTTAATGAATCCTTTTTGCTAATTGATATGTCATATAATATAGGTTAAGATTATGTTTAATTACACTTTATTTATTATTATTATTATTTGTGTGTTGTTATTTTTATTGTTACCAACTTTATTTTAATAATATCTTTTTAAAATTCAAACGTATATAAAGAAAATATAGAAAGAGAATATAGAGAATAAGTGCCAAGAGAAAGTATAAAAAGAGAGATGAAAGAATTTGGAGAGAGAGATAAAATACAAAGAAAGTATGCATATTGTAGAGAGAGAAAATTTATAAAAAGAAAGTGTAAAGAGAAGTGTCAAAATTTGATCATACTTGATAATCTAACCCAAACTAGTCAAAAAAAAAAAAAAAAAAACTCAACCTGAAACGTGTCAAGACCTATAAATCTCTTGACTTAACTCAAAAAACATTTCTTTTTCTTTTAAAATCGAACATTATTATGGAAAAATAAAATAACTTTATTATTTAATATTTTTTATATTTATAATTATTATTTTATTTATATATACACAATTATATATGCATTACATATACATACTACTTTATTTTTATGGTTATACAAACATATATATTAAATCTAATTTTTAGTTTTTTTGGTTTATTATATATATTTAGTTATCTTACATTAACATTATATCATTTATTTTATATAATTATCTAACTTTATTTTTTTAATATTTATAATGTTTTAAAAAATTTATTCACTTATATACATATATATTATATACAAAATTTATAAATAATATTACTATGAAAATGTATATAATATACTTATATATTTTTGAGACAAATTAATATTAAAAAAATTAAAAAGAATAATAATATATTTTCATCTGTTTTAATATATTCAAAAATAAAAGACTAATGATTAAGGAAAATTTTATTTTCTTAAAAATTAGTGGGTTGATTTGTGTATTGACTCAAATTCAAAGTCATTTAATATAACATGTGGTGTGAGTCAAAAGTAAACTAACCTAAAATAACACAAATGTGAAGTGACCTTACTTAAGCTCATAAACTGACCCATTTGACACGTTTAGTAAAAAGGGAGAATAAAGTAAAAAGACGAGGACCTACATATTAAATACAAGAAAGTTGCAAAAATAAAGGGAAAGGGTATCAATCACTTTGAGAGAATCACACTTTAAAAAACTAAACGACTTAAATTGATTGCTTGAATCATAAGTTATATAGTATCAAATATTTGTAAATCAAAAAGGAAACAAAATCCACTACTAATATCACCTTGTAAATTATTTTGCTAAATATATAAAATTCAAATAAGATATAAAATTAAAAAAATAGTAATAATCCCCTAACTAAGCAATTGTATCAAATTTCTAGCATTTGTGACCTTTACATAAAATAATGTTTCATCTCTCTATCGAAAAGCAAGTTGTTGAGAAATATTTTCAGTAATGAATATGAGAAAAATTCTTGTTGTGACCTTTGTATATTCTTGTTTAATTTAGTGGTAAAGTAAGGATATAAAATATGAGAAAAATTCCTAAGAACATCATTCTAATATTAGATAGTGAGAATTTGAGAATTAAAAGTAAGATATTTCAATAAAATAAAAGAGAAATAATATTAATTTTTTCAAGCGAATTAAATTTTAATAAAATTTTTAATTTAAATTTTGCATTTGATTGCTTGAAAAAAAGTCATATGGGATTGCATATTTTTAGGTTTAAGAAAATTGACTTAATAACTAAGGAAAATCAACTCTTAACATGACTAAAAGTCGTATATTATATAACATAATTGATGATATCTCCTAGAGAGAGAGAAAAGAATTTAGATTAAATGTAAAAAAAGAAGTTGTGGAGAGAGGAGAGAGAATGAAGGAACATGTAAGGGAATAAAACAAGAAAATCTAAAAAGATAAAAGATAATGTAGAAGCACTTTTAGTGCATCCTTAAGTTACTCTTAAAACCATAAGTCATTTGAGATTTTAGTTTAATGCTTTCTTATCCAGTAATGATTCCTTACTATATTTTCATTTTATTTATACTTCTTACTTCTAATTTTCTGTTGTTTTTCAATTAGTGGCTTTTATTTAATTATAGGTCAACTCTCTCTCTCTCTCTCTCTCTCTCAAGAATACAAATAAAGGATGTGTTGAAGGATCTTTCATCACATGGGAGGTGTAAAGGATTCCCTCATTCCCAATAAAAGCTTTGAATAAAGGCAAAATTTTATCAATTGATGGAAATCTGATTTACCAAGATTATAGGTGTTAATAATATTTTTATGGGTTATAATTCTATTAAAAGTTTGCTATTATTGGTGTTGTAAGAGGGGTAGGTGGATAATGGACCAAGCAAAGTAGTATGCTATGGTTCATCAATCTATGTTATGGTTATGCCATTTGTGGTGGTTATGTTGTTGCTAATTTTGGATTATATGGTTGTGATGTTAAACTTAAGGTGTTTAATGTTTTTCTCTAGTGAGGTATGCAAATTATAGGACTATAGTTTGGTGCTTAAGTGACATCTTTGTTTTGTTGGTTTTACTATAGTAGGATGCCTTTGGTGCTTAGGTGTGGTTGCCAATTTGTTGCTTGAAGTTCTTGTAAATGGGGATAATTAATAAGTATGTTATATGCATTATATTTATTCTTTTATATTAAACTTTTTTAATGTATTTTCTCAATAAATGTACTTATTCAAGTTGATTTTATGTTTTGGAAAAAAAAAATCAAATGATTGGAGCAATTTGGAAGGTTAAAGATGCAGTTTTGAGAAAATTTAACCTTTTGAGGTTATTTTGGAAATTTCACATTTTTAACATTACTAGATAAATTTAAAGGCTTCATGAAAATTAAAATAAAGATTTTGAACTTTCTAAAATGAGCTTATTTGCATGGATTCAAGAAGGATTGCATCATAAAAAGGTGTCCCCAATCCAACTTATAGGTTAGCCAAAGTTATCCTAATTCAATTAGGAGTAGCTTTCCAAATAAGCAAAGTTGGTTCTAAACAAGAAATATTCATCTTTTTTTGGGTTATTTTTGTTATTCCTTCAAACTATAAATAGACATGTTAAGTTACCAAAAACATATACATATGCAAACCTTTATTTTCTTTCTTTCTTGTACATACCTACAACATGGAAGGTTAAGGTTTTATTCTCAGTTATAAGGATTAAAATCATTAGAGGAAGCATTATGAAACTTATTAGTTTTTATTTCTAATCTAATTCTTTATTTTGAACTCTCATGTTCTTTTATTATAATTGTTTATGATTATATTATTTGATTACTATGACATATGCTAAATAATTATACTTTATGATCTAATACTAATTCATAATTCAAGTTTGTAATTGCTTCATAATTCTAATGTTAAGTAACAAATAGAAATCAATAATTATGGTTAAGTCTTTGTCTAATTTTTATGGTAAACATGGCCTAAAATTAAACAAATTAGCTTGTCAATTTGTTGTTTAGATTTGACTATCTTTCTTATCTTAATGTTATCAATGAATTATATCTAAAGAGTTTTTTCTATGTAGTTTAATTAATAAAATATTAATTAAAGAGGTTATTTCAATTAACAATGAACAAAGGAAAGATTTAGAATAATAAAATTTCTCATCATTATAAGTCAAATATTTATTTAAAGAATTATGATCTTCAGTGTCCATGATTAATATGTGAATTCAATGGTATATATATCCTTGTTTTTGAATATGTGTTCATCTATTAATTTTATTTGTAATTAGTTTTCTATTTTGCTTTTTATGTTTAATTAAAATCCAATTCTTTCCCCTTTGCTCTCTTATTTGTGTGAACTCAATATGAAGAAGATCATTAGATAATTGATTAATCAAAACTCAATCTTTAAGGATTCAACCTTTACTCACCTTAATTATAAACTTGTTAAATGAGTGATTTAGAGTAACATACATTAACAATGAAGCAAACCTATGTTAAGTTTAGGCTATAGCTGTGTCTAAGAGAGAAAAGTTTCAGTTCTTTTTTTTATTCTATTTTCTTATCCCTATACAATTATCTTGGTTTGTGTTATAAATATGAGAGGAGAATCATTGGTAACAACAAAGGTGTCACTAGTAGCAACAAATGTATAAATAAAGGATAAAGAATGGTGCATTTATGGTTGAGAAAAGGATAAGGATACTACGTGGCTTAAAGATAGTACTTGGGTGGGTTCCATTTTTGAGAGAGGGGAATCTTTAAAGATTAAGACTATTAGAGATTTCAAAATTCAAAAACGGAATAATGATGTTTAGATTGCGAAATTAGACTTTTTACGAAAAAATGGTCTCCTTAAACTTAGATAAGCGTGTTGTTACATTAAAAGAGTCTTTATTACGTAATGTATTGATGGCTAAGATAGGTGAGGCTAATGGTAGTGTTAAGGGAAACTTTATGGATAGGTTTCTCTTATGCTAGGAAAATGATGAGACTTGGGCTTCTTTGGGCTTAAAAGGAGACCAAACATAACTTATAGATACAAAGGGATATATGGGCCTCTTTATTTAGCATAATAGAGAAAGTAAGAGAGAAAAAAGAAAGTAAAAAGGCTTAGGGGAGAATAAGGGCCTAATTAAGGGGAAAATGATATAATTAATTTGGTTTATGAAATGAGAAAACAAGAAAATTTAGAAGCTAAGGTAGTTGTGAAATAAGTCAAATACAACAAGGGTTAAAAGGATTTCTTGTGAGGAAGAAAGGAAGTTAAAGAAGGAGCTCTATGGTGGACGGAAACCCTAGGATGGAGGGAGATGAAGAATAACGTAGGACAAGTTATGCAAATTATTTTTATTATTTTACACATTATGTTATAATTTTAAGTATTATGATTTTATAGTTTATTAACTTGTTTTAGAGTATTTCAATCTCATTAGGAGTTTTAATTTTAGAATATGGTCTTTAAGTATTTTATATAGGCAAATAAGTAATTGTTAGATTTTAATTTCCTTTCTAATCTCTCCTAGGTCATTAAATTTACTTGGTCACTAAGTCTAAAAGTTATTATAAATATGATTTTAATTTTTCTTTGTAATCAAACTATCAATTATCATATAAATTATCAATACAAATTTTATTTTAAGGGATATTTATCTTCTTTACTAGATTCCAAAAGTCTTTTGAATGTTTAATTGAGTATTAACCTTTGGTATCTTATTTTCACAATTTTGTCCTTTGTTAACTGGCATCAAAACAAGTTTAGCTTGTATTGATGCCAATTTACGGAGTTTAAAATGACCATTTTAACAACAATGATCATAAAGGAAAAACTCTGCCTAGAATGTTTATTTTGTATGGTTAATGTAATAGATCTTGCACTAAAGATGTTACTCACAATTTACATATTCATACACATATTCCTAATATCAAAGATATTCCTATCTTAAATGAAGATTTCTTTATTAAAAATTTTGTTAAATGATTGGCTAAACTTAAAACTTACCTTGAATAGAATAATATTCCTAAAGAGAAAAGCATGAAACATGTATATTTAAAATTTCAATGAAAATTCTTTTTTTGAGATATATTTATCTTTTTAGTGAATTTCGAAAATCCTTTAAAGGTTTAATCAAATTTTAACCTTTAGTATCTTATTTTCATGCTTCCATTTTACATCAAAAAAAGTCTAAATAAGGAGGTATCTTTTGATTATATACAAATGTTTAATGGGTAGATTCACTTTAGAAATCAAATATTAGAAATGGAGTGAAAAAAGGTTTAAGAGCTTAGCAATTTACCAAGGCTAAGAGCAATTGATAAGGTAGACAATCTGTCGAGTAATTTGATTAATGAGAATAGGATATGGTAGGGTTGAAGAGGCAATACACAAGGATTTGAGATGCAAGTGATCTATAGGAAACATTTAAGGCTAGTTATTAGCTTGCAATAAAGTTTGAGATTGAATATTGATTGTCTTTTGGTATAATTTTTTCATTTTGGTAGTGATATATAAGTTGATTTAGTCTAAGTAGGCATATAGTTTTTAGGGCATTATAAGTTTACCTTGAATGTTAGTGAGTAAAACTTTGCTAAGCTGTTCAAAAAAAGAAAGATAACATAGAAAATTATTGCAAAGAAACTAAGTATCAAGAAAGCAAAATGATTGTGGAGTGAACATAGAGAGAGTAGAGAATGAAGTTAAGGAGAAGAGACTAGAGAGTAAAATTTTGGAGAGGAAATTGAGGAGAAAATTTTGAGAGATAGTAGAAAGAAAAAGTGTGTGAGAGAATAAAGAGAATGCGTGGAGACATAATATAATGAGTGTAGAAAGAGAAAATGTGGATAGAGAGAAGAGAGAGAGTGGAAGAGAAAAAAGAGTTCAAAGAGAAAATGTCAAGAAAAATAAAAAAACACATGCCAAATAGATTTTTTGTTATTTAGTTAAGAAAACAAAAAATAAAAATTATACTAAATAAAACTTAAGTCTATTTTGATTTATTGATTGATCTTTGAATAGATGTTTTAATTTGATTTCTAACTACATTATAAAACCCATCACACAACTAGTAAAATTTTTAATAAAAATATCTTTGTATATTGTCATTGTTGCAAAATAATATTTAAAAATTTTGAACACTATATTTTCATTTTCTTTATTATTTATTGAAAAAAAAATTAAAGTCTCAGAAATAATTTGAATCCTAGGATCTCAACGCCGAATTGCATGTTAGATTTCGATTGTGAACCGGTTCGACACAAGTCAATATTAACAATGTTGGGTGCTGCCCAGCACGACCTGCCATCCGGACCTAGGCTGGGCCGAAAGCTTACAGCACGCCGTTTAAGCACGACATTGTCCGTTCTGGACCCGAATTTAGGCCTGTTATGACCCCCTTTTGAGCCCATTTCTATTTTTTATTATATTATTAAATATTAATATAATATTTAAAGAATTTTTGTTTTGAGATTAAATTAAAAAAATTATAGAAAAAAAATCCACATGTTAATATGTATAATTAAAATATAATTAGATAATTAAAAATAGAATATAGTATTAAAGACGAAGAAAGTGATTAATCTAAATAATTTTAATTTATATTTAAACTTTATGAATAAAATTTTATATAATTTTTTAAAATTCAAAATTTTCTCTAACTTTTTTTTTCTCTCTCTCTCTCTCTTTCACTAAAATTATATATATATTTATTTATAAAGTTACCTTTTATATAAATATTGAGTCTATATATACGATTTTAAGTACAATTATTTAATTAACGTTCAGACATAATGCAGAGTGCTTGGGCCTATGAACCGTGTTAGGCTTATTGTTTTAAATAAAACACGGCATGACGTGAAAAATAAATCAATTAGGGCTTGACACAACACAAACCAATCAGATATTGGGAAAAATAGCACAATACGACCTATTTTACATGTCTAGCTCATACGTGGTTGGATTAAGTACCAAAAGAAAGAAATCTCGCATATCATTTTTTTTTCAAAAAAAAATAAATTAAATTAAATTAAATAAAACAAGAAGAAGAAACCAATTAAAGAAAACGACCAACACCGTAAAACAAAAAGAATTGCGCAAAGAATATTGAAGATAAATAGTCAAAGTTGAGTTTTAGAAACACACAGAATACAAGCCGGCAATGCTTTTGGCTTTTATCAGGTTATATAGATGGTGACATAATCAATAGTCAATTATTGCCTTTTCTACATTTTCAAATGGCAGCAATAATGTAAAAGCACATCCTAAATAAGAGATTTTGTAAGCTAGCCATTGAAGATCACAAGAGGGCAGCATCGCATATGCATAATTTTTCAATTACACTTTTCTCGCATACTTTTTTTTTTTTTTTTTAAAAAAAAAAAAAATCTTATTAGAAATTCTTCTAAGATTTCTCATACATTTCCTATTAAATATTATATGCACGAGATATTAATGGTTTTACATATATAAAGATATTTGCACTACTGACATTACATGCTTTACTCGTCAAAAAGTTATTAATCTTCTCAATATCCAATAACTGTTATCTAACAAGCCATCCATAAGTAAAAAATGTGGAACCTAAACAGGTACTGTTTAGTGTTGGGGACATGCCTCAGTATAAGTTATCCTCCAGACGATAATGTCACACTACCCAATTCCCCATTATCTAGAAAGAGCGGGTCCTTAGACCTTATAGATACTGCACGTCCCAAATAAATTAGTTTTGGAGAGAATTTAATGGTCCGTGACAATAAGCTCCCTAAAACTACAACTAGATCTGCTAGTCAACAGTCCGCTGCCAGAGACATGGCACGTCAAAATGAATCTTAAAATGAATCAAAATTGCCATGTTATTAACAAGACAGTTTCAGCCAAGACATCAAATTCACTCTTAAATCTGTTTTCCAGCTTTAAAACAAAGTCTTGCACAGCTAAACATGCTTAATGGTACAACGCAAGAATTAAGCCTGAACAATAAGCTGAAGCTAGTACACCTCATCGTCAGGAACATCTGGGGTTAAGAACTTCATTGGGTCTTTGCGCATTTCCTCATAATTCAGGGTGGGTTTCACTCTCTCTGGCACAGGAGCCAAAGGAATGATGCTGTCTCTATCAATAACTCCATCAATTATGCCATATTCAACAGCTTCAATTGGAGACATGTAACGATCCCGATCAATATCCTTCTGGACTTGTTCGATGGTGCGACCAGTGAAACCTGAAATAATTCTGACGAAATTATTCTTGTTATGCATGATTTCTCGTGCTTGAATCTCAACATCTATCGCTTGCCCACTAGCCCCTCCCAGAGGTTGATGAATCATTATTCGTGTGTTTGGCATTGCAAAGCGCTTGCCCTTTGTGCCACCACCAAGGATTATGGAAGCCGTTGATGCTGAAATCCCAAGGGCTACAGTTGAAACATCGGCCCTCACAAGCTGCACTACATCATAGATCGCCATTGTAGCACTAAAATAATAATGGTAAAATTAGATTGGAAATGGAATAGTGAAGCACAAAAATGCAAGAAAACAGGTTATCTTGTCACTACATTAGACCTTATCACATAAAGAAGAGAAAATGAATAAAATGACAAAAAGCCAGGTTGTTCAATAATGAAATTCCACCATAAAATATTTTCTTAAAAGGTTATTTCTAGAATTTGTAAATGACATGAAATAAAAGAATGCATATAGCAGTCTGTGGTGAAGACCAAAATAAATAACCTTCCTGCATTTCCACAGATGACCTATTAGTGTAATAAGCCCAATGAATTAACGGTAAGGTTCACTTTTGTGCCCCACACTTTGCACAAATTCATGCAGGAAACATAGCTTTGACTTTTGAGCTTAAGACATCCCATGAACAGACCCATTAATCAAATGATCTTACAAGGTCATGTTTGTGATGAGGTAGAGCCCACTTGGGTAAATAATGATATTTTTCTATTGCCACATCAGAAGCTTAACACACAGAGCTAAAACATTTGTGAGTGTAGATTTGCTCCAACATATGTTACTTGATGACTTGATGCATGACATGGGAAGTATGAAGTCACAGTACTAAACAAATAGACAGCACTGCTCATAAGCTGAAATCACTTAACACTCATGGTTCATGTTTTCTGGAAAATTTAACACCTTAATATCATGATCAAGGACGCTGTATATGCATCTATATGTACCATCATTTGTAGCAGATAGTCATCATATTAATGACTTCTGCTTATATTAATCCCTCATACCCTTGCCCCGTTTGAAAGGATTTTATCAAAGGCACCTAACCAATCCAACAACTGAATTTGTATCACTTTAGACATAAGTCCCATATAAGAAGCAGTGTGGACCTCATCCACATAATATTAAGCTATTGCACTCATAATGGAGCCACACATCCTTGTTGGAGTTAGAAAATAAGTCACACAAGCAAAGGCTGAAGGAACTTTGATCATACACATGCATTTCAACGTTAACTCTCACAGACGACTGCATTATTCATGAAACATATGAGCATGCATTGCCTAATTTTAAAATCCAAGTACAAAAAGCAAATGTTAATATGTAAGCTACATCCTAAGGCCAAAGTGGAACTACCCAAAAAGCCATGAACTAAAACAGATCAGCAAATTAATTTATTGTTTTCTAATCTAAAGAATAGAATTGCAAAGAACTCACATATAGTGTAGAAAGATTACTAATACATGATTTCAGGCACAAGAACATTAAATTTCCTGGCAATGTTGTTACCTTTTATATGACAGTTGTTTTAACCTGCATGGTTTTCCCAGAAAACGTGTAGTTTCTATCCCAAAAGCACAAAAATTATTAGAATCTTCTTGACATAAACCAAAATTCTTCATTATAGGGCATGGCATTTGCTAAATCATAAGTCATCAGATTTGTCTTCTAGAGATCAATTCAAGTCCATTTTGATCATTGACCATTAGTGTTTAGTTTCTCTTTTCTGTCAATTGAAGGAAGTGATTAAATAAAAGAACATTTGCAAAAGAAAAAAAAGCCCCCTTGAGTTGCAATTGCATACCATAAATTTCAAGATACATCATACCCTTTCACGCATTAGTCAGTCTAAACCAACCCGTTGGGCCTAACTCGTCCACCATTATCCTGCATGAATGGAATGAAGCTATGGAGCTAAATAACTAATCTAATTCTGGCTAAGATTTACAAAGCCACAAATTCCATTCTCTGGAGCTCCGGCTTAGCACCTTCTATGTCAATTCCTCTTAAGTCTTATCCCCCAAATCACAGCGTGTTCGTTAAATAAAGGAAAAGGAAAAACGAGAAACCAGCAGAATTTTAGGTTAGGCTTTAAAGGTAGGTTCCTCCTTTGAATCAACTCGGTTCAACTACACAAAAATATAATATAATGTGGATAGAGAGAGAGAGAGAGGTGAAAGGAAAAAGGAAATGAAAGAATGGATTGGGCAGTTTGGGGGACCTGAGAGAGCCACCAGGGCAATTAATGAAGAGGCGGATGTCCTTGGTCGGGTCCTGAGCATCCAGTAGCAACAGCTGACTTATGGTAGCGTCCGCCACGAAGTCGTCGATGTTGTTCCCCAAGAAAACAATCCTCTCCTTTAGCAAGAGTCCCATGGCGTCCGCCTCGGCCCCCCTCATGGCGGTTGCCGGCGTCTGTGGGGCGGACGAGGACAACGGTTGGGAAGCTAGGATGTTGGAAGACTTGAGGGACGGGAAATGGATAGGAGTGCTCGAATTTAATAAAGAAAGAGTTGGGTACCGTTTGTTGTTGGGTCCTTTTAAGGAGGAGGATTCCGAGAACAAGCGTGGGCTCACGGCGGAGGCAGCGGCGGAGCAAAGGGACAGCGCTTCCATCTTTCTGTTCACCACCCAAATCGAAAAACACAAGTCAGTCACAGGGAGGGTCACGGCCAAGGAGGAGAAGGAGATTTGGGTAAGGATGAAAGGACCAAAATGCCCCTTTCTTTTTTCGCTTTTGTTGTTTTTTCTGTTTTGTTTTGTTTTTGTTTTTTTTTTTTTTTACCCTTTTCTAATGTCAAAAATTAGAGAAAAGGACCAGGAAATGAGGGTGAAGATGGGGTTAAGTGGGCTGGCACACACACTGTCGTTTAACCCTATAAGCGTGGCCCGATGCCTAGAACTGAGCCAGCGTTTAAATTTCCAAATTCAGCTTATCTTATATTGAATCTTCTCGTACGACTAAAATCAAACCAAAATGATTGGGAAATTCTTGGATATGATTTGTAATTTCAAAATAATAATAACTTCCTTTAACGGTTTCACCAAATTGTAGGAATCTCAAAACCACAAAAAATAAACTAAATGTAACTAATAATACAATAACAATAAATTGCATTTCACAGATAAATGGACTACAAACCCCCCCCCATTTCTTTTTTAAAAGTTATTAATTTTTCCTTACTAATAAATTATATCTAAGTTGTACTACATTTATTATTAAAATTAAAAAATTTTAATAATTTTTGTCATGCATTATAATGATAGTAATTTTATAATCAAAGATTTCATCGAAACAAAAATTTATCAAATATAAAATTTTTATATTTTAATTTATTTAAATTTTATGTAAATAATTAAAATATCTCAAAAAATACCCAAATATCAAATAATATAATATAAAATAAAATTCAAGTACAATTAACAAGTTTTATATATTTCACATGATACTTTTATGTTTTAGTTAACAATTTTTTAATTATATAATTAACAATCATAAGTTAAATATTAATATGTTTTATTATAATTACTTACTCTTTAATATTATCTTTAACAATTAAATAATTTATATTAATATACTTGGTTTATCTTTCACTTTTATTGTTTTTTGGAAAAAAAAAACACTGCAATTGAATTAAAACAGTATAACTTTTATGGTCTATAGATAAAATTCATAATTTATAATCCTGTAATAAAATTCGTTAACTATAAACCTTGTAATATAGTATCATAGTATGTAATGAATTTTGATTTTATTGTAAAAGAGACAATAACAGTCCATTTAATGTTTTTTTAAGACACACTCATTCCTTGTACTTTGATACTTCTTCCACTAACTTGGATTTAACCTCAAATATAAATGAAGTTTGTTCACTACCTTTTAGTGTTCTTCTAGTTAGCACAGAATACTCCTTACTACAAATAATATTTTTAGCCTCAACTTTAGCTTTGACTCTTCTGTAAGTTTGAGAATGTCTTAATTTTTCTTCTCAATCACTTGTAATTTGGGAATCAATGTCTTTCTCATACTGAATGGTCTCTAATTCATCACTGTTAGATTCCTTTTTGTTATCACACATATCTTCAACTTTCTCATGTTGTGATTGTATTATGATTGTCATATCCACTAGGATTTTGTTTTTCCTTTCAGCCACTTCATTTTGTTGGAGTGCATAGAGACTAACATATTCATGGTTTACTCTATACTTTTCCAAATAATCTTAAAATTTACTGCATGTGTATTTTGTCCCATTGTTCATCCTAAACCTTTTAATTTTTCTTCCTAACTAACTTTCAGCCAACCTCTTGTAGCTTTTAAAATTGTTAAAAGCCTCTAATTTATATTTCAATAACATAATACAAGTCATTCTTGTAAAATCATCAATAAAAGAAATGAAGTGCTCATTACCCTTTGTTGATCTTTATCTCATAGCCCCATAAACGTTCAAAAGTACAAGCTCTAATAACTTCTTTGTTTGAATCTCCACATTTTTCTGAGGAGCATTCACCATCTTCCCTTGTTGACACGTGCTACAGATTGCATCTCTTTCTCTTCTTAGCTTAGGTATGTCTTTCATAACTTCATTTTTGGATAACTTGTTCTACCCCTTTTGTCCAAGATGTTCCAATCTTCTATGCCACTATAAATTCTAATTTTTGGTGCTCATGTAACTTGGTTTTTTGTTTTTGGAAACTTGGTATAAGTTTTCATTTGTTCTTTCACCCTTAGTAAGAATAACAACATCACTTAATCTTTTTACCGTACAGTCACTTTTACTGAAAGTAATTTTATGTTCATCATCACAAAATTGGCTAACACTGATAAAATTGTGTTTTAACCTTTCAACATAAAGCACTTTCTTTGATTTCAAGTATTCTACATCAATTTTAGTAGCATTAATACCGTTAATCTTTAAGGCCCCATTATTTCTAAATGTGACTGTCCCTCTATCATATTTTACTACTTTTTTTAACACCTTGGAATCTCTTATCATGTGTGAAGAGCATCCACTGTCCAGGATCCATAAACTTTTTCTTCTTGAAAGCTTTTAAAGTTACTTCCATAACCATAGTCCTTTGCACTTTTTGACTAGACCACAATGTTTGGTCGAATGTAAGAGTATGTGTAGGTGTTCTCCTTTGCACTCTTTGATCGGGTAACAATGTTAACCAATCCTTAGCAGTATGTCCATTCTTTTCCCATCTTCCATATATTTCTCCCAACAAATCAAATTTTTCTTTTAGTGGAATATGACTTTTTTTTCACTTGAGATTATCCCTTTTCTTGATAAAGTCTCCCTTTAGACTTTTGCCTCACATTCCTCTTTATTATAGGTTTATTACTTCAACACACATTAGTCTTGTGTCCATACTTACCACAGTTTCAGCAAAATTCTTCAAATCTGGATTTTCTTCTTTTACCAAGTTCATGTTTCCTATCTTCGGCAACTATTGTGGTGACCTTTCCATCTTTGACAGCATGTCTCCCTTGGATGAGAGTTTTTACCATATCTTTCCTAACCCATTTTAGATTGGGTTGGTTTCTCTTTTTCATAACGTCATTATGCTTGCTTTTAGGTACAAACACAATTTTCTTCTTCTCCATTACCTTCTTATTTGACTTTTCACTATAGCTAAGTCCTTTTTTCCCCATAGAATGAGGTTTTTGTTTGCTGAGACACTCATCCAATTTTTTGGTAGCATCTTTTTTTATGACATTTGTTGAAGACGACTCTCCTCTCACTTTCATAACTTGTATAAAGCTTTCTTCATGCTTCTTCAGTTTGACTCAGCCTTATAAAGCTTGGCTTGCAAAATCAGCACCTCTTGCTCTTGTGGAATCACTTTACTGCTAAAATCTCCATGTATCTTGCCTTTCTCTGCCTTTAGTACACATAATTCCTCAATTCTCTTCAAGTACTCCTTCTCTTTCACCTGGAGATCAAAATCATCAATAGCAGAATCTTTATATAGCTTATTGAGATGCTTTACCTCTTTTTCTACCTTGTTGTTTTTATGCAACTAAACTCTCAACTTATTCTCAAGTTGTTGCACCAACTCATCCTCTTCCTTTTTGATTGATTTCTTATAACTTGAAGATTCTTGTTTAACATTTACCTGAGCAACCAGCACACTCCCTGCAATATTATCATTGAAATCATTAACTTCTTCTTCAGAATCTTTTTCATCCAACTTGCTAAAAAAAATTATTCTTTTAGATTTAAATAGTTACTTTTTCCCTTTAACACTTGAATTTCTAACTTTAGAATAGTTGGATTGCTTTATTTTCCTCCTTGGGACCAGCTCATCATTATCATCATTGTTTGTTTATCTTCTCTTTGGGCAATCCACGACAAAGTGTCCAATTTCTCCACAACCAAAGCACTTTAAAGGTAATTTTCCTTGAACTTCCTTTTTCCTTTCCTCATATTTTTGGTTATGTATATCATGACTTTATCCAGTTTAGTCTCATCATCTTCTTTTTCAAAGCTGTTACAGATTCTTCTTCTTGGTCTTCAATCTTTAATTTCTCCATTGCCTTAAAGGTCAACTCCTCCTCCACCTTAAGCTTTTTTTCTTTCTTCATTAGGGCTATTCTCATTTCATAGCCCACAAATATGTTGTGCAAATCATCTAGGGGCAAACTATCCAAATCTTTATCTTCTATGGAGGAAACTTTAACACTGTAAACTTCCAATAAAATTCTAAGTATCTTTCTTACCACAGTGACATCATTGATCTCCTATCCATAGCCTCTAATGGAGTACATAATTTCATTTAATCTAGTAAAGAAGGCATTTATAGACTCATCATTTTGCATTTTTATGTCTTTAAATCTTCTCCTATAAATTCATAACCTCGTCTCCTTTGTAAATATTCTTCAATTTGTCCCAAATTTGTTTAGTTGTGATGTATCTTATCATTTTTCGAGAATTTTTTGTCTAATAAGGAGGCATATAAGGCATTTCTCGTCTTTCCATCACACTCCAAATTCTTTTTATCAGTAGGCGTCAGAACAACACCTTCAACAACAAGGATGAAACTACTAACAACATATTCAAATACATCAAAACCAAGTGATATTAGATATGAAAGCATTCTATTCTTTTATAACTGATAATTTTATCCATAAAAAATGGGAATGCCTTTACTATTTGTGTTATCCATGATATCAACTAACAAAATTTCATAGTAGTAACAGACAATTTCATATCAAAGTAGACAAAATGGAGCAATAGAGGAAATTGACTCTAATACCACTTAATGAGGACCTTCTTAGGTTTCACACTGAGAGAGGGAGGGGGTGAATCAGTGTAAGATGGTTGCTTTTTAAAAATATGTTTGGATTAACCTATATGGCTTGTTAGAGTTGATGATCCAATTTTTATTTTACTTTTTTATGTGAGAACAACTATATGGATATCAATCAAACATGAGTACCTAAAAACACACAATAATCTTTATATGATTCACACACAATGTGTAAGCTATGTCCACAATGTAATAGGATCACTTCTAAATCACACAATTCCATCTTATTATTGAGGGATATATTTAATGTTGTGAAAGGATTCATCTTTAACCATTTATGGAAGAATCAATCCTTAACCACTTACAATGATCTCCCGATCACTTCAAGGATCTCTCACCTTTTTTCAAGAAATTTATCAAAAGGTTACAACTAAAACTTTCTTGAAAATGATCACTCAATGTGCACAGGTTGCTATTGCAGAACGTGGATTTTCTTTTTCCTCTACTACTTCTTTATCCTTGTTGCAGTTGTTGCTTACTCCTTACTGTAATTGCTTCCTTCTCTTTGCTTCACACCTCTCTTTGGTGTGGTTGATTGGTTACCACTACACACCTCTCCTTTGTGTGGTTTGTCGTTACACATCCTCTTCCTTGGTTTAGTTGACTTGTTGTTGTTTCCCTCTTTGGTAATTGCTGAACCTTTTCCTTCGGGTAGCTATTACAACTTTTCCTTCAAGCGGTTGTTGCATCTTCTCCTTTGGGTGGTTGTTGCACCTTCTCTTTTAAGTGGCTATTGCACCTTTTCCATTGGGTGGTTGCTGCACCTTCTCTTTTAAGTGGCTATTGCACCTTTTCCTTTAGGTGGTTGCTGCACCTTCTCTTCTAGATGGCTATTGCACCTTTTCCTTTAGGTGGTTGCTGCACCTTCTCTTTTGGTGTGGTCGCCTCCTTTGTCAGTTATACCTTCCTTTGGTTTGTTGTTTAACACACATGCCTTTTTTCTTTAGTGGTTGCCTCTTTTGCCTACCACACTTTCCTTTGGTTTTTCATTTAACACACACGTCCTCTCTCTTTGGTGTTTGTCTCCTTTATAAGCTACACCTCTCCTTAGCGTTACACCTTTCCTTGGCTAGTCACTCTCTTTTTTGTTCTCTCTTATTTTCTATAGTCTACATATCTCTTGAAAGATGCATGAATGTATTTATAAGTCTTGAGTTTTAGGATTGCATAATTATCAACGGTTAGCATTAATTCCCAAGGGTTATTTTACAATTAACAATCAAATTTGATTTTTAAAATTTAAAGTTAATAGTCAACGTTAACTCCCAAAATTTAGGGTCAACGGTTAACATTGAATTCTTGACTTCAAAATTGGCATGTTATTAATGGTTTTCACTAATAACCTCTTTACATCTCAACGACATTCATAACATCAAATCAATATAGATAACTATATAAGATGTTATTGATAACAAATCCAACATTAGTCATCAAAGATGAGGTCAAAATATCCAATGATAGTTTTTCTACTATATACAAAACCAAAGAAATCAACATTTGATACTTAACTACCTCTAAATGGTTGATGTGTTTGTATGTGAGCTTGAAGTTCTTAATTTCTTGTATATGTCTTATGACTTTCTTAGCAGCTTTTTAGTGTTCTTGCCTAAGATTACTTTGATACCTCCCCAACATCCTTATTGCAAAACTAACGTTAAGTTTAGTATAAACTTGTGTATACATAAGGCTACCAATTATTGATGCATATGGTATGTGCTTTATTTTATCTGGCTCCAAGTCATTTTAAGGACATTGTATAAGACTAAATTTGTCCCTTTTGACTATAAGAATTATAATGGAAAACAACTTTTTCATTTAAATTTCTCTAAAACTTTTTCAATGGAGACATTTTAAGATAGTCCTAACATTTATTGGGATCTATCTTGATGAATTTATATGTCAATAACATAAGAAACTTCACTCATATCCTTCATTTCAAAGTTTTAAAAGAGAACTTCTTTTGTCTTATATAATAATTCTAAATCATTGCATACAAATAAAATATAATCCACATGTAAGATTAAAATAATATATTTACTCTCACTTACCTTAAGGTTTATATATTGATACATAATATTCTTTTAAAGTTATATGAGACTATGATATTATGAAATTTTATATACCACTGTTGAAAGGCTTGTTTGAGCCCATAGATGGATCTCTTAAGTTTTCATACCAAGTGGCTTTCTTTATTAGCATTAAAACCATTAAAATGACTTGTGTATACCTATTCCTTAAGAACCCATTAAAACAGTAGTTTTCACATCCATTTGATGTAACTTTAAATCAAAATGAACTACTAAAGTCATGATAAATTTAAATGAATCATTCTTTGAAATTAGAGAAAAGGTTTAATGGTAGTTATTATCTTATTTCTAAGTAAAACCTTTAGTTATAAGTCTAACATCGTATCTTTTAATATTACTAGAAGAGTTTTCTTTTTTGGTTTTATAAACCCATTTGTAGCTAATGCTACAACCTTTTCTAGCAATTTAATAATACTCTAAACTTAATTATTAGTCATAGATTTATTTTCTTCCTTTATAATATTATACCACAATTTAAACTTTCTTTTTTTATAACATGTGAAAATATGCAATGATCATCTTTATAATTGACATCGACCTCTTGTAGGTATACAAGATAGTCATTAGGAATTACAAGTATCTTTTGTCTTAAGGATCTTTTGAGTTTTTCATTTTATAGATTTTCATTATATGGTTTAAGTAGCATGTGCTCTACATTTACTTATATTATATTGGGCTTTTGATTTTTAATTTGTTATTCTCCAATATTATCATGTAACTCTTTTTGAACAATAACTAAACTCCTAAAGGTTATGTGAACTTTACAAAACTCTTTACTTTCCTCAAATTACATATTTTGAGAAAACTCACTCCTATTAAACTTAAAATCCTTACAACAAATTTTACATTCTTAGCTTTAACAATTCTAAACATATTTGAAGGACAATAAAATCTAAATCCCTTGGAGTTCACCACATAGCCTATGAAAAATCCATTTGTTATCCTAAAATCTAATTTTTTTAATTGAGGATTGTAAACTCTCACTTTAGTAGGATAACTCCCTACATTCATTTTTCATAAATTTGGTTTCTACCTATTCTATAATTCAAATGGTGTCTTACGAATAACCTTCAATGGAACTTTATTTAAGATATACATTACATTTTTTAAGACTTTTACTTTATAAACTTAATGAGAAATTAAAATTACTAATCGTGTTTCTCACCATATCCATAAGTGTGTAGTTTCTTTTTTCAACTACACCATTTTGTTAAGTTGTACTTGAAATGGTATATTATTCAATAATACTCTCATCTTTAAATAGTTTATCGGTTCCTCCTTTTAACTATGTCATTTTGTTAAGGTGTACTTAAAATGATATATTATGCAATAATACCTATGCATGTATATGTTATGAACTTCGTTTCCACTTGTTTCATAACTCAAATGGTGTTTTAGGAACAAATTACAGTTTTGACTTCATTTAAGACTACATTATAATTTTTAAAGCTTTACTCCATAAACCTAATTAGAAATTAGAATTACTGATCATTTCTCATCATGTTTATAAGTGTGTGGTTCATTTTTTCAACTACACCATTCTTTTAGGTGTACCTAAAGTGGTATATTGTGTAATAATACTCATATATGCATAAGTTATAGACTTAGTTTCTACTTGTTGCACAATTCACATAGTATTTTAGAAACAACCTTCGATAAAACTTTATTTAAAACATATACTATAATTTTTAAGGTTTCTCTACATAAACTTAATGAGATATTAGAATTACTAATTATATTTTTCATTATATCCATAGGTGTAAGGTTCCTTTTTTTAGCTACACAATTTTGTTAAGATATACCTGAAGTGGTATAGTGTACAATAATACCTTCGTCTTCAAGAAACTTAATAAATGAACCTTTTAGTTGTCTAATCTTTATGTGCCTTCCATAATAATCTCTATGTCGTCAAATCTTACAATTTTGATTTTTTTATCCTTTTGTTTCTTTACTTTAGCCTTATATGTTTTGAAAATATTAAATGCTTTAACTTTATCAAACAATAAGTAGATATACATAAATCTTGTATAGTCATTAATTAATAAGATAAAATATCTCCAAACATCAAGACAATAAATGAAAAATGGTCCATAAAATTCTATGCGTATAATTTGAAGAATTTTTAAACTTCTCTCGACATTTTTAGTGTTTTTGTTGGTTTGCTAACCCTTTATGCAATCCACACAAGTACTAAATCTATAAAGTTAAAAGTTATTAAAACTTTATAATTTACAAGTCTTTTTATTCTCTTTTGAGAGATTTAGCCTAATATTTTATGTCATAATTAAGAAAATTGCTCATTAACAATACATCTCTTTGTACCAATCCTATCATGCAATGTAATATTGCATTCTTGATGAGGGTTTAAATCAAATATGTATAAACTATCAACTGTATATCTAAAATCAATACTAATTTTATTTTGTAAAATACTAAAATTATAGTTATTAAAAATAAATTGATAATCAATACAAGTTAATTAAGAAATAAAAACTAAATTCCTAGAGAATGATGAAATATAAAATGTATTTTATAGGTATAAAATAAATTAAAAGTTTAAAACTAAATGATAAACTTCCATAGTCTCAACATGAGAATGCATCTAATTTCTTGAATAAATGTCTTCCTTATTTTCCTTTAACTTTCTTAGCTTTAAAAATTGTTGTATAGTATTAACAACATGAATTATAGTACAAAAATCAATTTACTGTATATTATTTGGAGTATTAACAAAAAAAATATTGATAACACTAAAGATATAAAAGTATCTTTCTTTGCAAGTTATGTCTGATGCTTGAGGTAATACTTCTTTATATGACCATGTTTTCTATAGAAGAAACATGCATATTTATTGTCATTTTTTTTCATTGGCATAATTACATTTTTCTTCCAATATAGAATACTCTTACCCTATTTGTCTTTTGTCTTTTCTTTAATCACAAGATAAGTACTTTTAGATTCTCATACTTCATTCTTTCCTCCTCTTGAACATAAATGGTCAAAAGCTCATTAATTGACCATTTTTTCTTATGCATTTTTTATAATATTTGAAAAAGTGTATACGTTAGAGGAAGAAAATTCAAGATAAAGTGTATCAAAAAGTTCTTAAATATGTCAACCTTTGGGAACTGAAGTTATGCAACAATGTTCTTCATTTTCATAATGTGCTACTACACACCTTTAGAACTATCAAAATTTCTTTTTAAAAGTTTCTTCATTAGGGTGTTAGTAAATATTTTATCTGATTTTACAAATTGTTCCTTAATAACTTTAATAAAATCCTTAGTTTTATTTTTATTAGGGATAAAACCCATAATACTTGTATTGATATAGAACTCAATGAACATCAAGCTTATATGATTTGATTACTCCTACTTATCATTAATAACTTTTTGAGTTAGCATACTTGATTTTGTAGGAATAGGTAGTTGATCTTCATGGAAGACTAAATTAATATCCATGCATCCTAAGGTCAAAAGGATTTTTTTTTTCTAGTCCACAAAATTGTCATGAGACAATATTGGAATATGAGTATAAACAACTACATTAACCAAGAAATACATGTATATTTTAATGATTCAAGAATAAAGAACCATCAAAAATATAAATTCAAACATATATGTGGTAAAGGTCGTTACATACCTTGACTTTATGTATATATCCTAACATAAATTATAATTAATTCAATTCATATTTACAATTATTCACATGTTGAGCTACACAAATATTTAAAATTAAGAAAAATAAAAGAAAAAAATTACTCATAAATTTCTTTTTTCTTTTTTCTTTTACTTTTTTTATAGTGAAAAAAAGAGAACCATTTGTTATTAAACAAGAAAAAAATATATTTTTAATTTAATTTAATTTTTTATTTTCATAAAAAAATTACTCTCTAAGTCTTTTTTTTCTTTTTAAAATAGAAAAATACTTATAATTTAATTTTCTCTTTATTTTTTTCTTTTTAAATAAAATTCAAATAAAATTATACCCCCTCAATATATGTATATTTTTTTGGTCGAAATTGAGAAAAAACTTTAACTTATTTACGTGTTAGTTAAAGTTTACCTATTTTTATAAAAACCTACTCATGAGTTCTCCTTTTTATTTTCTTAGACAAAAAAAAAATCTATCAAATTTACCTATTTTTCTTTTAAAAAATTATTTCCAGATTGCCTTTCGTTGTCTTAAAGAAGAAAAAAAAAAAACAAAGAACTATTATCAAAATCTCCTTTTTTTTTTACTTAAAAAAACTGTAATTTAAATATATATTGTTTTCTTATAAAAATACTTAAATTATGAGTATTTTTTATTTAAAATTTTTTATCAAATTTTAATTTTTATAAAAATTCTTTTAAAATTAATTTAATTTTATTGACTGTTCTTCTCAATATAAATTAGTTATAAAAGTTAAATAAAAAATTAATTAATATTAATATTTTGAAATTTTTTATTTTAATATTTTTGGGATAAGTACAACATAAGAGCCTAAATTTAATGTGTATATACTCACATGCATGGCTAAGCTCACATGATACGTAGTTTATTACTCACGGACTCTATTTATGGATAAACATGTAAAAGTACCTATTAGCCTTTCCTTTTTATTTCTTATTAAGTGCTTCGCAACCGGCTCCCTATGCTTTTTGTCATCACCTGATCAATTTGCAACTTTTGTCCCGCTTTTTTCGTGAAAAAGAGTTACAAGCAATAAAGTAAATAAATTAAAATAAAAAAAGGAAGACAGGAAAAAGAAAACCCAAGATATTGGTAGGAAAGTTAATGAATATACATGTTGAATGGGGTCAACAAGCAACAAAAGGTTTTGGTCAATTGAGGATCTACGGTGCAATAGGGATGGCGGTGACATCTAATGAATAGGAAATTTCATGGATTAAAGTAAAAATTACTCATCTATCTAAGTGGGATTAACAAGCAAGAAAAGCTTTTGGTTAACCAAGAATTTATGGTGTAATGTCAACGATGGTGACATCTAAATTCATGGATTAAATTAAAAAGACACGAAACTTCATGGATTAAATTAAAAATTACTCGTATATCAAAATGGGATCAATAAGCAAGAAAAGTTTTTAGTCAACCAAAGATTTACGATGCAATGTCGACGAGGGGTGACATCCAACAAACAAGAAACTTCATGGATTAAATTAAAAATTACTCATCTATCTAAGTGGGATCAACAAGGAAGAAAAGCTTTTGGTCAACCAAGAATTTACAATGCAATGTCAACAATGGTGACATCTAGCGGACATGAAACTCCATTGATTAAATTAAAAATTACTCATCTATCTAAGTGGGTTCAACAAGCAAGAAAAACTTTTGGTCAACCATGGATTTATCGTGCAATGTCGACGATGGTGAGATGCAACAAATAGGAAACTTCATAGATTAAATTAAAAATTACTCATTTATTTAATTGGGGTCAACAAGCAAGAAAAGCTTTCGATCTACCAAGCATTTACGGTGCAATGTCGATAATGGTGCCATCCAATTGACAAGAAACATCATGGATTAAATTAACAATTAAGGATTTACGATGTAATGTCAACGACGGTGATATCGAGCGGACATGAAACTTCATGAATTAAATTAAAAATTACTCATCTATTTGAGTGAGATCAACCACTTTTCCACGTTATGAATTAAATAAACTTCAACGTTATGAAACTTTTTAATTTAGGGATGTTTTCTATTTTTTATTTTTTATTTTCAAAATTACTCTTCTATAAGTTAAGAATGTCCACCTCTTTTCCTTTAGATCCATCACTTGATTTTTGGTCGATGCTATGGTTATACCAGTCAATATTTTGTATTTTACGTAACACTTGGCTATAAGACATGCGGTCTATTTAACGGAAAAAAAAAAAAAGAAAGAAAAGAAGAAGATATATTTTTAATTAATAATGTTAACGTGGAGTAACAATTCTAGAAAAGCAAAAAAAAAAAAAAAAAAAAAAGAAGAAGGAGGAGGAGGAAATATCATAAATTGAAAAATATTGGAGGAAGCAATTTTGAAAAATAAAAGAAAAGATCCTTCAACGAAAAATCATTGAAACGTCAGGGAGTAATTTTTGATTTAATCTAATTTGGTGAGTTGGAAATTGAGTAGAGATTTTTTATTTCTTCTTAATGTTGACCGCGGTGAGATCCAGCCAGCTAGCAGGAAACTCCGCGGGAATTCCGTGGCTGGAAATTGAATGGGCATTCCAGTTGAAAATTTTTGTGACATTGAAAAATATATATATATATATATATATATATATATATATATATATATATATATATATTTATAACCGAAGCCTACATATGTATACCGTACTTAGGCAAGACTAGTCTAACAATACATTTTTTCATGGCTTCCACCGGTTCCTCTGCTTCTGTACCTGCCCATTCATTCAAGCACGATGTTTTCTTGAGTTTCAGGGGGGAGGACACTCGTCACAGCTTCATAAGCCATCTCCACTCTGCTTTGCGCAGAAAATCAATCAGAACTTTCATAGACAATGAACTCAGGAGTGGAGAAGAGATCTCGCAATCGCTCTTGAATGCCATTGAAGAGTCCATGTTAGCCGTTGTCGTCTTCTCCGAAGGCTATGCTTTTTCCAGATGGTGCTTAGATGAACTTGCAAAGATAGTGGAATGTATTGACACCCGAGGGCAGAAGGTCATCCCGGTATTCTATCACGTAGATCCGTCTGATGTAAGGAAACAGACTGGGACTTTTGCAGAAGCATTTGTCGGACACGAGGCCACTTTCAACTCAAATATAGAGAAACTGCAGAGATGGAGGGCTGCCTTGACTAAAGCTGGCAATCTATCTGGATGGCCCACAAAGGATTGCAGGTACTGCCTCGTTTCTCTTATGATGTATTTAAATTCCCTACTATGTATTTCATTGCATTTACATTAGATTTTTCCCCAAGACCCAAGACCACACTTATTTCATTTTATTTTAATATATATATATATATATATACACCTTTCATACTTGGTAGGTCCGAGTCGGCCATAGTTGATGAAATCGTAAATCGCATTTGGAAAGATTTGCAAGAGATGTGGCCAAGTCCTTCTTTAGAAGGCCTAGTGGGAGTAGGTCCCCGCATTGAGAAACTCCAAGCATTATTGTCGTTCAGTGGGTCGTCAAGAAATGTTTTTATCCTAGGACTTTGGGGCATGGGCGGCATAGGCAAGACAGCTATTGCCAAGGCTCTTTTTGGCCAAATTAAATTTCGGTTTGAAAGATGCTGCTTCCTTGCAAATGTAAGGGAAGAATCAGAAAAACGTGGATTGGAAAACTTGAGAGAACGGCTTCTTTCCGTGCTCCTGGAGGAAGAAATAAAAAGAATCGGCTTGCCTGATATTGGGCAATTTTTCTCTATGCTTCGTCGTATGAAGATTTTGCTTGTTCTCGATGACGTGAATGATAGGAGGCAACTTGAATATTTAACTGGGGATCGTGGTTGGTATAGTCCAGGGAGTAGAATCATCATCACAAGCAGGGATAAGCAATTGCTTAAAAACCTTGCCGATGATGTATATGAGGTGGAGCCATTATTGCACCCTGATGCTCTTCAATTATTTAGTTTGCACGCCTTCAAAGATAATGGTCCGACAGATGATCTAAGAGAATTGTCACGTTTGGTTGTCTGTTATGCTAAAGGCGTTCCTTTAGCTCTCAAAGGGTTGGGTTACTCTTTGTTTGATAAAAGCAAAAGAGAGTGGGAAAGTACTCTAAAGAAATTGGAAAATGCTCCTAATAAAGAAATTCAACAGGTGTTGAGAATTAGCTACTCCAGCTTAGATGAGAAGCAGAAGGAACTATTTCTTTGGATTGCTTGTTGTTTAAAAGGTTGGGAGAAGGGTCGTCTCATACAATTGCTAGACGGTTGTGGTTTTTCAACAGAAAGTGAATTAAGTGTTCTTGTTGATAAGTCTCTCATAACAATAGGGCCAGGTAGGATAGAAATGCACGATTTATTGCAAGAAATGGGCAGAGAAATCGTGCGAGAAAAATCAAAAGATCCAGGCGAACGTAGCTGGCTGTGGAATCACGAAGACATTTACCAAGTATTCAAAAGAAATTCTGTAAGATTTGAAAGTAATGAACTCTTTGGTTTTTTCATGGTTGAAACTTTTTCTAATCGGTTCATATGAAGGCAACCTATGTGTTAATATATGTTTTCAAATTGACTTGCATCTTCTTTGCTGCCCTTTCTTTGTTAGGGGACCAAAAACATTGAAGGCATCTACTTGGAGTCATCAAAAATGAAAGAGGTACAGTTGGATCCGGATACCTTTGGAAGGATGCCAAACCTTAAATTTCTTGAAATCCATTCAATCAATTCCAAATATAAGGTGCGCCTTCCTAAAGGCATCAGTGCCCTTCCTGATGAACTCAGATATCTTTATTGGGATGGATACCCTTTGGAATCTTTGCCAGCAAATTTCAACGCAGAGAACCTAATTGAGCTTCGGTTGACCAACAGCAATATTAATAAACTATTCTGTGATGAAATGCAGGTATGTTTTATTGCATCTTACAGACACATATGCATATTTTTAACAATTGATTCTACGAACAAATCGATTTATCATAATTCCTCTTTCTTTTTCTTTTTTCCTCTGATTACAGGATATGGTCAAATTAAGATTAATTTACCTTTACGGGTGTAGTCAACTGCACAAAATTTCAAACCTCTCGTGGGCTCGAAATGTGACAGAGTTATGTCTACAGAATTGTCACAGTTTGTGCGAGGTCTCATCTATATGCCATCTCAGCAACGCTACTTCGATAGACTTGTCCAACTGTCCAAAGCTTACAAGCCTTCCAGACCTCAGTGACTTGAAATCTCTTACACGGCTTTATCTAAACGGCAGTTCAAAGCTCAAAACTTTCCCAAAGGTCTCACGGAGTATAAAATATTTACATATAGCATACACTGCGATTAAAGAGGTGCCCTCGACATCACTGAAATATCTCGATAATCTGGTTGAGCTGTTCATGTACCATTGTCATCAGCTGGAGAGTCTCCCAAGTGACGTTGATTTGAAATCTCTTGAGATCCTTGATTTGGCGTATTGCACTGCTTTAAAGCACTTTCCAGAGATCTCCAATAATTTAAAAAAATTATTTTTGGATAAGACTGCAATAACAATAGTGCCCTCATCAGTTCGACGCTTCAGAAAACTTTTTTTGTTGTCCTTGAATGGCTGCGCTAAGCTTCGAATACTGCCGAGGACCAGCCGGAACCTTGAAGAACTTCAACTAAATTACTGCAAAAGCCTTCAGTCCTTGCCAGATCTTCCGCCAAATCTACTTAGAATAAAAGCTTCTGGTTGCACATCGCTGAAAACAGTATCTGCTACCCTTACACGTCTAGTCTTTGAGTCGAAAGTTAGCCGCAACCGCCTCTTCAACTTTGCAGATTGCTCGAAATTGCGTGAGCAGGAATGTGGAGACATGGTGCGTGATCTGACCAATTTCATAACAAATGAACATCGCTACAAGGTCTCTCCCTCTCAGCTCTACCAACCCTTTTTTTTAAAAAAAAAAAATTTCTCTTATTTTATTGATACTAGGAAGTTAATATATTTTTATCTACAGGAATTCGGAGCTACTCCTAGTGTTTCAATAATCTATATGGGGAGTACGATTCCAAAGTGCTTCGAGCATCATAGTGATGGAGACTCGATTGGCTTCCAACTTTCGTCAAATTTGCTTAACCGTGGCTTCTTGGGGTTTGCTCTTGGCATCGTTTACAAGCCATGTGATAGTGGACTCCGTTCTCATAGATTTAATTATGTATGCCATATTGGAGACAATGAATTCTCGGGTTCTTTGTGGCTTTCTTCTGCATCGAGTATTACTCGAAGTAATCATGGGACTGACACAGAGCACATACTCGTGAAATTCGATCATGAATTGCGCGATGAGATATTTAGGATTGCCCGTAAATCTCAATCATACGATGAAGTTGTGGTATTGAAGTTCGAAAGCCGAAGAGATTGGTTCAGTGTTCAGCGCTGTTGCGAAGTAAAAATGTGCGGGGTCATACCATTGTATGCTCAAGGAGAAGGTTACAGCACATTTCGACGGCTGCCATTGCAGGCCCTGCCGAAGCAGCTCTTGAAAAGAAGACTCTGGGACTTGATTCAGTTATACCATAGCGGAGTGGGGTTCTATGCTTAGCCCTTGATAGCTTCTTTGAGTTGATTTTTCTGTAATTTCGTGTTTTAAAACTCCCTCTGCTTCCTTTGTTAATTGAGAAATATTTTTTATTTGGAAAAAAGATCACATACAAAAAAATAATTTTCTTTTGAAACTTGGAAGATTGTCACTCAAAAATAAATGTGTTTAAAATTATTAAAATGTTATATTATCTATTTTAAAAATTTTAATATATTATCTATATAAATTATTATGAATTTTGTATAAAGATTAAATATATAATTTATAACATTTTAAAATTTAAAATGTACTTTTTTTTCATAAAACAAATAGCTTAACATTCTACTTATTATATTTAAAGGTAATTGTAAAAGTAATTTTATATTTATTTTTTTATTAATTTATATTTATTTAAAATTTTAATTTTATATGAAATTTAGAAAATATAATGACTCATATTAATCATTTAATTAAATTTCTATTATTTAAATTAGAATATCAAATTTATTCTAAAACTTTATTTAATTATTTTTAATTTATTACTAATTTATGTATAACTTGATTATTAACATAAAAAGCATAACATTACAAAGTAATTTATTAGGTCTAATTGTACTTTTTAATTATTTTTTTATAATATTTAAATAATTCTTTATATCTCTACATTAGTTTTATTTTTGTAAGTATATATATTTTTTATCAAAATATAATTTTTTATACAAAAATACAATAAAAGCATTAGCATAAACCTTTATAATAATAATAATAATAATAATAATTTTTTATTCTTTTTCTTTACTAAATTGTTTTTATTTTTTTATATAATTTATTTATTAATTTAAAAATGTCATATCTTTTTTGTATCAACATAAATTGTTTGAAGATTGAATTATCTTTTAATATATTAATTTTTAAAATTTTTGGTTCACATATGAATTCAAAATATATTTCTTTGTTAGCAATGACATAATTAAGATTAAAAGGATAAATTTGCGTAACAAAAGTTGTTCCTAAAATTGAAGTTTGACTTAGATCTTTGATCAAAATAAATTTATTTTTTAAAAATTATTTATCCTTTACAAATATAAGCATTTGAAATTTTGTAATTAGTTTTCAAATTTTCATTATTAGCATTTTTTTAAAAACTTAACTCATTCTTTCATTTTATTTTCTATATATAATTCCTTCCAATGTATAATTAATATCATTACTGGAGTTGACTAATACTACTAAAATCATATAATGTTTATTGTTGATGACTAAATTTACTATTATATACCCTCCTTAAAATTTTATTATACTTATAACATTTAAAAATTCAACTTGGAAAGCTTCTGTATTAAAGATTTTTGTTATAGATTTTTTTTATTCTCATTATTATCTATTCTTAGTTTGATTATATTTATCTCATTTTTAATGATTCTATTTTCAATTTTTGATTTCTAACCTCTTGATATAAAATACTTTAATGTAAGTTTATTTTCATTCAAAGAGAATTGGGCATACAGATTTTCTAATGAATATGGTTGTCTTAGAATAATAGGAGATTCTTCAAAAATTAACTCTTTTAGGTGATAAGATAAATATTTAATATCTTATAATTGTAATCTTAAATGTAAATGTTTAACTATTTATCTATCTAAGTGTAGTATAAATTTCATTTTGACTATTATTGATTTATTTAAAAATTATCATTAAATATTTCATAAATAACTTAATAATACAAATATTATGAAACGTTATGATATTTAAAAAATCATAACAATAATTAGTAGTCTAATTTTTATTGATAAGGATACAAAATTTCATATGTAACCAAATTCATAATATAACTAGTATGTTTTATTATTAACCTTTTAAATGTGTGTGGATACCCATTACAATAAAACTCATATAAATCGATATTAATTACGTCAAAAAAATTACAAAAATTTAAGTTACTATTATAAATATTTAAGTTCTTATAATATAATTCAAGAAAACTTAAAAGTCTTTATTAGTAGTATTTATAAGTGACATTAAGTCTTCATAAAGTACATAAGTGATCTAATTAGTAGTATTTATAAACATATTTTGAATGACTACCAAGGTTTTATATTAGCGCAATCAATTTTTAAGTAAATTGGTGGATTATTATTATGTTTCAAAATTCAAATAGTTAAAGTACATAAAGCATATAAACTTTAAATTATATATTTTTTGTATGTGAACATCAAACTATAACTTTTATACTTAAGTATATAATTTCACTTAAGTTTATGGTACATAAACTATTCAAATTAAAAATTTTTTAGGGTGATCATTACTGCCCCCAGAAGGTCACAATGCCAATGAAACTTATAGCCACTATGACACCACTTTTTATTAGCAATTTTTCAGCAAAGTTTGACCACAAAAGGCTTTGAAAAATATTGTAATGATGAGGTAGGGTCACTCATATAGTCATCCCAAACAAGGTTACTAAGGTCTGCAAAAGATTTAGGTTTGTCAAATTCAATGATTGACAGAATGTTTTACATGCCACATAAAGGCTAAATAGAGAATGACTTTTAAGCTATAAGTTGGGGGTGAAATGATATACCACTTTAGGTACATCTCAACAAAATAATATAGTTTAAAGAATGAACTATACACTTATGAACATGGTGAAAAGTATGATAAATAATTCTAATTTCTCATTAGGTTTATGAAGTAAAACCTTAAAAACTACAATATATGTATCAAATGAAGTAAAAACTACAGGTTGTTCCTAAATACCATTTAAATTATGAAACAAATGAAAATCAAGTTTATGAAATATGTATGTATAGGTATTATTGCATAATACACCATTCTAAGTACACCTTAACAAAATGACATTGTTAAAAGAAGGAACCCGTATATTATTTGAAGATAAAGGTATGATTGCATAATATATCACCCCAGGTACAACTTAATAAAATGGTGTAACTGAAAGAAAAAATTACAAACTTATAAACATGGTGAAAAACATTCATTAGAAATTTTTCTTATATTTTATATCCTTACCATCACCACCAAATTAAAAAGGAAAATATAAAGAACATTCCTTATACATCCAAACAAGTGCAATAACCATCTATCAAACTCTTAAATAGCTATTAAATTATCTTTTATTGAATCTTTGGAATGATTTCTTAGTTGTTATAATTTTTTTTTTCTTTTGCCTTTAAAAAAATGGGTAAAATTTTCATGTTTTGAAAACTTACATTGTCTTTAGTGCGTTTAGTTTTGAGATGTTGTTCGTTTTCTTTAATTGATTTGTTTACCTACAAATGTTGAAGTTTAAGTATTTTAGGACAATAGGATAGAAAAGGATCTTATCACAAAAGAAGCTTTAGAAGTATTTCCAGTCAAATTCAAGTCCTTAATTTTCACTTGTCAATATAAGAATCTATCTTTTGGAAAAGAAATATTGATACAAATGATCTTAAAAATATATAACGTTTTCTATGATTGTAATTCTTAGGCTGAGTTTTCAATATGAAATCTTATCTCAACTATCTTGGTTAAATTATTAGAAATGATGCAAGAAGGAAACACTTATTGGTGAAAATAACTTTTCAAGTTTATGTTGTATGTTCAAGGTAAGCTTTTATGATCAGTTTATCAGTTTACTTCTTAATATGCACTAAAGTTAATGAGAGTGAGAATTTTATGTAATTGCTTGATAAGATTAATCTCGTTGCTGTAGTGCATGTGCTAAAAAGGATGTAGTTTTTGGATGGCTAAATAATATTATAAGACCTTGTACCTTAACAATTAGGCTAAAAGAAATGTTATACTACTTGTTGTGAAAAATGTATTTTTTAAGTTTCGTTCGACTAAAGAATTTAGTAAGCATATGAACAAGTTGCACAAACTAAGGCTATGATTGATTTAATAACTATAACTTTATGGTGCTATCTCATGTAGACCCTTAAAAAATTCATTTAAATAATAATGATATTAGAAATTGTTTAACACTGTATTAATTTCATTGACCCCTTTTATAGCTAAGTGGATTATTTTATTGTTCCCAATTAACTCTGTAACAGACGTTTATGATTGTTAGCCATCAAATTTATCTTATTTTAATTAAAAATATGCATAATTTAAGTTCTTTTCTTAAGAAAAAAAAAATTACTATTAAGTTTTTTTTAAATAAAAGACTCTTATAATTTAAATTTCTTTTATTTTTCTTATTTAAATAAAATATAAGTAAAACTATGTATCTAAATAAATATGACAAATTTGTATATTACATAGATTTAATATTAGCAGATTAGTCATAAAGAGGCTAATATAAAGAGGTTAAGATACTTGTGTGATAATGTTTATTTAATCTTATAATTATTTAAATATTTGATTTAATTTATAATTTTTTTAATTTATAGTATTAGACATTAATTTACTTATTAGTTAGTAATTATTTTTAGTATTTTAGTAGAAGTAAAATTTTAATATGTATTTGATTTATTAAATTTATTTAATTATGATTTAATTTGTATTATAATTTACTAAATATTAATAATTAAAAAAAATAAAAAAAAGAATAAAAATAATTTTTATAGAGAAAGAAAAAATAATCCAAGATTCTTCTTGTTTTTTTTAGAAAAAATATATTTTTTATGAAATATAAAAATAATCATAATTTAAATGTTTTTTTTTTTAAAAAATTATTCTTAAATTCAACTATTATTTTTTAAAAATAAATATTCATAAATTAAAATTTTTTATTTAAATAATTTATTTTTTTTCAAAGGAATACTGCTTAATAGATATGATAAATTTCTACTGATGTAAAACTAGTTATTTAGATAAATAGGGGTCTGGGATCCGAGTTAAAAGACAGGCAAGATATTTCAATATATTTCAAATGCCTTGGGTGCACATGCATCTGACTCAAAACGACGCAGTTAGACCTTCTCAAAAGCCAAAACGACGCCTTTTTAATCTTTGCGACTTAAACACTATTATTTATTATTATAATTATTATTTTCTTCTCGTTTTTAACTCGGATTTGTTTTTTGAAACCAAAAGAAAAGCAGATAAAAATAACAAAACGGTAGCGTGGTCGCCTTCTTCTTCTTCCTCAGGCCTCTCTTCTCTGTCAAGATTGGCTTTTCCTCTCAACTTCTCAGTTCCAACAAAAGTAAACCCCCATCCCTCACCCCTTCTCTCTATCTTTCTCTCTCTTTCTCTCACACACACAGACACACACGGAGACACGTTTCCAATTTCTGATTGGGGTCTGTGGGGGGGGGGCGGGGAAGAGATGATTACTTGATATATCGTTTCTTCAGCTTCATGTTATCATTTATTATTATTATTATTATTATTGTGAAATAGCGATGGAAAACCCTGGAAATATTATTCTAACATTACCCTGAAATTCAAAACAATGAATGCAGTCAAAGAGGGAGGGCAGCAAAAGCCAAGGAGGGTTGTGGGTTGGGAAGAAGAAAGTAAGAAAGTAGAAGAATGAGAGGAGGGGAAGGAGAAGGAGATCTTCACGCCGCAGCCAGGAGTGGCGATTTGATTGCCGTTCGGTCAATTCTCAGCTCTAATCCTTTGGCTGTTAACTCCAGAGATAAGCACTCCAGAACTCCGTATCCTGTTTCCCGATTATCTATATATATATATATGTGTGTGTGTGTGTGTACTATTCCTGTTTTTTTGGGTTAGTTTTCATTTGGTCTGATCTTTCTTGTCCCCGCTTGCTCGTTGTGGTGAAATCTTTTTGTTTCAGTTTTTAGTTTTCCCCATAAAAAAGGTAATGAATATATTATTGTGAATGTTTTTGTTGTTGGTGGTGGTCATGGAGGTGGCCATAGAGGTGGTGGTGGGATGGCTTTGTAGCTTTTAGGCCCGGCCACCGCCTATGCTTGCTTAGATACCCAGTGTTTATCTACAAAAGCTGTTCCTCATTCTTTGGAAAAAGGGGTGGGGGGAGAAAACAAGAAGAAAATATCAATTTATAGATGTTTCCTTCATAATTGTCCGTAAATGACTAGCTTTTATATTACAGTTGGAGTGGAACTAGAAGTTTGGATGCTGGTGTATGGATGTGAAGGGGTTATGTTTGGCAGTAATGAATTCTGCCCGGTTTTAGCTGTGGGCATGGATTTGTAGATTGATGGGTACCTGATATTCTTGGTTATATGTCTCTTTCTTTTGGCTGGTTTAGAGATATCTAACTGGACAGCTCGGCTGCCAATGGCTTCCTTTCTCAGTTGTCATGAATTTCATATGCTTGTACAGGGTCAATGCTTGAATTGCTGTAGATTTTGTTCATCATCCCTTTCTTGTAAGCAGTCTAGCTTTTGTACATTCCTATCATGTAAATTTCAGTTCTTTCCTTCTGAGATATTTTTGCAAATAAATAAGGGAATCAAGCACTTGAATTTCAACAATAGCCCGGTTGATGACCTCTTTTAAATGTTTAATAATGTACATGAAACTCGGTAACTCTTAGTGATGAACCTACAAATTGTGTTGTTTTTTGAGCATGTTGGAGTAGGTGGTGATTGGGGTGACCATGCTTACAATTTTCTGTTATATTGCTGTCTTGAGGCTTAAGACTAGATCAACTTGGACTATGTTTATGCCTAAATCTGCTATTATAAGTTTGATAAGAATTGCAATTATGTGTTGCCATGCTAGGCTATTTCCAATGTTCATTTGCAATGCTCTGCCCATGGTTTGCATTTTAATTGGTGGCACTTTTAATTGTCTATGTGTCCTGGGTGACAAGTTTGTGTCTATGGTTTACTATGAAACACAGGATCATCTGTCATACTGCCTTTTGGGTTCTCTCTGACAATGCAGGAATACTCCTGAACCCTCTGGTTGTCACAACTCTTCCTTCTTTCTTCTCAACTTCAACAGGGATTGTTGTCCATTGTAAATAAATGTTATTAATGGCTGTCCATTTTTGGGATGTTGTTTCGATTATCCTTAAAAAGGGACCGCAAGTTAGCTTGCATGTTCTCTTTCTTCTGTCTGTAGCTTGCTTGGCTTTTAAAGTCAGTTGACATCACCAAGTTTAAATTTTCTTGACACCCTGTAGATTGCATTTAGCAGCATGGGCAGGGCACTCACAGGTGGTAAGCTATCTCTGCAAGCATAAGGCTGATGTTGGTGCTGCTGCCATGGATGACATGGGGGCAATCCACTTTGCTTCCCAAAAGGGTCATTTGGAAGTTGTCCGGATTCTGCTTTCATCTGGTGTCTCTGTTAAAGCTTCCACTCGAAAGGGACTAACTGCACTTCACTGTGCTGCTCAAGCTTCCAACCTGGAGCTAGTCAAGTACTTCGTGAAGAAAGGTGCTTCTCCAACTGTCAAGACGAAGGCAGGAAAGACTCCTCGCGATCTTGCAAGCAATAAAGAAATCCGTTTATTCCTGAAAGATAGTGAACAATCACACAAGGAAGTTACTGCAACTAGACAAGAGAAAGCTGACAAATTAGCTCCAATGCCGTCATTGCAAGACAAGCCAGAGGCCTTGAAGGAAGAATCTATTACTGCTGAGCGTTATGAAGAAAGGCAGAACGAAATGGTTAAAAGGAAGGGTGAAGAAGATAATAATAAGGAAGCCTCCTCGGAACCGAAAAGGGCAAGAGTGGCACTCAATCATCTCTTAAGTGCAGATGACACGCAAGAGGATGAAAATTTTTAAAGGGCACTGCATAGGGTATAGGCAAAAACTGACTTTTAGGTGTCAGTGATCCCAACGACTGTTTTGGAGGTGTTGTGTCTTGAGAGGTTCATGCTTGCATAGATAGACATGCGACGAATCGAAAAGTATTATTTTCTTGCTTTATGTATTTTTTTTTTATTGCTAAAAATTTGATTTGATTGCGCATATTTTGTTTTTTCTATTCTTTTTGGACGAGACTGTAAATAAATATGGATTTCAATGGTCAATGGTTATATAATGGGGATTTGCGTTGGTAATACGCCAATTCGCATCCGTATGACAAAGGGAATTCCGGGTGAATTTTCGGACAATTTTTTGGGTATCAGACATAAGAAGAGGCTATACCACCATCCTTTTTTAAAATCATAATTTATAGTTTATATATATATATATATATATATAAAAGACCCAAAATATAGTTAGTTTATAAATAAACTAATTCCTTTTATTTATTAATTATTGTCCTATAAAACGGAAAAGCAGCAGAATGATTAATCTGGAGCCTGGAGGTGAGAATCTCTCCCTCCAGCCAATTACATTTTTTATTTTTTATTTTTACCCAAAACCCTAAAAACCAAGGTCAAACCCCGCCCGAGCTACGTTCAATCGAAAAATAAAAAACCCTGAACACAGCAGAGGAAAAGCATAATAATAAAATTAAAATTAAAAAAAAAAAAAAACGAAATGCAATCAATCTCATTCTCTCACGTTCTCAAAGCTGTTCGTCCTCTCTCTGCTTCTGCATCCCATCTTAGCCGTGTTTATGGCGGCGGCGTCGTCGAGTCTCTCTCTCCAGGCATCTCTCCCGATCTGTTTCCTTTTTCCTTTGTTCTGTTTGTTTTTACTTTGCATATCGTATGCTGCCTCTTGTGGTTTCTGAGCAAAATAAATCAAAGAAAATAATTTCCTCTTTAGTATGTTTAAAATGAAATGAAATGAAAAGTAAACTTTTTTTTTTTTTTTTCCTGTGGAGGGGTGGTGGTGGTGGTGGTGGTGTGGTGAGAGGGGTGAGTTTTATGGGATTGCTACTAGCATTTGATGGGGTTTGGCTTCCGTTTCCTTTTTAAAATTTATATGGGCAATTTTATTTTTTTATTTTTTTTCTTTTCTTTTTTATTGTTGTTTTAATGGGTTTTGATATCTTATGATCTGTGACAGAGAACCTCCCAAAAAAAAAAAAAAGGTAAACATCTTGTATGATGTAGGGTTATAGTTGATTGGTTGTTGAATCTGAACTGTTGCTGGTGACAAGAATCCAAGTAGCTGAATTAGAAACCCGAGAACGGGAATAGAAAAATTGAGCTTTATGCATTCCAAAGGATTTGTTTCTGAAGTATACTTCTTCCACCACCATGGAAGTTTGGGATTAATTAGCTAATGAGAGATGCATTGCTAATTCTTTTGTTGGAGATTGTGTACTTGGGCTTGTGGAGGTTTTTCTTTTTTTTGGGTTGGGGGGGGGGGGAAGATATGTGAGCAATCCAAGCAAGAAATGCAATAGATATATGCTCTGATTTTTGTTCGTTACTAAAATAAATGACTTTTGAACTCTGTTGCTTGTTTAGGTAATCCTGTAGTTGGTTCATGTTCCTCTGCTGATGTTGCATTATCGGGTAGGCCAAAAGTCATGCTGAAGCATGCAGAAACCTCATGGCTGAATTCCAGTTTATTGGCCTTAAAGCAGAATTTGCCTGTTCCTTATGCATTGAATTTTCAGAGTTTCATCCACACAGCAGGCAGGAATGACTTCAATTCTGAGGGGAGCTCCAAGCCAATGGACTTTGTGAGAGAAGTAATAGAGCAAGGTGGTTCCCTTCATTCTCATAATAATGCTGATCAGAATGCTGATATTGTCCATATAAAGCTCACACGTAACAATACATTTGTTACTTTGACGGACTACAAGGGAAATAAAAAAAGAGGGCGTTTCATTAAACAAGATCCTAGAACCAAGGAATTAATATATGAGGAACTCTCGGGTTCAGCAGGAAGAGTAATGAACAACGTGGGGGGGCCAAAAATGTCCAGGTATATGGCTCAAGCGACTGCTGAATATTTTGGACGAAAGGCAAGAGGGGAGGGGTTGAAATCTATTGTGATAAAGGTGAGAGGTTTTACTTACTTTAAGAAGAAAAGGCAAGCAATCATGAGCTATAGTGAGGGCTTGACTGATTCCCGAAGTGATTGGAATCCCATAGTAGCTATAGAAGATACAACTCAACGTCCCCATAATGGATGTCGGCTCCCAAAGAGACGTCGGATCTAGAGTCTAGCCTCTATTATATTGACTGCAGGATGGACCTTTTTGGTTGACAACTTCTGAGTCAACACTTGAAAGTGGCAGATAATGTAAGTTTTTCTTGTTGGAATAATGGATAGTTGGAGAGGTGTACTTTGAATGGGTATGATTGCTTAAATGTTTTAATGTTTGCTGTGGTTATGAGTATGTTGTTTGGATTATATTAATGCTATAGATGGTTCTTGTTTATTTCATGCTTATAATTTCATAATTTTTTCTTTCCTCTTGTTTTTCTAATTAGCTTGTATTATCTGCTCTGATAATTCTCAGCCCCTATTTGATTAAAAAAATTTTGCGTTTGACACCGCACAGCATGTTTGGATAATTTGTCTGTTATCTTAATTAAGGTAGCAATGGATTGATGAAAGGGCCAATTATCTTACCCTTTAATGGCAAAACAAAAATTTCAGTTGGAAGTAGATTATCATCATATGTATATATATATATATATATGTTTCAGAAAGTCTGATGTATCCCCTAGGAAAAACTCTTCAAAACAGGCACAATAGCCTCTGAGAGACGTCCAACCCTGATAATAAAGGTCAATCTCTCGCAGATTTTTTTTTTTTTGTTTTTTTCTTCAAAACAAGTGAGTTTCACTGTAATACAAACACGATCGCCTCTCTCTTTTCTCTCTATTTTACTTTTCTACATCCACTGTTTTCTTCTGTATCCCATTTTATAATTTTTTTTTTTTTTTTGGTTGGCGCTAGCAATAGAAATAAGCATTATTATTGGCAGTAAATAAAGTTGTGCACCGATTAGTACCCCTTTAACAGAGTTGTTAGCACCAAAAAAAAAAAAAAAAAGAAAAATCAAACCCTTAAGGTTGTATCAATGCAAAGGCACGGACCACAAACATAGACAACTGCGCAAGATGCAACTCACATAACGAACTAGAACTGATGCCACAACAGAATGGGGGACTAGTAACAGACTCCCGTTCAATTGGACCAATAGCTTATACCTGAAATATCTTGTATTGCAAGCAATGTGATCTTTATTTTGTTTAGTTTTTCTATTTGTTGTACTACAACTTCGGTCATAAGTCGCTACCTTCATTCCGTTGAGTTTTCTATGTGTATTTTTGCTTCAATCTATTCAATGAGTTACTTTCTCGTTATATGGTGTTTTTATATATTTTTTTAAAACATATATTATTATTATTATTATTATTATTATTATTATTATTATTATTATTATTATTATTTAAAAATGGTGTCCATTGCACCCTTCTTTTTATCTTATCTGAAAAATTCACAATTGTTTAGTAGCGCATAAAGTTAATTTTAGCCAATTAATTGAATTGTGAATTATTAATTTAGATAAAAAATTATAGCAAAAACAATGATAACAAAAATAATAAAAATTATATTACTGTAAATTAATATTTGATATATAATTACAATCTTAAATGTAATATATTTTATACTTGCTACAATAAAAAGAAAAGTAACGACTCTATTTTTTAGGATAAGATTAAACTCAAAATTAAAATATTATTTTTAAATAACAATCATGTTGTCGATAAATTAAAAAGTTATCCACCCTTTCTCAAAAACTTTAATCAAAACATTATACAGTAATATCAATTTGTTAGTTTGATCTCATATCAAATCTGTGTGTCAAAGGTTAATAAATTTTAAATATATTTAAAAATAATTTAACAAAAAAAAAATCATTTTTATTCATTCAATAAAAGACAAGGAGATGGAACTACTTGATAAAAAATAAGTAGAGATCAACAGTGGAAAACAGATCAATTATCTGTAGAAAGACTCAGCATTAATGACAATGGGAGGTTTCGTTTTGTTAAAAAAAAAGGAAAGAAAATGAGGGTTACAAATCAGACTTAGACGATGATTTGTGAACTAATAACTAAAATATATATTAAACTTTAATGTTCTGACAAACGAGTTGCTTTCATAATTGTCAAATCGTTAAAAATTTACAATTATTTTATCTAAATTAGGTCCTAAATTATCATCAAATTATTAATACTTAATAATAATAATAAGTCATACTTTTAACTGTTATATTTGTCGCTTTTGGCTATTGTAACCATGCAACGTTGATATCGGCAGACTCGATAGACAGTGATCTACCCGTTGATACCCTTCGTTTGTCAATCAGATATCAACAATGATTCATTAGCAACAGTAGCTCCCACTTTTTTCGGCCACATTTAGTTCAAAAAATAAAAAATAAAAAATCATCTTCCCATGCCAAAAATCTCACTCGTAACATAAGATCGAGTCATCGTCAAGTTCAAGAAAAAAAAAAGAAAAAGAAAAAGCCATAAAGGCGGGCTGTGGCAGAGAAAGTAGAGGATGAAATTATATAGTACAAAACAAATAGGATGGGGGGGGGGATGTTTGTAGAGAGAGTGGAGAAAGAAGAAAGTTGAGGAAAAGGAAAAAGGAAAAAAAAAAAAAAGAAATGGGTGGCTTCAAGGAGAGAGAAAAAAGAAAAGGAAAAAAAAGAAAGGAACAATTAAAAAAGAAAAAAAGGAATGACTAAAAAAAAAAAAGAGTTGATATAAAAATAAATCATAAACTTTACATATTTTTACAAATTTAGTATAATTTTTTAAAAATAACAGTTTGATCATTGTAGAATTTCTTTTATCACAAATTTAGCACACCATTAACATCTATTAATAGATTTTGTTAGATTACATACGTGACATACCCACGTGTAAACAATAAACTACATGGCATTTTATGTGGCTTGTCACATAATATTTAAATAAAATTAAAAAATGTTATTAACTACGAAAATTATATATAAAAAAAAAAAAAATTCTCTTCACCCTCCTTTGCTGTCTCCTCCTTGCTCCCTCTCTTCGTCCTCCTCCACCATATGAAGTTGTTGTTAATTGGATTAAGTGTAAAATAAAGCCATTTGAAGAATTAGTATGGATTGAAACGATGTTCCTTTGAGAGTTTGCTAGATTCGGCAATTGACATCAATGACACCGTAAGGGATAGTGGGTCCTTTCTAATTGCTCTGATGGTTTACACTTGCCAATCACCCTTACCACCGCTAAGTCTTTTAACTGGTCTCCAACAATGCACTACCACTAAATCAACTTCAATCTCAATGCCTCCACTCTTTGCTGGCATCAAAATCCTTGTCTTTATGATAGAAAGAGACAGGAAGGAAATGTTCACAACCAAACTAAAAAAGGTTGTACCTTCAATTTTCCCTTCTTTTCCTCCATTTTCTTAGCAATAAACAATGAATAACTAAAATTCTGATATTATTATAGTTCCTTTATCCAAAGATCCATCCTTTTGTATTTTGGTTTTACTATGATAGAAATAGTATGTTGGGATAAGGACGCACACAGTAAGGAGTTAGGGACTTTGGAAATTTTGAGACTAGAGCTTTAGATCAAAGAAAAACAAAATAATTTTAGTTCTTGAACAACAAATACATAAAGAATATGATGAAGTTAGAGTTCGTTCACCAGATTTTAGATTTAAGAAATTAGGGTTCTTCAATTGCAATAGGTGAGGCGGAGGAGAGATTGGAGGTCGGAGAAGGAAGAGAAAAATATTATTAGTAAATGTCATCATACGGGTCCCATTAGTGTGCCACCTCGTTTTAATTAACGGTTTCTGTCCATATAGTGTAAATTTGTAGTAGATTTGTCATCAAAAAATCCTAAGATGACTAAATTGTTAAATTTTTAAGTTTGTGATATATTTGTTAAGTTGTGACAAGGTATTTCTTTTTTTATGTTAATCCTAACAAAAGGAACATAAAGTATTTGGTAGTAGCACTCACTTAGGTACAAAAAACTCATTTTTAAAATTTTTTTAGCACACCAAGTCACCATAAAAAAAAATTAATAATAAATTTATTCTTTAATATCTTGACATATGTAATTTATGACAAGTTAGATAGAGAAAATAAATAAAAAAATATTGTCAGAAAAAGTATAGTTATAAGAATATAAGAATAGCAGTACCGTTATCACATACAACATGTATTTGGATTAGTTATAATTTTTTTCAAATGTAATCAAACTCTAAAGAATAATAAATAAGTAAATATAGTTATTTTGGTATTCCAATTACACTTAAAATGATTGATGACAATTCTAAAATCAAAATACTTTTGTATCAATGGTCCTAATATTGACCATGAAAAGGTGACTAATATGCATCTGTCGAGTCTCCTGCCTTCCCAAGAAGTTTGTCACAATAGCTTGGTGACTTTACTAGAGATATTGTGAGAGACAAATTGCCCTAATTTGTTTTTATTTCTATGCTCTTATATATTTTCTACACGATATTTTTATTTATTTATTTCTATTATTCAATGTTTGTGAGTGTCATTTGCATCATAACTTCAATTGCACATACTCATAAAGTCCTGAACCCAATCTACTCCCTATATAGCTTAAATAACAGAAAGTATGAGTTTTTTGTGAAGTCTACAGCTTTCATAAAGAACAATGCTAAAATCTTTCACTTAGACTAATGATTCCTGTATATCCTTGAATGACAAAGGATGAAGCAATATGAAAACTTTTGGCCTATTTTAGATCCGTTAAACTACATGCCCTATTGTTATATCAATAAAATCATCCACTTATTAAATCCATCCTTTATAAAAAATAAAAATTAAAAACTTAAGATTTCATTATCTTGCTCATCACATCATGCATCTTTTTTATTTTTAGTTTTTATAGTATTACTTAATAATTCATGTATTACCTTTATCTACTTTATACTGACACATTTTTTTTTATTTTGTTTTGTCATTTTTTTCATATCATTTCACATCATTCATGTTAGACATATTTTACTTCTTAAAGTGTTGGCTATTGCTTCAAAGTATGCATCACGTTAATATAATCATCAATGAACACATATACTGTCAAGTCAAAACATACTTTGAAGATTTTCAAAGGTAAGTAGGAAATTGCCCTTCCTTAAAATTCCCTTAAAATTAACAAAGATCTTAAGAGATTTCAACTTGAAACAATCATAATTTACTTTTCTGAAAAAATTTTGAAATACCTAGAGACTTGGTAAGAGATAAGTCTTTCAGGACACTTATGGTGACATTGGCAACTTGTTAGATGCTAAAATCTAGCCTACAATACTAAAGACAACCATACACTTTTGCGATGTAGCTTATCAGTGCTATATGTTTCCAAATGTATACATGGTCTCCCTGTTATAAAAAAATAAAAAATCTATTGAAATCTTGCTATGGCACCTTTTTGACGAACATGTTGATTGCTTCTTGGAGAAGCCTCTTAAGAATCATGAGCTCATTATTCGCTTTTTGTGAAAAACTTAAAAAGTGACTACTACCGTCCTAAAGATTGAAATCCCCTTAATTTTTTTGTTGTAAATTTAAATGCAAGGAAAATGTCCCCAAACATATGATTAACCTAGATAAAATATCCTTTTAATCTTTTAATATAAAAGGAAAAGGTAGGTATTTTTACTTTAATCCAATATTTGATTTGTTATACTAGCCAACATTATAGGAGATAGAGGATGTTTACTAGCATATCATAGCATTTTCACACATTTGTTTAACTATACATATTTAAGGTTTTATAATTAAATTTGTATGCTTAAGATGGAAGGCAACAGTTTTCAAATAGCTTGTGCCACAATAAGTCAAGTGCTAGCCAAAGGGTTCCTTAAAAGGATGGTAATTGCCAATCACATTTATGATGAGGTGTACTTCGCTTACCTCATTGAAAATAGGTCTTTTTCCTTGATAAAAAGGGTTTGATGATTGTTGTAGATAACATGAGTTCAAATCATGTACCACCTATGAAAGTGCTAGATTTAGACAATTTTGAAAAGGAAAGTTAATGATAGGGAAGGTTATCTTAACATCAATCCAACTCCAAGCAATGCACCTCAATATCTAAGCATATAAAATGGGCAAGTTATAACTCTTGTGCTATAAAAACATCACAAGTTCCACTTATCCACCCAAATATTTTCACCCTCTGAAACTCAAAGATCTAGACCTTCACTTTGAACAATAAGAAGACAACTTCCTTAGGCCACCAACAATTGGTCTTCTTAATGACGACCAAAGCTTCCTTTCTCCTGATCTTATGGACATTTTGCCAATGGTTCTAATCGAAGCAATTTTGAAGGACACCTTCCAAAAACATGAGACCTTTATGATACATAAATTGCAAAGGCTCCTTCTTAGACATTGTTGAATTGCCAATACTCTTTTTAAGTTCATAGATTGGTATATGCTATATCCATTCATTAACTATTTCTTCATTCTCCTAAGGCATTTCAGCAAGTTCTTTAAGAAGGCTCTTTATTTACTTATGTACTTAGTCAGAAGATACATGATTAGTATGCTAACATATCAATCATAAGTTAATGCCTTTATGAGATACTAGAAACAAAATCTAGGGGCTTAACCTCCATTATACAATTGGTTCTAGCCTTTCAGTCATCTTCCCAAATGGAGAAATATTGTTAATAGTTCCAGAGACTCACTATTCATCTTTGCATCTTTCAACTTCACCTAGATATATGGGTCCATAATAAAGAAACCAAGATTTGTTTCAATTTATTTGTCTAAAAAATCCTCAATTAGCCCTTTAAAGTTTTGGTTGATCCTCATATTAATCCAATATCCTGGTATTAATCAAGACCATCCTTTGTGAACACAAAGGGGTAAATTTAGGTGCTCCTCCCTAAACTCTTTTCCAAATTGACACTTATTATTATGACAGGCGTATTGATCTAGACAACAAAACACTTCCTTATCTCTATACCTAGTACCTACGTCATTAACTACTCCATTATCATATATAGACCAATTTGAATTTCGAAAACTTGGAAACCATTATTGATAAATAGAGCCCAACTAGTAATGAAGAGTACCTTGCCTAGGGTTAGGAGAATAAACCATGGTTATAGCAAAGTTGAACAAAAGATGGGTTTCCTTCACCTTATTCTTTATGTAGCATTACCATTAAATAAAAATTACTTAACTATAAAGCCTATTATATGTGTTTTAAGCATTTAGTGCACTAAACATAATATTCATCATCTTTATAATGACAATCACTCTTTCTAATATGTTGAAATAACAAAGATACAATATAATAAATCATAAAAAGTTAACAATTGGCAAGACATATGATCCTAACACAATCCCTTATAAGAAGAAAGGAGAACAAAGTTAAGGAGTTAGTTGATCACATGGATGAGATTCAAACCTTAGTTAAGGAATTAAAGGAGCAAATACAACAAATAACTTAAGCATTCACTAAAGGAAAGATGGTCATGAGAAGTATCATACGTTAGGAAAGTTTACTTACCATAATCGACTAATTATTTCTAGCAACTCCAATGTTAGGAACTTTCTTAGCACTTTTCATCTATCCTTAGTGAATAATACAACCCTTTTCAAGATAAACAATAGCTACAAAATCATTGATAACCAAAATACTTACATCAAATGTCATTCTAACAACCTACCTTATCTATGCTATCCTTAGTGACCCTGAACTAAAAGATGAAAATGCAACAAATGCAGAATAATTCATGAAGTAAAAGATTGATCTCTTATAAGAGGAGGTTAGAGTCATCGAAAGGGATAATGTTCATGCTTCTTTGAGTGAATCAGATCTTTGTCTAGTTTAAGATGTAGTCTTCCTATTGAAATTCAAGATTCCATAATTCCAAAAGTATGATAGCATAATGCCACATGCAGATCACTTGACCATGTTTATATAAAAAATGACAACATATGCTAATAATAAAAAACTTTTGATGCACTGCTTCCAAGATAGCTTGATTAGTGTAGCCTCATGTTGAGACAATAAGCAAGATAAAAAAAAATAAAAATCAAAACATGGTCATAACCAATGACTAGCTTTAGAGCTAAATTTAAGTATATCTCTGAGCTAGAGCTTACCCCAATGGATATTTAGACCATGGAAACAAAAATTTGAGGAGACTTTTAAGCAATATATTTAACGATGACATAACATAGTTTTTCAAGTCCTACCTCCGTTGCTAAATAAGAAATTGGGTTCAACTTTCCTTAATATATTAAAAATCTCCTACTAGGATAGGATGGTTAAGGATACATCAAGAAGTTTTGCAGATCTAGTAACTATCAAGGAAAGAATTAACGAAGGTATCCAAAGGAAAAAATTGTAAATACTGCCATTGATTCTTCATCATCCAAGAAAATTGGTATGACCAAAAGGAAAAAATGTAAGATTCAAGTAATTAAGTATGATAGTCAATCAAAACCATGCCTTATGTACCAATCATTTAATAACTTGCAAGGACAATTTAATCCTCAACAATCTTATTAGCCATATCATACAACAACTCCATTTGCATACAAAAACCCTTAACCATGACCTCTTTGGCCAAATATATATGCACTAACACCTCAAAGGAATCAAACTAACGCTAGAAGGCAGGAAAAGAGAAAAGCTAAAATCTTAGCTCATCCAAAATGAATTGGTTACCACCTTTGACTAAAGAATAGCTAAAACTATCTTATTCTCCTTGGTACAATACCAATGTCAAGTGTGAATATCATGGTAGGTAGATTGGACCCTTAAATGTAAGGTCCATAAGTTGAGAAATGAAGGATGAATTAACCTTTTTAAGGCCAAAAGAAAGCTAGATGTCAGCACTAACCCTCTCTTTAATCACAAGGTAGTACACCAAATTAAAGAATACTTTGATGACAATAATCGATAAACTTATCCCCTATAAAATTCACGTGATTAAAGCACAATCCTGTGCACCTCCCCTTTTTTACTCTTAAAAAAACCTAGCATCCCTAAAAATATTTCACTTAACCACTATAACTCCATTTCCTCCTTCTACATTTTATTACCCTTTTCAAAAGGGTAAAACCATTTAGTGAAATTACAATTATCAAATAGAATACCATGGTCTAGCATTAACACCTACAATAATATCAAACATCATAGAGGTCAAAGGCATCACTCGAAGTAAAAGATGGTACACTCTACAATAAACGGAGAAACTCAAGTAAAGAAAAAAAAAAGTCATTGTGATATCAAACGATGTTAAAGAAATCCTATAGATAAATATTAAAAAACAGAATCATTTATCAAATACAACTTTAAACCTAAGGAAACCACTATTGATAAAGATGACAAACTATTCCCTAAAAAATCAAGAAAAATGAGTACAGTAAGGTCAAGAAGTTTAGTTAAACTCCAACCAAAATCTTGTTTCTCTCTTTCTAATGAATTTACAGGTATATCGAAAATCCTTGTTACATATTCTTAACCAAGCATGTATATCTTTTGCCTAACATTTTCTTAGCCAAATTTGACCACATCATCAATAATATCAAGACAAGTAACGACATCTCATTCTTAGATGATGAGATTCAAGTTGAGGGGTAATTGTACTAAGGCATTACACATTCTCGTCAACTATTAAGGTTACATTATGTTACATGTCCTTATCAACACTGAATCATTACTAAATGTCATGTCCAAAGATATTATGGAGCAACTACTAATCGATGTCACCATCATAATGCCAAGCCATATGATTGTTCAAGAATTTGATGACACAAAACACAAAGTCATAGGAATTGCAGAACTCCTAATATAGGTGGGACCATGCATTTTTTATGTTCATTTCCAAGTCATGGACATTAAAACCACATACAATTTGCATATTGCTGTGGCCATGGATTTATACCATGAAAGTCATCCCCTTTACCTTGCACCAAAATGTGAAGTTTATTATAAACGATTAGTTAATTGAAGTTTTGGGTAGTGTATGATTTACTTATCTTTCAATTGTATAAAATGTCCTATGTTGAGGTAGTTGAAGAAGCATTGAAATGTGCATTCTACTCCTTTGAAGTGGCTAATACGACTCCTTGGTCAAAAGATTTGTTTCTTAAGGTGCCACCCTTACCATTCAAAGTATCGCTGAAGGTGGCCAAAACAATGATAAAGAGTGGTTACTATCCTAGCAAAGGAATTAGGAAACATCTTCTAGGCATTACTACTCTGATATAATCTAATGAATAGTAAGGACATTTTAAAATCGGATACCAACCCAGCCAAAGTGATTCTATTTAAGGATACTTAGAAGATGAGGTAACTATGCTTATATTACCTTTAACTCACTATTTTAAAAATGCAAGGTTCATTAATCAAACCCATGATGATTGTAATGCATAACCAAAGTTACTATTGAATTCAATACTCTATCAATCCATACAATTTCTAAGGAAGATAAAGAAGAATCACCTTGAGTCCCACTAATCCATCCATACAACTCGTAACTAGTAAGTTTGGGAGATTCCTCAATCACTCAAGTTTCTTACAAAGTAATGCAACCTAAAACCTCTCTTGCATGTTGACGCCATAACATTTAAGAGTGACTATGTATTGAAAATGGGTGGCCTTTTGTTATATGTTAGCCAATAACATATTCTTATGTCCTATTGAAAATCAAAGAAGAAGTCCAAAAGCAATTAGACGTGAACTTCCTTCAAGTGTCAAACTATCTATAATGGGTAGCTATTATTGTACCAGTATGAAAAAAGGATAACAAGGTTTGTATGTGTGTAGACTATAAGAATTTGAATAAAGGGAGCCTTAAAGACAACTTCCCTTTGCTACATATTGATATCCTAATGGACAACATAACTAATTATTTAATGCTCTCTTTCATGAATAGGTTCTCAAGCCATAATCAAATTAGGATGATACTTAAATACATGGAGAAAACAACATTCATCACAATGTGGAATGCTTTTTGGTGCAAGGTCATGTTATTTGACCTTATTAATACAAGTGTGATTTATTAACGGGCGATGGTCACCTTGTTTCATGATATGATGCATACAGAAATTAAGGTTTATGTTGATGATATAATAGTCAAATGTTGAGTAGGTGAGGATTATCTGACAGTTCTCATAGGTTATTTAATCAATTAAGTTTTAACTCAAGCTCAATCTAGCCAAATTCACTTTTGGTTTAACCTCGAGTAAATTGTTAGGCTTTATAGTAAGCCAAAATGGCATCAAAGTTGATCTTAAAAAAATTAAAATCATATAGGAAATGCTCATACCTTCTACACTAAAAGTGGTATGGGGATTTATGGAAATTATCAACTATATTATCATATTTATATCCTAATTGTTAGCAACATGTGAGCCTATATTTAGACTATTTTGAAAAAGTAATATTTAGGCTAAAGTATAAAAATAAAATGTGCCCTTAGTATTTCAAAGAAGTATACTTAATCATCAAAAGGGTTCACCTCAATCAAAGTGACCTTAGGGGCTAATGGGCTCCAAACTATAAAGGTTCATATGCCATAAAAAAGATATTTTTAGGCAGGACATTGATTTTGACCAATACAAATGGCAAAGACATGTCATAGCCCGTTAATCCAAACATAGCTAAAAGGTATTATATCTAAGCATCAAATCAATTGTCAACTAAAAATAAGAGCACACTAAAGGATATAGAAAGGATATGAGATATGATTAAGTAAACAAGGTTTTCACATAAGGGGCATTTAGATGGTATCAACCCAAAAATCCCCAATAAAGCATTCAAATTGGACTTAGGTTGAGCAACTGACTATATTATCAATCTCTATCAACCCCAACAACGCTGGTTTTGTTATCTTTTTATCATCATATATTACTATATAAATAACAATTGAAAGAAATTAAAATTTCCAAGTAAAGTCACAATAACTAGTAACAATTCTTATTTGAACCATGATATAAATAACATGATCATATTTATTAGGTTGACATATACCAAAAGAAATTTTTATAAAGAAAACATAGTAAAGATTGCATTTTTTTTGTTTGAGATTCCCAATATGTAAGGAGTTATTCTAAATGTCATGCTTGAAGCAAGCATAAATGGATGAAGGCCTTTTAATAAATTAAGACTACCAATTAGCAATTCAAGCCCACTCTAAAAGCTTCTTAGAGATTATAAATGCAAACATCTAAATGTATAATTGCCCTAAACCAAGGCCATACACTCAACAAAAAGAGCTCCTAGCAACAAATTGGGAAAATAAACAAGCAGAAAAGGGAAAAGTGACATAAAAGAATGCAACATAGTAAGAAACCCTAAAGCAAAACTATGATATGTCATAACTAGAAAAGATACTCTATGAACAACAAATACATGATAAAAGAAGACATGTCCTCACAAAAAAAGAAAAAATCATGCTAATGCAGGCATACTTGAACAACTACAACCCACTTGTCGACCCATCCCAACAATTTTGTGCAAAACTTAAAAATGTGATTTGTGTTGGTAACCTGACCCAAAGAGTCATATAACCATCTTAAATTTAAGAATGTGATTTGTGTTGGCTACTTGAACTAAAGGTCATGCATCCATTTCAAATGAGTATAGGCCATATGTTAACCCATCCTAACAAATTTGTGTAAAATTTGAGAATGTAATCTACATTGGTGACTCAAACTAAAGGGTCATGTAGTCATCTCAAGCAAATATGTCACTTGGCAGCTCTCTCAATAATTTTATGTGAAATTTAAGAATGTGATTTGTGTTGTCAATCCAAACTAAAGGGTCATACAACCATCTCAAATAAGTACAAGCCACTAAGTAACTCACCGTATGAAATTTGTGAATGTGATTTGTGTTGGCAACCCAAACCAAAGGGTCATGCAACCATCTCAAACAAGTACAAACAACCACTTAGTAACTTACCCTCAATAGTTCTATGTGAAATTTGAGAATGTTATTTGCATTAGTCACCAAACCCAAAAGGTTATGCAACCATTTAAAACAAGTACAGATAACATACCAACTTATATTAGAAATTCCCATGGTAAATGACAATTAGAAGTTGTCTTGGACTAGGTTGAAAATGTGTTTTGCATTAATAACCTAAACCAAAGGGAAATGCAATCATCTTAAGCAAGTTTAAGAAACACAATAATGTACTTACACTAGCCAAAGTATACCACAAAATCATCATATGTTATGAAGGTTCATTTCCCTAGTGGAACTATAAATTAAATTACTAGCAAAAGGTTACGGGGTCATTACCTTCTCCCTAAAAAGTACCTATTAGGGTGTACAATACCACTGCTTATATGACCCAAGGTCCCCCTCTTCCTCGATGATATGAGAGTTGGGTAGTGTGCACTCGTCACATCCTCCCACCTGAACTCATTGACATCCTCACCAATGTTCGGGCATACACTGAATCGGTGAAACTGAGAGTTCTCGACATTCTACGCCAAGTCGAGGGTTCCGCGACGGGACAGAGGTAGGCTGTGATACCACGTGTGCATGATGTGACAGTTGTACACTACCCAACTCCTATATCGTCGAGGAAAAGGGGAACCTTGGACCATATAAGTGGTGGTACTGCACACTTTGGCTAGTACTTTTTAAGGAGAAGGTAATAACCCCGTGATAAGTGATATCAGAGTTTACCTCTATCTCATCATAAGACCCTCAACTTTACCAGCTCGATACGTGTCCAAGAAGAGGTACAAAATGTCGAGAACCCCTGGTTTTACTAGCTCGGTGTGTGCCCTAACATTGACGAGGACGTCGACGAGTTTGGTATGAGAGGATGTGACAGGTGTACACTACGCAACTTATACATCATTGAGGAAGAAGAAAACCTTGGATCATATAAACGGTAGTCCTAATGGAGAACTACATAAGATTTGACATATATTGTTAGTCATTGAATGAGGCTTTTACATGATCATCATTGAAAAAATTGTTCTCTATATACAAATGGTGATCAACTACTATAAGTCAACCATACATACTTTATAAGCTTATTTTAAGGGTACTCTTAAAATAGACATTTATGAAACAGAGGTATTTCTACAAAACATTCAAAGGCAAACAAAATAAGAATTTCAATAAATCTTTACTTACCCTTTGTCCTAAAGTGACTCGCAAAGTAAGACATTATTGTAGTCCTATTTTTTCTGCTTTAATAATTTTAGCAAATCAATTGGATTGTAAATTGTTTATTTAGATAAAAAAAGAAAATAGCAAAATAATAATAATAATAATAATAAAGAAAAAATAATAAAAATTAAATTATTAGAAATTAATGTCTAATATACAATTATAATCTCAAACGTAATATATTCTCAGTTATAACAAAAAAAAAGAGTTAATAATTCTTTTAATTTTTAAACTAAATTTAAAGTTGAAAAATTACTTTGATAGAAATCACATCATCAGACCAGAGGTAAGGTTTGCCTTTTTTCAAAGACCTCAAGAAAAACATCAAATATAATAATATCAATTATATCCTTTCTTTAAGGTTCAATAGCATGATCTAATGTTAATTTTGCGAGTCAAAGTTCCACAAATATTAAATATGTCCAAAAATAATCCCAGTAAATCAATAGAAGAACTAATCTCAATCATTCAACAAAAAATAAAAAAATTCATTCTAGGTACCAAAAGAATCCATTAAATAAAATTACCATTAACTTAATTTAATGAGAGTCACAACACGTGCACAATTACTTAAATCAGTAAAAAAAATAAAAAAATAATTTATATTAAGTAATGATATTTTTTTTCCTTTTGGTCAATATTTCCTACAAATATATAAATTAGTTTTTTTAGTGTACTTGTATATATCAAAATAAAAAATATAAATAAATAAATGTTGATAAAAAATAAGTAAATAGTAAAAAAGGGTGGAGGAAAGTATATTTTCTGTAAAAAAAAAAAAAAAAAAAAAACACCAAAGAGTCGCTGGAAAAGGTGCCGGTGGTGGTGGCAAGGCATGGAAAAAGTTGCTAATAATGACTGCAAGCCGCTGGAAAATTTCTCAAAACTGCTAGGCATTGAAAACGTTGCTAATAATGACTACAAGCCGCTGAAAAATTTCTCAAAATTAACTTCAAAATCCTCACGAGCTGATCTATGCATCTTTCGATGTATAACCCACCAACTAGCCACCAACTAACTAATTATAGAGCTATAACTACTGTATCACCTTTACACGTGCCAGTGACTAGTAGTATTTCAACCCGAAACCAATATTGGTCAGCGTGTCATCCTTTGACTTGTTCAATGGTGCTTATCACGCATCAGATAGCTCCAAATTGCAACCATCAGTAACTCAAAACTATATGTTTTCACCTATTTCAACCCCTATATTTGCTATTTTCAGTTATTATCAGCACATAACATTAATACCGGTGAACTTGGCAAGCATTGATCTGCCTGTTGGAAACTAGGCGATTGGCCAGTAAAACCACCATTTTGGGGGACTTGCAAAAATAAAAAAAAAATTATTTTCAGCACTAGGTTACTAAAAATAATAATAATAAATTCATCCTTTATACATTGTTATTTGTATTTTTATGACAAGTTAAAGAGAAAAAATAAATAAAAAAATATCAACATATGAAATATTAGAAATAAGAACCCGACAATAACAATATTGTCACTAATATTTGGATTAACTGTAACTTTTGTTAAATGTAAATGCACTCTCAATTTTTAAAAAATTCTGATAAAAGAGACACCCATTTACTTGTAATATTTTAGTTGTACTTAAAATAATTAAAAATAACTCTAAAATCAAAACCTTAATACTCCTAATCTTTATCACCTGCCATCGGCAGAGTGTCTTATTTCGTTTAGAAACTTATTGCCACCGAGTCATATCTTCTTATCAAAAGTTATCTGTGAGGGGGTGTGGTACCACTGATATAACTTAAAATCTCTATTTTTAAAAAATATGAGAATTAAGTAATATATATCCAGAAGATGAAATTAAAAATTTTTGACATCTCACAATAAAATAAGGGTAGAATTTGATACTACTTATTACGAAATTATTAACATACCTTAGAATGTACAATATTATTATTTATATAACTTAAAATCTCCTATTTTCTTTAAGAACGTAGAAGTTAAGTAGTGTATACCTGTTAGTTATACCTGTTACGCCTAGGTTCTTTAAGAGATTTTAGTGCTTTAAAGTGCCCGACTCCCATAAAAATGCTCGGCCGATAGAGACAAATCCTCTTTTAAGACAACTATGGACAAGAAAAAGTTTCAGTTTTCGTTTGAATATTTTTATGTCTAAGAAGTCATGGCAATCTGCCATCCAATAAGAAGCTAGGAGAAAAAGAAAAAGAAAAAAAAGCCTCCTCAATCGAAATTCTGCAAGTTTGAGAATTTTCTCCTTTGTGTCGGTGGAAACGTAATGACATTACCTTGGATGTTTGAGTCACTTTTAGTATTTTATCCTTATTTCCTTTTGTATGCAGATAACGAGATAGGTTCCAGGACGCTTTAGAATTTAAGTTGAAGCTAATAGCTGATTTTGCCCTTTATGACTTATTCCAATGATTACTACAATCGTCCCACATATATGAAGTCATATCAATTATAATATATCTTCAATTGGTTACATTATAGTACGCATTATTTCCACTCTAAGACAAGGACAATAAACAGATTTTGGCCATATATTCACAAGTGGCATCTGAGCTGACCAGTATTGCCTAATCTGCTGCGGAATCAATGTTCTGTTCTTTGGCACCATGAAGCTCTGGGAGGTCAGCACTGATCGAGAACTTCATCCATCTCTTTTTCTCAGCATAGATGAGACAGGGTCGAAGTATAAGACCAATTGCCATGGCAACAAAGCTTACAGCCATTACCTTGAGTGTTGAAAGGGCTAACACAGCACAAATAAATATGCTGGGGGGGATACACATAAGAACTGCTCCCATTGTTCCCACAGGTATCTTATATGGCCGAGACACAGCTGGGTATTTTGCTCTTAATCGTACAAATGCTATGAACTCCAGTATCATTCCGAAGCAATACAAGAAGTTCTCTGCAGCTACAATCTCTTGAAAGCTCAGCCACGACAACAAAATCACACCTGAAGATGAAAATAATATCCCAATCAGCGGTGTCCCATGATGAGACCTCCTAGCAAAGAGCTCAGGAAGCATTCCTCGCTCTGCCATTCCCAAAAGCTGGAAAGAGTCACTGCTCATCTCGGCTACAAACATCCCCATATTTGACAGTGCAGCTGCTGCTTGTATCCACCACCTCAACCAAACTCCCCCAAGCATTTTAGCAATAACTGAGAAGTATCCGTCAGTCCACAAGGCACGGTTCAATGGGACAGCTCCAGTGCCAATCAAAATAGGGAAGAAATAACTCACTACAACCAAGATCAAAGCATAAAAAAGTGCTTTTGGTAGAGTTTTCTTTGGGTTGTCGACCTCCCCAGCAAGTGTACTTATTGAGTCCCAATAGTTTAGATTCCAAAATAGAGTGTTCAAAAACAAATTCCATTCCACATCTCCCATATTCACTACAAGCCATCTTGAAGGCTCAATTTTTGGAATTGCCATGAGTCCCATAACAACAAAAGGAAGTATTGATAAAATCCCCAAAATAACTGCAACCCATCCCACAATGGTTAAACCCCTATAGTTCATGTAAGTGAGCACAACTATCAAAGCTAATGTTGCTACAACTCGTGGGAAACCATCTCTTAAAGCGGGGATTCCTGACTTCAAATAGTCAAGAAAAAGAACCGGGTACAGAGCATTGTCAATCACCCCACTCAGCCATTTCATCCATCCTTGCTGGAATCCCCAGTAAGGACCCAAAGCAGTGGATACCCAGACGACAAAGCCCCCATTCTCAGGGAACATGGCACCCATCTCTGCTGTAATCAATGCTTCGGGGACACTCCATATAAATGGAAACACCAAAAAACCCAGAAGTGCCAGAAGTGGACCAGCCGCCTGGACACTGTCCTCAACCCCAAAGGGTCCCCCAGAAACCTCATAAAAGATGATGAAGATAAGGGGCAGAACCGATACTTTCTTGAAGTTATCTAACCTAGGTGTGGTGACTTCGTTGACATCAATATCAACATACTCAACGCTATTGTATTCTTCCATTGCAATCCACGCTGCTGCTGCTCGCCTGTTTGATGTGCTCCTAAATTTCTGCAGTCAGGCTAAACTATCAGACTGATCATAAGTGTCTGTTTTTAACCTAAGATGACAATGAATTAATGGCACGGAACCAAACAGAATCAAGACGCAATCTTTGATGTAGTAGTTAATGATTCTATGTAAGTGAAAAAGGGCATATCGTCAAATTAAGCAATGAAATTGGCATCATTCAACAAAAACAAAAAATGGGCTTTTTTCAAATTCCGAAATGCACTTAATCAAAAGGGAAAAAAATAAATAAATAAAAGGGAACCAACAGTTAGAATTGAGACAAACCAACAGAAACAAACAGGTTCATTGCAGCGGAGCGATCAAAAGAGACAGAAAGGATCACCGGTGGGTAGGTCGACAAAGCTGTACCATGAAATATCAAGAGAAACGGCATGTATTAGCGAGCAAAGGTTAGGATGTGCTAGAGAGGCAGCAGCTCCATTGTTGCAGAAACTCAAAGCTTCCAACCAAAGGCTGAGTGGAAAATTCTAAACTTTGCGATGTTTTCATGCTTTACTTGCTTTTGTTGAGTTGCGCGTGCGCGCGAGTCTCAGGGCTTTTATTTATGCTGTTTTGAGTTTTATTTTCTTTACCTTTCTGATGAATAATTGTGTTGGAACGCTGCAAGTGAACTTGGATATGCAGTTGACCAAAAGCAGCTCTCTATAAGATCCAACTGTGCATATACATAGATGTGATCCTGGTTGGTCCATTACATAGATATTTCCACAACAAAATTTATTTGCATGTGTTGTGTTGAGGTCCCACCAAAAACTTGTGTACCTAATTTTGTCAGAACAAAGCAAAATCACACCTATGATACAAAAGTTTACATGTTGATGTGGTATATTTTTCAAATATATGACTTATTATTGTAAGAAGTGTGCTACTACTCATTAATTTGGGAGGAATTATACCTAACTAGCTTCAATTTTTTTTGCAAAGAAAATGTTCAAATAGATGCAGTTATACTGATATGCTTCAAATGTTATATTGATATGTCTTGAATGCGAGCATACACTTTATGCTACTAAGATTGTGAATAGTATATTTTTACTCTTTTTAATTTACTATTATAATAAATAATATATATATATATATATATATATATACACACATCTAATAATGGTTATAGTACAAAATAAATTCAATTTTAGAATGTGTTGTTTATAACATTTAAATAATGAATCATTTTATATAAACAGTCCTATCATTGTTAAGACTTCCTCAATTTCTCTTTTTTAGGGTCAACTAGTTTGAAAATTCGGACATAAAAATTCATAGCACTAGTTTTTTTCTTTTTCTTTTTTTTTATATATATAAAGTTTGGTATGCCACGTGTAACCGAGTGCACAATACTAACTAATAGTACATATCATAATATTACTAAAATTTAAATGAAAATTTCAAATTATAAAAATAGTTGAATTACAACTGGCCAATGTTATACCAAAAGTAAAAAAAATTAGTGCAATATTTGACCGATTATTGGAACCAATTTAAGCGAGCAATGTAAAAAGGTATATAAAAGAAGCCAAAAAGCATAAACAATTATATCAGGAATAACTGATTATATGGAATGCATATTGTAATATTTTCTAATATGAATGAATAATTACTATACATATATTAAAAAATAAGTATACTTTAAAAAATGTATACCTCATGCTAAAAATGATATATCTTATTATATTTTTAGTTATAAAATAATATTTTTTATATGCTTTTAAAATAAAAGAAGTTAAAAAAATTCTCCTACATAAATAAATGATCTAACTTAGATATGATAAAGGAAGATTAATTTAATAAAATCATTATAAGTTTAATTTTTTGAAATCTTTTAAATTGTATTAATAAAATTAGTTATTTTTTATTATTAAAAAATTAGTCTTTATAATAATAAAACACCTGTTAGTATCCTTGTTCTCATTATTAATCTTTACAAGACATCAAATGAAAACTGATCTAAAAAAGCTTCTTCTTTTCCTCTCAAAGATACACCTTTAAGCATTCTTTATTGTTTTCTCTCTTTTGATATGAAAAATTGTTGAGCAAATTAAATTAGTATTATTTCAATTGTATTATTATTTGAAGTGCATATTAATGAAATACTTTATTACATCCCAAGATAATAATAATTATTACTTACTACAATGAAACATTGACTACATGAATGAAAACTATTCTTAAGGACAATATAAATAAGCTTTAGATTTTATATTCTTCTTATTTTATTTATTTTTCTTTGTGTCTATATTCATTTTCTTTTTATATTTTCCAATAATCTTAAGAATAGTGTTTCATATTTTACTATCATAAATGCAATCACTAATTAATTAACTTATACTTTTATTTCTAATTAATTTCTTTTTGTTTCTTTCCAAACTTAACTTGTTCCTTTTAATTCTAAGTTTTTGTAAGATAACTTTAAAATCAAAATTTTTACTAGTTCAAATTTTAAATGTTGACAAAAACATGTTTTTTTAGATGTTCTAAAAATTTCCTTCATTTTAATTACATTAAAACCAAAATATGGTTTTAAAAGTTATGATAAAATGCTTCTTGTTTGGGAACAAACCAATAACATTTGTCATAACACTATTCTCAATACACTTTTAATCATCTTTTGGATGTTTAGTGCTCTTTAAAGGAAGCCAAAAAAAATATAAGAAAAGATGAAAAAAAAGTATATGGTCAAGGATGTTAGTGCTTAAAAGTTTACTATTACTAGCTATTTGTATTTTTAAATGATGGATGAAAGAGTGTCTAGGATTAGATCAATGAATATTATAAGTTGTTGGACAACTTGAAGCATAATAATATTAAACTATCAGAAGAGTATGTAGCATATTGTCTAATTGAAAAGTTTACACCATTCCAAAATGACTTTAAATAACAACTTAAATACAAGAGAAAGCACATGTCACTAAAGGACATTATTGTACATATCTTAATTAAGGAAAAAAGGTATTCTAGATATACCTAAAAAAGGCATTTAAATTTGAGTGGCTTAAAGAGTATCATACCTAAAGGAGGCAAAGAATTTTATGTGACTTCTATAGATAATTATTCTAGATATGATATGGAAAACCCCAAAAGAGACGTGGCTTAGGGACCCAATGCATACAAGGAATCAAAAATGAACCAGAAAAGCTAAATCAGAGTTAAATAACACAAATCCTAGACCCAACATTTGAAGGAACACGAACCTAGGGTATTTAAGAAGAATATGGACGTCACACTCCATAACAGAAAGGAATTGAGAGTGATAAGTCGATTGAAACGCCACAAGAAGAAGTACCTCTTGATAAGTTCTTTAGTTCTCAAAAGAACCGAGGGAGAAAACCCTTACTTTCTATTTCACTCAAAGTTGTATCTCCTTCAGAGCTTACAAAGGGTGTCTATTTATAGGCAAAAATAGTAATCCTAAAGAGGCACAAATTCCTACTTAGAACAAATCCTTATTTTGAGAAATTTCTGACAATGTAAAAATTCTACAACAGAGAATACACTCCTGTTTAGGAGTGAGTGCTATTACTTATTACGGGCCATCAAGTACTCTGATCATATTAATTAGGCCTCTACTCTTTGTCAAACTTGAATTCGCACCATTTAAAGCTTGGTTGGCCTGAATGTCCTTAATCAGCCCATTTAGTGCTTTTTTCATTGTTTTGGCTCTAGCTCGTGTTATTGGGCCTTTTGGAATGTGAAATGGACCTTTTGCCTCCATTGGAGCCTTCCAGCCATCATCTCTACGGTTCACATCATTAGCTTGTGCTATTAGACCTCTTGTATCCATTGGAGCTTTCCAGTCGTCATGGTTCTCATCATTCCCCCTCTCCTCAAAAGGATTTGACCTTGAATCATCACTTACATTAAAATGGGAAAGATCAGAAACGTTAAATGTTGCACTCATATTATACTCACCAGGAAGGGCCAACTTAGAAGAATTGTCATTAATTCATGCTACAACTTGAAAGGGACCATCTCCTCTAGGTTGTAGTTTTGAACGCCTTTAAGCTGGAAACCGTTACTTGCGCATATGCACCCAAACCCAATCACCAGGTTCAAACACTACTCTCTTCCGTCCCTTGTTGACATGAGATGCGTATTACTTAGTTCGTTTTTCAATTTGTTGTCATACCTTTTCATGAAATTTTTTAATTATGTCAGCCTTGCGTTCACCATCTAAGCTGGCATACTTATTGACAGGTATAGGTACCAAATCCAAAGGAGTCAACGTATTAAAACTATATACAATTTTAAATGGAGAATAACTAGTAGTAGAATGAACACTCCTATTATATACAAACTCGACATGTGGTAAACAATCTTCCTATGTTTTCAAATTCGTTCGAACAATAGCACGCAAAAGAGTAGAAAGAGTTCGATTAACCACCTCAGTTTGCCCATCAGTTTGTGGATGACAAGTGGTTGAAAACAATAGCTTAGTACCTAACTTACCCCCACAAAGTCTTCCAAAAGTAGCTTAAGAACTTTGTATCTCGATCTGAAACAATACTTCATGGCATGCCATGCAAACGTACTACTTCTCTAAAGAATAAGTCAGCCACATTGTTTGCGTCATCCGTTTTATGGCATGGGATAAAGTGTGCCATTTTTGAAAATCTATCAACAACAACAAATACAAAATCTCTACCCTTTTTTGTTCGTGGCAATCGTAGTACAAAGTCTATAGATAAATCAACCCAAGGATGGCTAGGTATAGGCAAGGGGGTATACAAGCCATGGGGCAAAACTCTAGATTTTGTCTGTTTGCATGTTATGCATTTCTCACATATCCTCTCAACATCTTGTTTCATGCGTGGCCAAAAGAAATGTTCATTGAGGACATTTAGGGTTTTCCTAACACCGAAATGACCCATTAAACCTCCCTTATGAGCTTCTCTTACAACCAACTCCCTCAAAGAACTCATAGGCATACATAAATGATTTTTCCTAAATAAGAAACCCTTATGCCTATAAAATTTCTCAAAGGTTGATGTCTCACATGCTCCATACATGTTAGCAAAGTTAGGATCATTCACATACAAATCCTTAATATGTTAAAATCCTAATAAGTTTGCAGTAAGTGTAGAGATAAGGGCATACTTGCGAGATAATGCATCAGTTACCACATTTTCCTTACCTTGTTTATATTTGATGATGTAGGGAAAGGTCTCAATGAAATTAATCCACCTGACATGTCTTTTGTTCAACTTTCCTTGTCCATTCAATTGCTTCAAAGATTCATGGTCAGTATGGCTGACAAACTCCTTGGGCCAAAGGTAATGTTGCCATGTCTCCAAAGCTCGCACCAATGCATACAACCCCTTATCATAGGTAGGATAATTAAGACTTGCTCCACTTAACTTTTCACTAATATAAGTAATTGGGTGCTTTTCCTACATCAAAACATCTCCAATGCCAATCCCTGAAGCATCACACTCAATCTCAAAAGCGTTTGCAAAGTTAGGTAAAGCAAGTAAGGGTGTAGAACTTAATTTTTCCTTGATGCAATTAAAAGTCTTGTCTTTGTCAGCACCCCACCTAAAACTTATGTTCTTTTTGATAAGCTCCGTGAGTGGTGCAACAATGGTGCTAAAGTCCTTAACAAAGCGTCTATAGAAACTAGCTAAACCATGAAAGCTACGCACATCACTAACTGACTTAGGTGTAGGCCAATCACGAATTGCCTTAACTTTTTCTTGATCACCCTCAACACCTTTAGCACTGACAATATAGCAAAGAAATGTGATTTGAGTAGTACAAAAGGAACATTTATGTAAGTTAGCATACAATTTCTCCGAACGTAAAACACTTAGAATGGAACGTAAATGATGTAGATACTCTTCTAGGGTTTTACTATAGACCAAAATATCATCAAAATACATAACTACAAATTTACCAATGAATGGACGCAAAACATGATTTATTAGTCGCATAAAAGTACTTGGTGCATTGGTGAGACCAAATGGCATAACAAGTCATTCATACAAACCGTACTTAATTTTGAAAGCTATTTTCCACTCATCTGTCTCTCTCATTCTAATTTGATGATATCCACTTTTCAAATCAATCTTAGAAAAAACATATGAACCATGCAATTCATCCAACATGTCATCTAATCTAGGTATGGGGTGACGATACTTTACAGTGATTTTGTTGATTGCTCGACAATTAACGCACATCCTCCAAGTCTCATCCTTTTTGGGTACAAGTAGGACAGGACCAGCACATGGACTCATGCTTTCCCTCACATGTCCTTTGGAAATAAGCTGCTCAACCTGCCTTTGAAGCTCTTTTGTCTCCTCAGAATTACTCTTATATGTTGGCCTGTTAGGGATGGATGCACCCGGGATGAAATCAATTTGATGCTCAATTCCTCTATTAGGTGGCAATCCACTTGGAACATCGTCAGGGAATACATCTTCAAATTGCTACAATAGAGCAACAACAACACTAGGCAAAGATGGGTAAAATTTGTTAGTGTTAAAATAAGCCTCCTTGTACAAAAATAGGATCATAAACTGATTGGTATAAAATACTCTTTTGACATCACTTTCTTTTGCATAGAAACTCTCTCTTTTCTTCTTTTTTTTCTTGTGTCCCCAGATTTTCTCCCCTCATTTCTCTTTTATCAATCTCTTTTTTCTGTTCACTCTCATTTTTAATCCTTAATTGATCCTTATAAGCTTGTTAAGGTGATAAGGGTATAAGAGTGACGGGTTTTTCATTCATTACAAAAAAATATCGATTCTTGAAGCTGTCATGCATAACTCGCCTATCAAATTGTCATCGTCTTCCTAATAGAATATGACCCACATGCATAGGTACAACGTCACATAAAACTTTATCGTGGTACCTTCCGATAGAAAATGATATAAAAACTTGCTTATTCACTTTGACTTCATCATTCTCATTCAACCACTGAAGTTTATATCGCCTAGGATGCTTCATCGTATGTAAATTCAGCTTTTCAACCATAGTTTGGCTAGCAACATTAGTGCAACTCCTACCATCAATAATCATACTACATACCTTATCTTTGATCAGACACCTTGTTTGAAAGATGTTATCTCGTTGTAGCTCATTTTCTTTCTTTACTTGCACATTCAATACTCGCCTTTTAACAAGAGCTACACCATTAACTGGATACTCCTCTCCATCACTTTCAACCTTTAATGATGGCACAAAATCATCATCTGATTCACTTTCAATTTCCACATCTCCATTACTTCTCAAGATCATTGCACACGTATTTGGACATTGAGATGCAATGTGACCCTTGCCCAAACACTTAAAACATTTAACATCTCTAGTTTTACTTGTTTGGGATTTGAAATAACCTACCTCCTTTTTAGAACCCACATTCTTTTGCTTGGATAGCTCGGTTTTGGACTTGTAATTGGCCATATCGTCCTTTTTACTCTGATTTGGCTTCCAAAACGAGGTAGAAACCGAATTCTGAACAAACTGTGTGGAACCCTTTCATTTATTGCCTTTCAACTTTTATTGTCATGTGTACCATGTCTTTTAATTTCACATAATGTTGCAACTCAACTACATTTGCTACGTCCCTATTTAGCCCTTGCAGAAATCGAGCCATAGTTGCCTCTCTATCTTCTTCTACATTTGCCCTAATCAGGTAATCTCCATCTCCTTGTGGTAATCCTCCACACTTTTGTACCTGAGTGAGCCCTTGCAGCTTTCGGTACAACTCCCTGTAATAGTGATTAGGGACAAACCTTCTCCTCATAATAGCCTTCATCTCCTCCCATGTATCAATAAGTCGTTCGTGATTCCTTCTCCTAGTTAAAACAAGTTGATCCCACCAAATAATAGCATAATCAGTAAATTTAACTGCAGCAAGTTTTACCTTTTTCTCCTCGGAATAGTTGTGGCAGTCAAAAACCAATTCAACCTTCTTCTCACATTCTAGGTATACATCAGGATCATTCTTACCTTGGAATAGAGGAATTGTCAATTTAATAGTACCCAAATTATGGTCATAGGTGCCTTGTCTCCCAAATTCTCTTATATCCCTTCTATTGTTAAGAGTTCTAACCACAGTAGTTTGATCATCAAATTCATCATCGTCTACATCATCTTTATGCTCATAGGCACGTCTCAACTGCCTTTTTGCTCTAAGAGCCTCATATTCCCTATGTCTCCTTTGCAACTCTGCTATTGTATTAGCTTGCTCCTCCATCCTCTCCCACATATCATCAAATTTGGCATTCATGCGCTCAAATTGTTGTTGCATAGCTTTGATCATCAAGGACACATCACTAGCTCCCTCCTGAGCTACACCTTTGTCTTTGGACGTCATAGTATTACTTTTACACAAAATAATTAAGATACCTCACAGAACGCTCCCTCACGTGTTTCACTTAAAAGATGATGTCACACTCCCTCATGTTTACACTCTTGATGGCTTTTTCTTTATATGAACTTTCTCTCTTGCCTTTTACCACTCCAATTTCCCCTTTCAGCTCTATAAAGAACTAAACAACATAAATCAAGAGTATTGATTCTGAACAAAGGATGACAAATGGCATAGAATTGAACAATTTGAAGAATAAGCAATTAAAAAGGAAAAAGGATGTCAAGGCAAACGAATTTAATGAACTAAACTCACAAAAGTCAGGACTTGAGCAGTTAAGCCTTGCTTTTTTTTTTATTAACACGAAATAACAGTAAAATACTTATATGCCATAATTGGAATTGGAATTGGCACATTTATGAGCTTAACGAACAAATAAAGGGAGAAGGATTGCAAACAAAAAAATTTGTGTATTTGAATGGTAATGCACAAACTCAATCGAAATAAATAAATCACAAGGTAGAAAATTGAAGGGTAAATGGATTCAACCTGATTTAGAAACAGGTTCTAATACCAATTGATGCGGAAAACCCCAAAAGAGACATGGCTTAGGGACCCAACACACACAAGGAATCAAAGATGAACCAGGAAAGCTAAATCAGAGTTAAATAACACAAACCCTAGACCCAACATTTGAAGGAACACGAACCTAGGGTATTTAAGAAGAATATGGATGTCACACTCCATAACAGAAAGGAATTGGGAGTGATAAGTCGATTGAAACGCCACAAGAAGAAGTACCTCTTAATAAGTTCTTTAGTTCTCAAAAGAACCGAGGGAGAAAACCCTTACTTTCTATTTCACTCAAAGTTGTATCTCCTTCAGAGCTTACAAAGGGTGTCTATTTATAGGCAAAAATAGTAATCCTAAAGAGGTACAAATTCCTACTTAGGACAAATCCTTATTTTGAGAAATTTCTGACAATGTAAAAATTTCACAACAGAGAATACACTCCTGTTTAGGAGTGAGTGCTATTACTTATTACGGGCCATCAAGTACTCTGATCATATTAATTAGGCCTATACTCTTTGTCAAACTTGAATTCGCACCATTTAAAGCTTGGTTGGCCTGAATGTCCTTAATCAGCCCATTTAGTGCTTTTTTAATTGTTTTGGCTCTAGCTCGTGTTATTGGGCCTTTTGGAATGTGAAATGGACCTTTTGCATCCATTGGAGCCTTCCAGCCATCATCTCTACGGTTCACATCATTAGCTTGTGCTATTAGACCTCTTGTATCTATTGGAGCTTTCCAGTCATCATGGTTCTTATCAAGTTATATTAAAGTCCTTTTGTTAAAAGACAAAGATGAGGTATGTGATGTCTTTATTTATCAAATAAAAGAGTGTAGTAGAAAACTAGTGAGATATGAAGAATAAGAGACTTAAGTTAGATATGAGAGGAGTGTGTAAGTTCTTAGTTGTAAGTCCTTATTTACCTGAATCACATAAAGTAGCAGAGCAAAAGAATAAAATATTGAAAGAACTTTTAGTGATGACTTTTACTTTAAATCACTTAATTAACAAGTTTGTAATTAAGGTGAGTGAAGGTTAAATCCATAAAGATTGAGTTTTGATTAATAAGTTAACTAATAATCTTACTCCTACTAAATCCACGCAAATAAGAGAGCAAAGAGGAGGAATTTGTTTTTAATGAAACTAATAAAAATCAAAACAACAAGCTAATTAAAAATAAAATTAATAAATGAATACACCTTCGACATTAAGGATATTTACACCATTGGATTCACACATTGATCATTGACATTAAAGATCATAAATTCTTTAATTGAACATTTGGCTTAAGATAATTGGATTAGGATAGCTTTAACTAGCTTATAAACTAAATTAATGATACTAATTCATAGCCTAATTTTTCTTGTATCTCTAAAAATAAGCTTAGTTTAGAAAGCTCAAAATGTTTATTTTAATTCTCATAAAAGTCCTAAATTCATCTAGTAATGTTTAGAATGTGAAATTCTTAAAATAACTTTTAGTGGACAAATTTTCTCAAAATTTCATCTTTAATCTTCCAAATTGCTTCAATCCATTTGGTCTTCTTATATAACATAAAATCAAATTGAATAAGTACATTTAGGATTATCATTAAAAGTGATGCTTTTAATGTTAACGCTATTGTTAAGACTAAAAATGCTAACTTTTTTTAACTTATATTTTTGTTGAGAAAGGAGTCTGCACCATCACTTGTTGTTATAGTTAAGTTGAAAGGAGAATCTAGTAACATGTATTTTGAAATAGAGTTAAGGAGGACTAAGAGACAAAGGCTAGAAAGGACTTTTAATGATGATTTTTACACTATGATAGTGAACAATGATTTTTTTGTCTTACTCTAAAGTAGTATCCTTTAGTGATACCAATTTATGGGTAGAAGTTTTACATAGTTAGATTGATTTTTTAAATCATAATGACATATGTGAACTATTAGATTTACCTATACAAACCAAACTTATAAGTTGTAAATGGATTTTTCGAAAGAAATATAGACCAAATAAATCCATTGAAAAAATTATAAGGTCAAATTTGTAGAGCCAAAAGGTATACGCAAAATGAGGATATTAACTATTTTTATACATTTACTCTTTTTGATAGAATTTCATTTATTAAAGCGTTGATTAAATTGACATTTATTTATAAGTTTATTGTTTATCAAATTGATGTAAAAATTATTTTCCTATATGGTGATCTTGATGAAAAAAATTGCATTTCACAACCTAAAACTTATTAAGTTCTTGACTAAGAGAAAAAAAGTTTGTAAGTTTGTTAAAGCTAGTAAAAAGCTATGAACTCCAACTTATATGATAGGAGATTAATGTCAATAGGGAATGGTTAAGAGTAATGATAATCTAACTTATATGATAGAAAATGTTTTAAAATAGTTTCATATAGGTAATAATAAGTCATTAATTGACTTTGTGTACATTATCAAAAAGGAAAAATTACATTTGACATACTAAAATTTTTCTTAATTACAAAACACATAATAAGTTATAAAGAATTACAAAAAACATATTTGAACTAATGACAATAAGTCAAGATGGACAAAATGCATAAAAAGACATTATTAACCTTATATATATATATATATATATAAGGGGACCATGATGAGTGATAATTTATTTATTTATTCCTTTTTACATTTAATTTTTTAATAGGTTTTATAACTATTTAAACTAATTAAAATAAGTTTTATGATTTAGGTCTTTTTGGAAGAGATTTTAGAATTTATACTTTTGGTAGACAAAATTTCAATATTTTACCATTTTGACATTTGTCACTTATTTCAAGTTTTTCACTAACTTAAAGGTATGGATTGGAAAAGTGGTCTTTAGTGAAATTATAGTAGACATTTCAAATTTTCTAGATTATGGTCATAAGTCCAAATTTAAATTGGAGTAGGATTCTCATTCAAGCACTGAATCTTTAAATGAGCATACCTTAAGCTTTGGACATCTAAATTTGCTTATTTAAAAGCTTATATTGAAGTTCAAAATTTAGGACTACAATTGCTATGAAGAAACTCATGCCTAGATTAGTTATTTAATGGCTTAAAAATAGTTGAGAAGTCATTATAAAATCTATCACGGGCTAAATTGAGTTAGTCTTAGTTTTTAGTTCATAAATTGGGCTCTAGATGTTTGTTTTAGGTAACACTAGATGTGTTGGAAAGATAGCAAATAAGAATATAATTTTGGTGAAGAACTCAAACCCTAATTCTGACTATATCTATTTAAGAATTAGTTTAGAACGCATTACAAAAATGTTGTCATAATTAGGGAAATTAGTCTATTGTAACTTCAAAAATTTAGAAGATTTTTAAAAAGTGTCTTAGAGTTTTCTTGTGTTTGCCATGAACGTTTTCTATGATATAAATAATGACCTTTTTAACTATTAAAAGATAGAGGAAAACAAACATAAGGAGGGTAGTAGATATCCTTAAAAGAATTCAATTTGTAACTATGTATAACTGAGGGTTTTCAACAATTTTAAGAGATTTTAAAATGTTTGGTATTTTGATGAAATAAATTATTTAGTTATGTTATTATCTTTTTCATTGAAATTTTTTTAGTTGTTCTAATTATATTATTAAATGATTGTTTGTAAAATTGACTTGATTAACCTTGTTAAATTAATTAAATAATGGTTAATTGATATAGTTAAAGATTATGACTCGTATTGAAAGGATACCTAATCACTAAGTAGTAATTAAGAGTAAGGAATTATGGACACATTTTCTTCTTGTTGTTATGAATAACTCATTGAAAGTTACAAAATTTTATTCTATTAGATTGTTTCTTGAATTAACATATTTCTTAATTTTAAGGTTGCTAGTATACAACTCTAAAGAGTTTGTTCCCATAGTATAATGGTGAGATTATAAGTAGAGAAGTTGTTTTGCTTAATGAATATTTAAGGAAGAATTCAGATAATAAAATTTGTTATTACTTAGGGTTAAAATTTCTAATAGAATTGAGATAACAATATAGGTAATAAAAAGTATCAAATATCATAATTAGATCATTGATATTTTATAAGTTGTCTTGTATAATTAAGTTTTTTACTTTAATTAATATAAAGTCAAAATTCAAATTACCCCGTTTATATAGTCTTTTAGGTTTTGTTTATTTGACATTGAATTGATAACACTCTTTGAAGGATTAACCCTCATTCATACTATACATCATTGCATAATAAAAAATAAGATAATTAATTTTTCTAGTCATGACCATAGCTACCAAATTAACAAATAAAACCCTAGTCACACTTTCTCTCTTATTTTCATTTTCTCTTCATCATAATACTTATTAATCTCTCAATCATTTTGACATTTCTATGTTTAAAAGCTTAATCAAATATTGAACTGCATGAACTAAAACTAGGATCAAGCTTTGTACATTATGCTATTGTAAAAGCCTTTATCTAATAATCTCACAATCATTTCAAAATTTCCACCATACAGAGAATTAGAGCCAATTAGAGATTGAGTATGGCAAAATCATTTCATGACTTAATAATCATTTTATGCTAATTTGATCTCATTTTCTCTTAGTAAAACATTAAGAAGTGAATTATAAGCACTAATTGAATGACCACATCTAATAACTCCTATGCTCTTACATATTTGTAAACTACTCGTAAAAAAAGATCATATGAATAAATTAAGATCCTTTAGCTTTGTAAGCTTAAACCATGGCCTCTCTAATCATTAAAGCAAGGTAGGTATGAGCTAAAGAGTTTAAAATGGTCTTCACTAGTTGGACAAGACCTTACTAAACATAAATCAAGACAATCTGACATTAGGATTTCAAATCTTCCTTGAAACCCAAATTGGATTTGGCTTAATTAAAGAAATTGAATTAGTGTTATACTTGTTAAATTTGGGAATGCAATAGATTTGAGAAACTAATTGTTCTTGCTAAATTTTGGTTGTATAATTAATGTTGTTACTTAGCTCCATATGGTTATTGCTAAAGGTAGCTACTTGCATGGTTTTAGACGTCATGGTAGTGATGGAATAAAAGGTAAGGATGTATGCATCAATGATGATATTTGTAATAAAGATAGTAATGTGTTATTAGTTTTCCAATATTTTTCTATGAATAAAATAAATTTTATGATAAGTGCATTTTGGTTCATTTAAGCCATTATAAAAGCATTTTTGTTATTAAATCAAAATTTTACTAACAGCCATTTAACATATTATTTTTTAGATATCACACTCATAGTATTGTATTTTTTTTTCATAATTTTTGATAACTTAATATATATTCTATAATTAAGGCAAAGTTTGGTATGTTATGTGTACTTTTTCCTTATCAAAATTTGTAAAGTTTCTTTTTATGGTGTAGATAATGCAATGATTCTAACGATTAAGGTTAAATTATATTTTTAATGAATTTTATATTTTTTTTAGGCGGTGTGTTAATTGGAATGCGCAATTAATACATTTAACTATATGAGAGTGCATTGTGGTTGCTTCTATAAGACTCTAGGCATGATTTCTAAAGCTCTTAAGAAAATAAATTAGGTCATCGTAAGGCCTAATAAAGCTAATCTTTGTCAAACAATATGATTTTAGAAAATGTAACATGGAAGCAATTTCAACAATATTTATTAAAAATTTGTGGTTCATAAAAAGTCTTATTTCACTACCTTTCTAAATATCAAAATTTACATGTCTTAGTCATTGGTTCATAGTTTGAAATGCACCAAAGATAATGTGTGATGTACTTATTGGTTAACCTAGCAAAGTTCAACTTTTTAAAATATGTGAAAGAATGTTGAAAAACAAATATATATTTTAAAAGATTTATATCCCACATTAGAAATGAGAAACCTTGTTATACTTATTTAAATTAAAATATTTGTCTTATACCTTACAAAATAAAAGAATCCAAGTAAAGCCTCATGCCTAAGTGAATGGACTAAATTTAAACCTAATATAAGAGGTTTGATGCAATAAAACCACCCCAAGCCTAATCTTTTTAATCCTTTTAAATTGTATTGGTCAAACTAACTATTTTTTTTTACTAACTATGTTTCAATTGTTGTAAAACTAGTTATTACAATAATAAAACCATTATTTATTATTTTCATCTTTACTATTTATTTTTATGAAATATTAAATGAGAAGTAATATAAAAGAACCTTTTATTTTCTCTTTTTCCTTCTAAGAATAAACCTTTAAGTATGCTTTGCTCTCTCTCTTTTCTTACTTAAAATTGTTATGTTAACTAGATTAGTACTCTTTTTGTTGCTTCACTATTTAAAGTACATATGGAGGCGAAAACTATCATGAAAGATAGTGTCAAATATGCTTTAAATTTTATATCCTTCGTATTCTATTTATTTTTCTTTACATTTATATTTATGTCTTTCTATATTTTCTAATAGTATATTATACAACTAAATACAAGTTATATATTAAAGATAAATCTTTTAGTTTTAAGTAATATCTCCATTAGAAAAATCCTTTGATATAAATTGATCACATCTACAACTGCACTTTATGTATAATGTATATTACGACTTAGTTCCCAAAAACTCACATGCTCACTAAAGTACTTTTTTGAACATTATTGACCTTAGCTACAATCTTTTTCTTTTCTAACATTATAACAAAAATTATTATTATTATTATTTTGTATTTAAGGCTACGACATTAAAATTGAATTCATTTCCATATATGTCTAGAAAGATGACTTTTCATACCACTTAACCATAAGTGGTAATAAGTTATAAGTTTGGCACGAATAATTTTAAATTTGATAGCTTTTGTTGTGTTCTTCGTTGGGCCCATCATTATCCTTGGATTAAACTCTTATGTTAGTTACAACCACAAATTTGTCAAATGAAACCTATAATAAATGGGTTATTATAGGTAGTGAGCCATCAACTGATTTTTCTTTTTAATCTTTTCTCCATAAATATCTATTTCTTTTATGTGGCTCAAACATAAATCCTATTTCCTGTTTAGATCTAAGTCCTAAAGTGCTTGATTAATCATTTTCTTATTATTTCTTATAGTTTTTTTAAACTAAAAAATTACCTATAGTTTCCTTTTGTGATAAGAATATGTAGTTAAATTTATGCTGAAAAAAATCCTCTTATAAGAAATTTTATTCATATAATTTGCTTTATCAATTAATAGGAAGTCTCATATATAGTTGTTGGGTATTTACTTCTTCTCACATTATTCAAATATCCTATTTGAATTTTTTTTTGTTTTTCTTTACAACACTAATACTCATAACTTTTAAGTTCTAATATAATAATGACACACAAATTAGATAGTTAACAATGACATTTCCAAAAAATAATTAAAAAAAAAACATCTTGGTGGCTAAGCATATATAAGGTGATATATATATATATATATATATATATATAGTTCTTGATAGAACATATGGCAATTCATAAACAATAATGTCAGAAAACAAGATGAATTACTAAAGTCATCCATGCCATTTTATATTCTATGTAAAAGACACAAAAAAAGTAATTGATGGCAAAGATGACAAAAAAAAAAGAATCAATAAAATGGATAACTAAATGTAGTTTTTGCTCAAAATACTTTCACCAAATGGAAAAGAGTTTCCTTCAACCAAAAAAGTTAAAATTAGGGTAAAAAAGATAAGAGAATAACTTTCATTGTAATGTAAAACGAAATAAAAAGAAACTACTTATAAACTTATATATTGTACTGTAAAAGTAAGAGAAAGCATTGGTAACAATTCATATTGGGATCATACAATTATATAAGTGATAAGGTAAATTCCTTTTCTATTTGTTATCATTAATAACACATTTTGCAATAAATTTGAAATATATGAGTCATTTGTCACATCGTTAAATAGAAGGATGTGACCAATGCAAGTAGCCCAAGTGGAAGTTCCACTTCAGAGTACTTGCAAGATTCAAGACATGAAGAAATTAAGAAAACTTGTCCAAATGAAAATCATACTAGATACAAAACAAGTAATCTAAGTACAAACCATTCTCTAAGTTTGCTAATTTATGCCTACACCTTAAAGAAAAGCCATATCCTCAGCCTTTTTAAATAGTATGGGTAAGCAAAATCACCTTACTAGTCATTAAGAGATGTTTAGTGCCCATTTAGTTAAGTGACTACAAAGATAAGGTAAACTATGATGTTTTTCCCATTAATGTCCTTCTAAGCCATCCTTGGTTTTATGATCTTGATGTGACCAACCATAGTAAGGAAAACACTTATGTCCTGAAGTATAAGGGCAACAATATCATTCTTAGACCTACAAAGCTCTAACCAAGAGACTTTAAGTTAAAACACAAACCTTCTCATCCAATTTCAATAAGGAAAGGTCTTCATATCTTAAACTATAAAGCCTTTGAGAGAGAATCATAGACAAGCAATTGTTGGGTAACAATTGTTGCTAGAGTGGCCCTTCCTTAATCTAGCATACCTAATAATAACATTTCGCTTAAACTTTAAGATTTGTTAGAGGAATTTAAGGATATCATGTCTAATGAACTCCCTAATGAGTTACCACCTATGAGAGACATACAACATGCCATCAATCTAGTTCCTAGGTCACAATTACCAAACCTCCCACATTATAGGTTAAACCTCAAGGAATGAGAGGAGTTGATCAGATAAGTTGAGAAAATTTATTTAAAGGATCTATGCATTATAGCCCTAATTACTATGTTATTCCCTCTTTGTTAACTCTTAAAAAAGATGAGTTATGAAGAATGTGTGTTGATAGTAAAGTAAAGTCATCAACAAAATCATTGTAAAGTATAAACTTCCAATTCCTAGGTTTAAGCATAAATTAGATATGCTAATTGGTTCTAGTTCGTATTCCAAGATAAACTTGCATAATGGATACTACAAATTCCACATTAGGCTTAAAGATGAATTTAAAAGTACCTTTAAGGCACAATAGCTTGTACAAGTGGTTAGTCATGCCTTTTAGATTATCTAATACTCCTCTCATAAGGGTCATGACTTATGTCTTGAAACCTTCAACAAGTAAATTCTTTATGGTTTACTTTGATGATATTCTTATTTATAGTAAGTCAAAAGAACACTTAAAAGTGTTCATTCCTTTAGTTTAAAGTGTTATTCCTAGGATACATTAAGTCAACATAAAGTATAGCTACTAATACTAAGAATATTAAAATGTTCAAAGAGTGGCCTAAACTAATGTCTAAAACTATGGTTAGCAGTGTTTACAATTTAGCTATTTTCTATAATAAATTCATTAAGGAATTTAGTATTATAATGGCTCTTCTTATAGGTTATTTAAAAAAAAAGATTTTCATAGACTAATGTAGCAGTTAGAGCTTTCACTAACATCAAGCAAAAGCTTAGTGAAGCACACTAGTTAGTGAAGTATTTGAAGTTGCTTGTGATGCCTCTAATGTAGGCATTAGCTGAATCTTAAAGTAAGAAAGACATCTTGTAGCTTTCTTTAGCAAGTAGCTTAATTAGGCAAAGTAAAAATATTCCATTTATGATAAGGATTTTTATTATGTCATTTAGTTACTTGATTGTTAAAGGTATTATTTGTTACCTCAAGATTTTTTTTTTTATTTTAGACTATCAATTTTTGCTTTGTCTAAACTACTAAAAGAAACTAAACTCTATACGTGTTTCTTGTGTTGAATTTTTGAATGAATATTCCTTTGTCCTTAAGTATTATTATGGCACAAAAAATAAAACTGTTGATGCTCTAAGTCATGTTGTTTTTGTCCTTCAGTCTTTAAGTTCACATGTCATAGGATTCGATAGGTTGGTAGATAAGTATCTTCATTATCTTGATTTCAGCATCATTTTTAATGTAGTTAAAGATAACAATCATAGAGATATGTTGCTTTTGTCCTTTATAATGGTTTTCTCTTTAGGTTGTGTGTTCTAAATATGTTGCTTTATGTTAGTTTAGGAGATGCATGCAAGACAATTAGCTAGACATCTAAGTAAAGACAAAACCATTGCACTTGTTGAAGATATATTATATTGGCTATCATTAAAATTAGATTTTTTAAGATTGTGCCAAAGTATCACAAATGTCAAGTTTTCAAATCTAAAAAGAAAAACATTGGTTTTGGTTTTTATATATCTCTCCTCATTATACCTGCACTTTGGAAAGATGTAAGTATGAATTTTGTTCTTATTTTACCTTAAACAACCTATTGTCATGACTTTATTTTCATTGTTATGGATTAGTTGTCTAAAATGCAAAACTTATGTTGTGTAGCAAGTATATTGATGCATCTTATGTTGTTAAGTTAATCTTTAAAGAAGTGAACTTGTTTGCCTTATTTTGTTATAAAGTTAACCTATAAGCATTTAGGTGACTAAGGCTATAAAAAGTTATGATTGGTTAAGCAATAGTGGATAAGGGAGCTTGGATGATGGGTTCTATTTCCCTTTTTGGAAATCTAATATTCTAACTTATTTTGATTAAACTTGGGAGGCTTGGTTTGGGTTAAAAATTTTTTCCATGGGTTGTTTGGGCTAATACTATTATTCACTTATTTTTATTTCCACACTTTTCTTATTAATACTTCATCTTTTTATATCTCTCTCTCTATTTTTTTTTTGGATTATTTAAGATTCTTTTTACAGTAATTCAATGTATCAAATAATTTTTTTCAAAAAAAAAACTCTCTTTTGGAAATATTTAAAAGGATTGACATTGTTTTACATCTATGAACTCACCCAAGGCATCATAATTGGCACTAGGAACTTTGTGTCCCTTTTCCTTTTCCTTTTTTGTTTACCTTTTTCTTTTTTTTCTTTTCTCTTTTTTTAATTTATTCTTGTCCTCTCTCACTTTTATCTGTTTTCTGTTTTTCTTTTACTTTTCTTTCCTCAACTCCAAACAACCCCCTATAATTTTCCTATCCTAAAAAACACTCTTCCTCTCTTTCCACGGTATATTTCAATGGTCATTTTTCATGTTTTTTTAGGCTTAGAAATACCCTTTCATTGTAGTTTTTAAAGGTGATGTTTAGTGGGGAAAGTCAATATTTTACTTCAAAAGCAGTGCTATTGCCTTTTTTTTTTTTTACTTTAGTACAATATATATATAAAGAGAGAAAATGCAGCACTCATTGATGGTGAAATGTCACTAGCCTTTAATTAATGTCCAAGAAACATTAATGTGTAGATAATCACCAATTAAATTTATTAGTGTTGGCCTCACGTGGTGACAATGGCTAGAAAAAAATGGGTGTAAGAAATGGAGTAAGTAGCAACGTCAGACTTTAAGGTGATAATTGTTGTTGCTTAGTGCCATATTTGACATGTAAAGGGCATTATAGGAAAAATTAGTGCCTGATGAGTTGAATGGTGTTAAATTTTGGCCCAAATAGCATAAGGCAACAATATATGTGGTGGTGATGTGACAACCAACCTTAGGTTGCTTTGTTGATTTGCATGCTTTTAGGCCTCTTTTCGACATATAGCCTTCAACAATGCATAGATCAATGTGAGAAGACTCCATAAGTGATGCTAGTGATGTTTTCTTATGATTGGCATTGGTGCTAGTGAATTTTCATCAAGCTTTTCCAAGTCAAAATGCTCAATTTTGGTTACTTTCTCCACCTCTTTAATTACTTTTGTGTTTTTTGTTGATATTTTCTTTTTTTTTTTCCTCTTTTTGGTATGTGTTGAGGCATAAAAAAATATTAAAAAAAGGAGAAAAATCAAAATGTGCTAACTTTATAACTTTTCTATGCAAGAGGGACTAGGTTAACATGAAATAGGAGCATCATAACTCAAGATAAGTGCTTTCTTGGCCAATTTAAGTCATTAAGTGTGTAGTTATACCTTTGTTACACTGAGGTTCTTTTTTCTATGGGTGATTTTGCCTCTTGTTGTTAATTGTGGCAATTTTTTTTATTTCAAATTAATTGAAGTTACTCAATAACCACCCATGTTCCTCTAGTAATGAAACGATGTTTTTTTATTGGAAATTTAGCCATTAATACTTGGTTTTAATTTTATTTCTTAAATTAATCATGATTTTGAGCTTAATTTAAATCATTTATATGTGATTGTATCCTTTAAAAAGTAAAGAAAATGGAAGGAAAAATGGAAAGGCTTCATAATATTGTTATAAGTATCTTTGTTTCTAACATTGTTGGTTAAAAGGAGTAACTCCTCCACTTAGATTATTGTTGTACATTTTTTTGATGTTTTGTGAGGATGTCTCTCTTTATTCTTTTTGCCTCTTTTTTTTTGGATTTCCTTAAATGCTCATAATTTATGTTTTCACTTTGGCTTTTAATGGCATCTAAAAAATAGTCTCTAACTCTTTCTTTTGTCTTTCAATTAATGCTCACTATCGTAAGATTATTTCCCCTCTCATGCTCTTAATGAATTTCCTTTTACCCCTCATTCTTCTCCTTTTTTCAATTAATGTTAGCTTCCTTTTATAATGAAGTTGGCTCAATCAAACATTGATCTTTGATTGCTTTTTATTGAATAGTTCAAACTAACTTTCCTTTTTGTTGAATAATTACAATTTCTTTTATGCATATTGAATATTTTATGGATCTTTGACTTGTAAGATCAATAGTTGGATTGGGCTATTAGTCCTTTAAAGAAAATGCTGACGGACTGATAATACTGCACTTTGATGTTTGGTTTAGGGTATTTGGGAATAGGAGGACCCTCCTTTATGGTTTATCAAATCTTACTCATACCCAAAAGCAATATAGTTTTTAGCTTTTGGTTTAATCTAAGGATCAAGAGGGATGTTGACTCTTCTTTTCAAGGGTGAGACATACCTTATACATTAGACCATTTTTATATGCTTAACATTAATTTGGATTAATTCAATTGTAATTATTTTAATTTTATTTTTTCTTTTTTTCTTTAATTTTCTTTCTTTTTTTCTTTTTCCTATTTCTTTTTTCCTTTTTACATCCAAATGAACAAATTATGATCCAATTGCATTATACTCGACTTATAAATTTATTTTGCATAAGAGTGAGCTTGTGTGAAGTCCTCAAGGCAAAAAAAAAAAAATAGAGATATAATAGTTTCCCTTGTTTGTGAATTGCTTTGGTACAAAGGAATTAACAAAGACTTTCTTGGATCCTTATTTTTATTGCCTTTCAAATGCCTATGTACCAATGTCATTATTTTGAATAAGCTTACTTGAGGGTGAATAAGCCCAAGATTTATGCCTTATTGGCTTAAAGTAGATAGTTTTCATTTGTATGTTGGGGTCAACCTTGTCATTAATGGTTGTGTAAAAGCCTCATCAAAGGAAGTATGATGATGCCAAAAATTGTATTATTCTCCACTAAGGATTTCTTTTGCTAATAATTTAACTTATGCCTAATTGATAGCTCCATTGAGGAGTTAATTTGTATGATATTTTGAGGATTTTATGATATACTTAGGCTAGTGAAAATAGAGTTTCCAACTATTATTCTTAGCTAAAATTCTAGAAATACTTTGATTTATCTTTTAAGCTTGCTCAAGATGACTATATCCACATTTTCTCAAGCTACAAATGCAAAATGCATTCTGAAACTACTTTTAACTACCAATTACAATGGAAATTTCAGAGGTAAACCAATATATTGCTTGTACTTATTAAAGATGGTAGCATTACTTTTTCTCTCAAGTCACCAATGTAGGGCACATTCTTAAACACCATATAAAATTGCTCCTAGTTTTCATTTACAATTGAAATTTTAGAAGTATGCTAACATATGGTTTATACTTGTTCAAGATGGCTACATTACTCTTTCGCTCGAGTCACTAACGTAAGATGCATTCTTAAACTCACACATAATTACTTCTAACTACCATTTGTGGTTAAAATTTTAGAAGTAAGTTGACATGTCGCTTATACTTGCTCAAGATGGTTGCATTACCTTTTCACTCAAGTCACCAATGCAAAGTGCATTCTTAAACATTTCTAAGGCTACTAATATCAATGGTTGTAGTTGTTCACACATGCTTCCACTAACACCATATTATTAAGGGTTTGCCTTTCTCTGTCCTCGTTTGTTGTTTGCATTCATTTTTTTTTATCTTTTTTTATATATTTTTTAAGAGAGAGTTGTTATCTAGGAATCTTTCTCAGTTTTGACTTATTGTAATTGACTTTCTTTTTCTGCTTGCTTTAGGTTTCTCATTCTCTATCATGTCTTTGGATTTTACTTTTCCCTCATTCCTTTTCAATTTGCAATTTGGAGCCTTTTTTTCTATTGACTTGTATGGCCTATAACATGTTGTGCATTTAGAGTTGTTCCTAGTCTTTGAATGTTCTCTTATTTGCCCTAAACTAAGGGGATCCTCTTTTTATCTCTGGGGTTGCTCTTCTCTTGATTCTAGAATGGTTGGAATCATGATAGAATAATTTTACTTATTAGCTTTCAAAAGAATGATATTACTCTGAGGAAACGTGGACATTCTCTATGTTATTTATTCCTTGGTTCAAACCTTATAAAGAATCTTAAGTTATAAATCCACCATTGCTTATTGATATAGCCTAACGGCTTTTGACATAGTGTCAAAAGGAACTCCTTATATTCTTAAAAATCTCGGCCAAAATAAAAATGCAATATATGTTATATTTATTTTAAATGCTCATTGGCGCATGTCAGATAGATAAATAGGACAACTAGTTTATAAACAATAATTTTTAGTGATAAAGAAAGTGAGACATTTGGATATGAAATGGCAAAAAGATAGATTGATGTTGTGGGGATTAACAAAGATCAATAGTATAGTCAGTTACTCCACATGATCCTAGTTTGAATGCCCCTTCGTAAGCAAACCTTGGCTCTTTTATTATGTCCTACATCTTTTATGATCTCATCCATTATGCTTCTATCCCTAGCTAGTGGTTGAATCTTGGTTAATGCTTAGGCAAAGTATTACTTGGTTGCATCTAAGTTAATAGGATGTGGCATATCTTCATCATCCATATTTATCAAAACTAGTGTTTTGCTTAAGAATGCTCATTTTACAATCGTACAAACATTCATTGTTTAAAGCTTAATTGCCCATAGTAAGATCAAGTCATAGTTATACTTATAACGAATGTCTCCATTGAGGCATAAATTTATTACCAACCTTTATATAGTTCTTTTATCATTTTCATTTGCACCTTTAAGATATTCCTAGACTTTAAGGTAGAACTTTATGTCATAATACCATTGCTTGTTATCCACCTCCTTTTTATATGCATGGAGTAGGCTAGAGTGTGATGGAAATGGACATGAATTACTTAAGCATGGCTCGAGAATCCATCATATATATTACTATTAAAGTTACCAAAGTATAAAAAAATCTAATTGTCATTTAAAGGCATATAGCTGGAAATATCTCATTAAATTGTGCCACCAATTTTTTGATATACCTGTTATAAGGAATAAACTTAGGGTCTCACATTTTCCATTCATCTAGTAGTTGATAAATGATTAACACTGAGTCACCATGTACTTTGAAATTTTTAGTTTTCATTTTCGAGGCATATAGTAAACCCCTTATGCATACCTCATATTTTGTTATCATATTAGTGCATTTGAATTGTAATTTTACTACAATTGGATATTGCCTACCTTAAAAAAAAGAGAGAGAGAAATGTTCCAATTCCATTAACTATTGCATTTTATGCCCTATCAAACCACATTTGTCATTCATTTATTGCTTGTCGCTACCTTTCTTAGTCTAATCTATGGTTTGGATGTTTTCATATAGGAAATCAAACTACATAAGCTCATAATTAGGAATAATTCAATCTACCAAGAAATCTACTATCATATTACCTTTAATAGCTATCTGATTAACATATTGAATGTCATATTTTAACAAAATAACTTACTATGAGGCAACCCGTCTTGACAACACTAGCTTTTCAAAGAAATATTTAAGGGAATTATTTTTAGCAATAAGCCAAGTGGTGTGATATAACATTTATTGCTAAAGTTGGTGTGTTGCCTATGCTAAAAAGCAATAGATTCTCTTCAGCTATGAATAGTAAGTCTCATGATAGTTTACCATCTAAAGAAAACATGCATCCAAGTGCTTTCTAACTTCTTCTTTGATTTTTAACAAGATATCAGGTTTCATTCTCTTGAGCTTCTATCATATGAGTTTGCACTCTAGTCTTAAAGAGAGTTTATTCACCACTATATTAGTGTTAAGGCTCGACATGTCCTAGTATGATGAGGTAAACACATCTATATATGCTTCAAGCAACTGAATCATGCTATGTCAACTTTTTGGGGGGAGTCTTGTGTTATTTTTTATTTCTTTTAGATTTTTTGTAGTGTCCAAGTTAACTAGCTTAACTAGCACTTTCTTAGTTATGGATTGCCTTTCTTCCTGCTTAATAAGGTATTGGAGGTTTAATAAGATCTCTTCACCTTTGAGATCATTATAGGTTGGCACATTAAGGGTACTTTCAAATTTTTCCTTAAGGCAAGCACTAATTAAACATATCGATCTCGTCTTCATACATCTTGAATAATAGATAAGAAGTTAAAGGAAATGAATAGATGCTATTAGGGTGACTTATGCATATAAAAATAAATATTAAAATGATAACAAATTAGGATTATACATGCAAATGACATAAACATATGTTAATAGCTAACATATGATAAAAGTCCAACCATTTTATTTATTGCTAGCCTTAAATGTTATAAACGTCAACAAGAACGAGGAAGTTTTAGGTTGCATTACTTTGTTAGAGGCTTAATTGATTAAGAAATCCCTTAAGTCTAGCAGTAACTCATTAGCGTGTTCAAGTTTCATGGCTAAAGTAATGGGGTTAGAGGTGTCTCTTTTTCCTTTTCTTCAAATATCATTTGGATTGTTAATGTCGCCAACTTAACAATGTCTTTGGTTGTTGCATTACATTCATCATGGTTTTGATTAAAGAATTATGCAGTCTTGAAGTGGTAAGTTAGAAGAATAAATAACAAAACCTCATTAAAATTTAGTTGTTTTTAATAATAATTTTTTTACCTATTTAAGCTTATTAAAATAAATTTTGTAACTTAAGTATATTTTAGGAGAGTTTTGAGAATTTATACTTTTAGTAAGCAAATTTCTAGCATTTTTTCATTCTAAACTTTATCATTTATTTTAAATTTTTCACTAACCTTGAGGTTTATAATGGAAAAGTGTTTTTCAATAAAGTTGTAGTAGACATCTCAAAAAATTTTCAAATTAGAGTTGTGAGTCTAAATCCAAGTTCTTTTAGGCTTTTGGCCTTAAGACATTATGATGGAAGCCATATTGTACTAGCTCAAATCAATAAGAGAGTTGATGCTTTGCAAAACCTTGGAGGATCAATGACATAGGCAAGGTCAAAGAAAATAAAAGAAGCTCTCAACAACTTATTGTATGACATTTACTATCAGGAAGTTGCTAGGTACAAGTTAATGATGATGGAGGCTTCACCAGGGCCTGCAAATGTGTCATTTGTGAAGGAATTTGAGAACCATGGCCTTGGGAAGGAAGTTGGATTTGGAAACCCATGTTTAGGCATTTAAAATGGATTATTTTCATAGGTTATATTGTTATATAATGGGTCGAACGAATTTCAGCATCTTAATGAGTTATTTTCATGGGTTTATTATTATTTAATGGGTTGGACAAATTTCCTTAATAAGTCCATCTTATTAGCTAGGGTTTTGGGGGGTTAGCATATAAAAAGGGCAATAAGGGTGGTTGGAATGGGGGAACCTTAATTTTTCATGAGTGTATGAGCTATTTTTCTTGTTTTTTGAGAACTAATTCTGAATTTTCATACTTAAATTTGTTGGTTTAATATACTTATTTTCTTCAACGTTGTTGTTGTTAAGAGTGGCATCTGAATCTTATAGTTCTGGTTCTTGGTTGTTTATAATCATTGAGTCAGAACTCCAAATCCCTTAACCTCTGTTAGAACGATACTATACCAACTTTGGTGTTGAGTTCCGTTTACATATAATTGGAGTTGGTATCACATTGCTTTAAAGATAAGACAAAAAATTGAAGTCCAAATCCTAATTGGAGTATGATTCCCAACTGAACATTAAGTATTTAAATAAGCATAAATTAATCATTAAAGATCCAAATTGGGTGATTCAAAAGCTTAAATTAAAGTTCACATTCAAAGTTAGAATTGTTATAAAGACATCCAAGCTTATATCAATTGTTTAATGGTTCATAAATAGCTGAGAAGTCATTATAAAATCCTTCTTGGGCTAAGCTAAGTTAATCATAGTTTTTAGCTCATAAATTGGTCTTTGAACCTTTTTGTTAGGCAAGACTAGATGCATTGAAAATTAAAGAAGAATACTACAACTTTGATGAAGAAGGAAAACCTTAATTTAGATTATATCTATTTAAAAATTAGCTTGGATTTCATTATTAGAATTTTATCATAGTTAAGGAAATGAGTTTATTGTCATTTCAAGAATTTAAGAGATTCTTTAGGAGTGTCTAAGGGTTTTATTGTGCATACTATGTATGTTAACTATTAAGAGCAAAAAGGAAAGGAGAAGAGAAACAAAAGGAGGCCAATAAACATAGTTTTAGAAGAATTTAGGTCTTTTTAAAGTATGTATAGCAAAGGCTTTTGGACAATTTTAAGAGATTTCAAAACGTTTAATATTTTGATGGAATAGATTATTTTGTTATGTTGTTTTCTTTTCTATTAGAATTTTTTGAGTTGTTCTAATTAAATTATTTAATGATTTTTTGTTTAATCAATTTGGTTAGGCTTATTAAATTAATTAAATAATGATCAATTGCTAAAATTAGAGAATGTGACATATATTTATCTTATTCCTAATCACCAAATAGTAATTAATAGTAAGAAATTATGGACAATTTTTATTTTTCTTATTATGAATAACTTAAATTAACCTATTTTCCTAATTTTAAAGCTACTAGTATATAACTCTAGAAAACTTGTTCTAAGGGTATAATGGTTAAAGTTTAAGTAGAAAGCTTGTTTTATGTAATGAATATCTAAGGAAAATTTTGGGTAATAAAGTTAGTTATTAGCTAGGATTAATAGTTTTAACAAAATTGACACAACATTTTGTATAATTGAAAACATCAAATATTATAGTTATGAATGAACCTGAAACTAAAATTTAATTGATTGATATTTCTATAATTTATTTTGTTTAATCAAGTCATTTATTTTAATTATTACAAAATCAAAATTCAATATTATCCTTTATTCATATTAATGTCTTTAAATTTTATTTATTTGGCGTTAAAATAATGACACTTCATGTGAAATCAACCATTATTCACATTATCTACTATTGCAAGATCAAGAATAAGGTAACTAATTTTTATAGTCATGATGACAACTACCATTTTTCCTAAAAGGTAACCATTTTTCATCATTACTTTGGTTGTCTTTAGTAATCCTTCAGATGGTAAGGGTGGCACCTTGAAGAACAACTCCTCTAACCAAGGAGTCATATTTGCAATTTTGAAAGATCAAAAGTTCACTCTAATGCTCCCTTAACTAACATAACATAAGGAATTCTTAGAGATCTAAAGACAAGCAAATCATATTCCACTCAGACTTTTATCAACTGATCACTTCTGATAAACTTCACCTTTTGGTGCAAGTTAAAAAGAATGGTTCTTACAACATGGATCCATAGGTGACCTAATAGGCGACTATAAGTAGTCTTGATATTCATGACCTATAAAGGCATGTCAGAAGTGCATAGTCTCACCTGTATTAAGAGTTTAATGGTCCTTATAACCTCTCATTTTTACCATCAAATGCTCAAACAATCATATGACTTGGTGTCATGATGATAATGTCAATTGGTAATTGCTCTAGTGTATCTTTAGGTATGATATTCATGACAAATGACTGAAATGTCTTAGTATGGTTATATCCCTCAATTGAAATCTTTTTATCTAAGAATGAGATGTAGTTACTTATCATGGTATTATTGATGATGTGGTCCAATCATCTCTAGAAATATTAGGTGAAACATAAGCCTCATGGAGAATATACAGCAAGGACTTTCAATGACACTTAGAGTTCATTAGCAAATAGAGGATCAAGACTCTGACTATACTTCAACTAAGTTGCTTAATTACATTGTACTTGCTCTACTTGATGTATTGAAGGAACTACTTGTCCTTTTTATCAATGGTGTTTTTCTTGGGCTCAATATTATGTTTGGTTGATGATTATACTCCCTTAGCATTTAGAAGAGAGATTTCCTTAACATCATCTAAGATCATAATGATCTACTCTATCTTTGGCTTGAGGTTTCCTGTATATTCCAAGGTATACCATTTTCTGCTTCGGTTGATGCCCCTAACACCTAAGATGTCAAATGTTGTCGCAAATGTTAATTTTGTTGCCAACATTTGACTATGGGAGTATACCTGATAGTTATAATCTCATTGGATTACCTTATCCCTATGAAAAAGATGATAAAGTGTTGAAAGAAGGGATGAAACTTAAATAATTGAGTGAAATATTTTTGGTGATATTGGGTTTCTCTAATAGCTAGAGGGTAAACCCTTATGAACCAATGCTTCAATCATGTTAATTTCAAAAAGGCTAAGATCTAGCTCTCGCTAGCCATTGCTTGGGCATTCCTTAAATAATTTGTGATCAAGAAAGATATTAGTGTTAACATCAAACTTCCTTTAGGCCTTTGAAAAATCAATCTAACCTTCATCCCCTAACTCTTAGACTCTATGTTTAAGGATTTAACAATTGTTAGTAAAATGTTTAATTTGTCCACCATGATACTTGAACTTAGATTTGCAATCATACCAGTTGGGATAAGGTAGCTTCAATTATTCTCTAGCTATAATTGTAACCAATTTACTCTGGACAAGTTAAGGGAGCAATTATAAATAAAGAATTGGTATGAAGTTTATTTTCCTTTTTTCTTGCCTTATGGGATTAACTTGATTACTTAAAGGTGCTAACACATAAACATTTGGCTGAGGAGGCCATGATTGAGGGCTTTGGTATGCAAATAGAGCTATCATGTTATAAGGTTGATATGACTATTAAGGATTCAATTACCCTCACATGTTTCCAAATGACTAGTAAACAAGGCATGGTCTTAACTATCATGTTCAACTGCCTGGGCTTTGCCTTCTTTCCTTTTAGTCACACTAGTTTTCTTGAATGTTGCAAAATCAATAACAATATCTATAATTTACCCTTTTAGATACCCTCATTGATTTTTTATTCCATAATCATCAATTATGCAAAACTTCCTGATGCACTCTTTACCATTTTATCATAGTAAAGGACTTTCAATGTATTAAGAAAAGTTGAAACTAATTCCTTTTCTAATAATGGAGATTGGACTTGGATGGTCATGTCATGCTATTATTAAGCATCTTACTTGAAAGTCTCTTTGAACTTCTTTTCCATAACTTGAAGATTCATTTACATAGATTCTAGTTCAGAGATATACTTAAACCTAACCTAAAAGGTAATTGCTAGGCTCTAACATTTTTTTTTTGTCTTACTTAATATACTAATGGGGAGCCATACTTGTCTAGTTGTCTTAGAAGCAATGCATTGAGAGTTTTTTGTTATAAATATATGTTATCATCTTTTGAATGTACATGGTCAAGTAGTTTGTAAGTGGCCCTATCCTGTCATACTTTTCAAATTACAAAACCTTAAATTTTGGCAAAAGGACTATATCTTGAATAAGACAAAGATCATATGTACTTAAGAGAGTGTGAACATTATACCCTTTAATGGTCCTACTTCTTGCTGTAAGAGGTCAATTTTTTTATTTTATGGAATGTTCAACGTTTCCTATCATTTTAACTTTCAATTTAGGAGTAGCTTTGAACTTGTTAGGGGAAGTGTCAATAAGGTGATGTACTAAAGTGACATAAGGTGCATAAATCTAGGTGTTGAATGATTGCACAACTGTTGTTTGTTCTAAAAAGGGGTGTATTGTTAATTAAGACTAAATAAAGATCACTGGATAAGTTTCTAACATTGGGGTTGTTTGGAATATCTCACTAGTCATGGTACAAGAGCTTTTTTAAGGAATTATGCCTTTAATGACTATCTTCCCTTTAGCAAATGTTTGGACTATCTACTGCATTTGCTCTTTTAATTCCTCAATTAAAATATAAATTCATATATATGGCTAGCTAACTCTTTGACTTTGTTCTTCATTCTTCTTGTATAAGACTAAGTTAGAATTGTATGTTTTGCCAGCTTTGAACTACTTACAATTTAAAAAATTATACCTTTGATCAAGGTAGATGAAATAAGGTATATCCAAATAGATGTCATAAGGAGCATGCAAAAAAAAAAAAACACATGATATGAGTTAGTATAGGGATTACAAAATTAAAATATGAATTGTAAAGTATTTCAGTAAAGGCTAATAATGAAACAAAATTATGCATGATGTAATGATTAGGGTAGCAATATCTTAGGCTTTTTATCTTATAAGTGATGGATTTAATAGGTATATAATTCTACTAGTATGAATCCTTTTTCATAACTCTTACATTTACCTCAAAATTTAAATATAAAATTTTCAAGATAAATATCTAGACTCTTAACCAAGACATCTAAACATTTTGAGATAAATTTTTATTGTTAGCTATTAAGAAAGTTTGATTGTACCTAATATCAAGAAAGCTTGATTCTTAGACTAGTGGTTAAAATGCCTTTTCAAATATAAGGATAAAATTAAGATGTTTTTCTAAAGGAAACTAAGGGTATACAACACAACACGTGAGTTTTGAAATGATAATTTGTTTGTATTATAATAATTTAGAGCCAATGAAATATGATATTTTCATTGTTTGGTTAAATCTCACTTAAATACCTACACCAATTAAGCAAACTTAAAGACTTATTTTCTAATTTTAGTAAATTTGCCACATAGTTGGTAGAATATTTCATTTTGATCTTAACTTATATGAGAATGAGCTGAAGTGAATTGTTAAGAAGACAAGACTAAATATATTAAAATTTGATTCAATTTGCCTTAAGAGTTTATGGATAGGGCCTATTGTCTCCTCATCCTCCCTTCAACCTTTTAAGTTATATCACTAACTTAACATCAATCTTTACATATATATCATTTGGTTATACTATGTTTCTTTTAGTCACACATACAAGCAAATGATCTATTTTACTTTTCTTTTTTTTGCCTCACTCACTTTTGTGTTTACCAATTACTAATGACCATTACTTTGATTTTGGATATATATACAAATGTTTGCTTATATTATTATAATCATAAATATAAATTTATTTGTTAAATTTGTGTACATGTCTTTTTGTGTTATATCATTGTGTTGAAATAGGCCATTTGCTAACACATAATAAATCTAACTATAAAAACCATGGCAAAATTTTAGTCTATCTCAAATATTTGTAACAAATTTATAACTAATGTATCAATTTAGACAAGTCATAATTTGGTTACATATTCCAATTTAAAAAAAGCGTTCAAATATAAAATTTTTCCTCAAATAACCTAATCTAATATGTGAATACTTTAACTGAAACATTTTTTTAACATAAAATCCATGTTTGAAAAAAAAACATTAAAATGTTTTGTTTTGTTCTCGTTAAAACAAAAGATCATATGACATTAAAAGAATTTGGATTACATTCATATTAACTTTATATTTTTTGAGATATTTTTGGGTCTAATCAAAGTAGATAATTTTCAAATAAATTTGGATCGGCTAATCAAGTCGAATCAAATTTTGACACCTCTACTAAAAATCCAAAAATTTGATTTATCAAATAAATTTATTTATATTTGGTTTCCATAATTCAATTAAATCATTTAGTGTAAAATTGATCTCTTTTTTCTTTTTTTTTTTTTGGTCAAAAAGATTCATTGTGCCTTGAATACCATAATGAGATAATTCTTCATGTTATCCAAAATCTCATTCTTTATTTCCTAAAATTAGAATTTAAACTTTTAAAATAAAAATTTAAACTCTTAACTATTGAATGTCCCTTAAAAAACCAAATTAATCATTTTTTAGTTGTATAACAAAAATGTAAGAATAATTCTTTTCTTTTACTAAAAATTGATGGAGAGCAACAACAATCCAAATAAAATAAAATAATAATTTTACAACTTAAACTTTAGACTTTAAATTTTAAATTTTCAATACTCTAACACTTTTTGGAAATCTAATTAATTTTGTGTGCAAAATATGCCAATATAATTTTTTTAAAGAAAATATCTTTAAAGTTTGTCTCAACTTATGTATTAGCTTCAAATATATCATTTAACAATGGAATGTTAAAACAATGGGTAACAAATTAAACTAAAAGATTCTTAATAGTGGAAAAAAGGAGGATTGAGTTATTTCAAATGTTAGAACATTCAAATTTTGTATAATTTAAAATTTAAAATTATTAAATTTTAGAATTAATAAATTACATATATATTAAGTTGTAGATATATTAGGTTTCAAAATATTGAAGTTTATATTTTTATTATTCAATTATTCAAATTCAAGTTAATTAAAATTTGAATTTATTAAATTTTGATTTATTTTACCTTTGAATTATTCAAATTTTAATTTATTGTGATTTTGAGTATTTTATAATTATAAATTATTGACTTTTCAATTAATATGTGTAGAGTTTAGTAAAATTCTAAATTAATTTAATTTTTATCACTTCTAACCATGTAATTTGCAAAGACAATGTTTGAACTTGAAACTCACTTTTTTTGTCATAAATACTTTTGTATAATTTAAAATTTTATTATTCTACTTAAAAAATTTTAAGTTATTAAGTAAAATTTATAATTAAATAATATATTAAAGTAGAATAATTTAAATTTTATATTAATAAATTTGAATTCAATGTTATTAAAGTGGTTTTCAAATTCCAGTGTCGATTGACATCATTTAAGGGGATAAAATAAATGCAAAATTTATGGATTATATATTAACTCTGCTACTAAATTATTATTAAAAAAAAAAAAAGTGAAGAGTGAAAACTGAGCCCTAGGCTCAAATATGTGTCTGTAACTTAAGGTTTAGAAATATCCCTCTATAAAAAAATGAGAAAAGGTTCTTTTTAAACACATGGCTTTCTAGCTGGCATTGCTCCAAACACGAAGCAGAGAACATAGCAGTTTAGCAGAGAGAGCAAACAATGGGTTTAAAGGTATAATCACTAATGTCTCAAAATCTTCCTCAATTGCAGTTACAAACTACAATTTGCAATTACGATCAACAATTTTTGTACCTGTAGCTATGTAAATTTCATGTATTTTGCTTGATGGTTCTGTCTTTTTCGTTTTGGTTGAAGAATATATTGGTTTAATTCATAGGTTTTGGTTAGATCTTCCTGTAATCCTTTGGATCTTGCATTGAAATCAAGTTAGATCTGTTATTGTAATGATTGATTTTCTCTAATTCGGTCAGGGATCTTTTATCTAGGTTCTTTCTGGATCGCGTCCATCTAAATTCATGCTCTTCAGCTTTCTTCTTTTTTTTTTCAAAAAGGCTCATCAATGAATTTTTATTGGTTTAATTTGATTTTGGACAAATCGGGGACGGTATCCATTGAACTGGGGCTTTCAAAGAGAATTTTGGGGATGATTTTTAAGTTTTAATGCCCTATCTTCTGAGTCTCAGCGAATGTCTAGCCTTAAAAGTTCTCCACCTTGAATGAAGAAAACCCAATTGATCTGTGGTCACTAGGTCTACCTAGGACACACTTATGATAACCAAGAAGTAATTTATGTCATTGCTGCTGGCTGATTTGATGGTAGGTTTTGTACGGCTTCTGCTCAAGCATCTACCTTTGTTCCCAGGATTTATGTTATTGTCTCTTCACTATGATTTAGGCTTCGACCCAAATACGTGATTCCATACTTAGGAATGCCAAGATTGAATATGTATGTGCATTGTGGGATGCAGCTAATATCATTGATTTTTTATTTTGATTTCTCTATTTCCATCTGTCACGCATAATCTTCCACATGAACCCTAAGAGGATAAGAAGAAATATTTTCTTCTCCAGACAAAATTTTGCCTGAGTTTTTTTTTTTTTTTTCATGTCTCCAATCTCATATGTACCTTGTAATTGTGCACTTTGATAAGATGCCTTCTAGGATACTTTAGAATATGATAACATTAATTCATATCCCTGTCCTCAAACAGCTAGTATCAGTTTGTAGTTCTAGCTGAACTAGCTTCTGTTACTGCACTACTGATTAAGACTGAACAGCTGACCATGAGATCAATTTATTCTTAGAGATGAAACAAATGATAGCTTTTCGGAGCTAGACTTCATAAAAAATCAGTATATTGGTACCTTATCTATGCTGCTCCTTCATTAAAATTTATCCAAAACGATGATATGCAATAGTTTTTTGGCCATGCCAAAGGATGCATCAGCTAAATAGATTATTTGATTAAGCTGGTCATTGAATTTTTTGTTTTGGTGTCCTAATAATTCTGTGGGTATTATGCAGGAGGAGTTTGAGGAGTATGCTGAGAAAGCTAAGGCACTTCCAGAAAACACAACAAATGAAAACAAACTCATTCTCTATGGGCTCTATAAGCAAGCCACTGTCGGACCAGTGAACACCAGTTAGATTTTAACCTATTCCCTTCCATTGTGAATTTCATAAACAAAACAAAATTTTATCTTGCGGACTGGAAGACCAGCTTTCATTTCTGTTCTTTTAGACCAATTCTTGTAACCACAATCCCACATTTAATTTGCAGCCCGTCCTGGAATGTTCAGCATGAAGGAGAGAGCAAAGTGGGATGCATGGAAGGCTGTTGAAGGTATTTATTATTATCCACAATCATAAAATGAGGTTTTGTTTTTGTTTTCCTATTCTCAATTTGCATCATTCATGTAATTATCTTCACTAGTTATATGAATTTGTTCCTGGCAGCGAAATCCCAGGATGAAGCAATGAATGACTATATCACTAAGGTCAAACAGTTGCAGGAGGAAGCTGCTGCAGCTTCTGCCTAGTTCTGCCTACCTTTGTTCCTTGCATTTGTTGGTCTTAGCAAAAATAAAAAAGAAAAAGAAAACTGCAATAATTATGTGCACCGTGCTGTTTTATTTTTAATTTCTGACCTTTTATGTTAAATGTTTTGTACTTACTACTAGACATGCTTGGAATTGTGAAACCCGAAGAATGTGCTGTTAGTGGCTGCAAAAAGCCAGGATTGGAAGGCTGCCTAGCCACGTTGAAAATTTCTCTGGTCTTGGCTTTTACAAACAATAATAGTGCGTACAAGACTACAACGTAGCCGCTATCTACTTCCAGCGACTAAACTAATGGTAACCTTAATACTAAAGCAACATTGTTTTCTGTGGCCTTTGAAAGTATTGATGACGAAGAACCTGGCATGTAGTAAATAAAAATCAGGCAAGCATGTGAGTTGAATTAGTGGAGGTGGAGGTTGGTAGAGAGCCAGCATTCTATTTTCAATGCATTCTTGTTCCACTGAGTAGCTAGCAGTATGGTCTGGCAGTAGTGTTAAATTAGACACTGAGTGTCCTTGAGGAAACACTTAATATCTTAAATCTTTATTTTAAAAGTTTCATGTTCTGATTTAGAGAGGGTCATGAAATTCATGAAAATAGAAGGATTTCTAATGTGAGACTAAGCTTCTACTTTTCATTTCTTTTCCTTCAATTCACAAAGATCTAATCTAACTTCTTTAAAACTTTCGGTTCAATCTTTGCTCGTGAAATTTATACATGTAGTTCTTATAGGTTGTATAGGGCACTTAACTTTACTTACTTGTAAGGCAAGTCTTCAATACTTTCTCTCGTTAAATTCTCTCCTCTCTATTGGGACAATTTTTACATACTCAATATATTTTATTTGTGTAGTTTCCCATACACAAACATTTTTGTCTCTTCTAAGATCTATTCTCTCTCTCTCTCTCTCTCTCTTTATAATCTCTTATATCTTCTATTAACAATAATAATTTAAAAAATAATTATTAATAATAACTAATTGCAAATAACAATAAAAAACAACAATTATTTTTTTCCTATTTAAGAATATGTATAAATAATTTTCATTTATTGTATTTGATAAGAAAAAAATGTATTATTATTGTTATTCTTTGCTCATTTCTATTTTTGAGGGAATTAATGAACGCCTTTAACCTTATTAGTCATTTTTATTTCTCTTATAATTACCTTAAGAATCATGATAAATTTTAATTGCTATGATTTGTCTCCTCCTCCTACATTTTCATTTCTTCATCAGCTCCCTCTTTCTCTTTTCCTCTCTCAAAGCATTTTGATCCCTCGTATTAGTAATTGGTTTTGGCCATTCAAGATAAATATTTGCATTCTTTCTTTATAAAAGAAATTTGTATTTGAGATAAATATCCGATTTTTTTTCATTTATTTTTTGATAATTTTTAATTTATTTTATTATTTTATTTTTTTCACAATCGCTCGAACAATAAAATTTAAGACCACTCCAATTTGACTTCACAAGATAAACTATGAAAAAATTAATTTATTATTATAGTTAAACTTTTTATCTTCATTATGATTAATTCACCCGAATTTAATAGCCAAAAAAAAAAACAAAGAAAATTGATTGTGAATTTGTATCAAATCAAACATCATTTAAAATTTTCAATTTTATTATTGGCTTCTATAAATTTTTCCTTTAATCACTCTGCCTAATACTTCCCAATATTGAAATAGAAAGCCTACCATCCATTCATTTTTTTTTTCCATTGATGAATTATTTTTTATATATAATTACTTTGAACCATATTTATGACTCAACTTTATTGGTAGTATGTGCATGGAATTCTTCTTTTGGCTGTTGCAAATTACTTTATAGAAATTTTTGCGGTTGAGGTATTGGATATTGTTGTGTTTTTCTAAAAATTTCTCAAATAACACATTTTGTTAAATATATAATTTTTAACTAATTTTGGAAAAAAAATCAATATGTTTAATAAAAGTTTAATGACTCCATCCCATAAGAGTATTTTTTATATTTATTTTTATATATAAAATACTCAAGTCTCGCCTAACAAATGAGTCAAAATTAAATAAAAGTACACTTGATTTGTTTAGATTCGTAAGCAAGTCATTTAAAAATTTTTTTTGTAACTCTAATCAAAGAAACTATTCATTAAAAGTTTTTATATTCAACTCGATAAAAGCGGGGTTGATTTGAATTTAGCTTGTTTATTAAATGATATCCATATCACATCACACTTTTAGAACGTCGAGTTTGAATATGATAAAAATCAGGCCATTGGCAGCCTTTTTTTTTTTTTTTTTCTTTTTCTTCTTCCTTTTCTTTTAACCAAAAAAATTCAATAGGTGTCTATATGCCTGCTTGTAACACGTAGTAATACGGAGAATTGTACAAAATGTTTAAGGAAATCCGACAAATGAATACTGATAAATCCACAGAAAAAGGAAATGTTGAATCAAATAGCCTATTGTAACAAATTGTTAGGAAAAAAGAAGATTGAATTCAGTTAGTCGAAGTTCTCTAATTCCTTTATTTGGTGTTGCAAATCTAAAGGAGCAAAAATTTCGTATTAGTTCCCTTCTTTTTTCTTTTTCTTTTTTTTTTTTTAATAAAAGATAATCCTCTGCTAGAATTAATAATTTTTATTAAAAATTAAGATTTGAGTATAATTCAATTCAATGTTTTTTAATCTTTTGAAAAATGTTTGTACCAACCCCAACCCCAACCCCAAAAGAAAAGAAATAAAAAATAGAAAGAAAGAAAGAAAGGTGAGATCCAAATTCAATTACATGGGGCCGGCAACTCGTATCGCCGCCGCAATCTTCGTTGTTGAGGCACAAAAGACCGAAAGAGATGGGCGGGCGGGGATTAATGGTCCGGCGTCGTTTTAATTCGAGACAACAAAATCATGTCTTTGTTCTCCCAAATTGAAAATTCAAAGTGGGAAGCGAGGGTAGAGAGTAACAGTTTTGATTGGATATCATCGGATCTGTACTACTCTACCCTTGTGGACAAACACTGGACTCTTCCCTCTCTTTCTCGCCAATCCATCCATCCATCCACCCACCCATCCATCTTCATTTGGTTTTTATTTTATGGGGTCATTTTCTTTTCTCTGGCCAATGGAGGCACCCAATTAATTGAAATTACTGTAACTGAAACGCCCGAAAGAAAATAGAAGAATGTCACTTCTCAGTCGCTTCTTCCACAGAAGGCCCCCAGATGGCCTGCTTGAATTCATCGACAGAGTCTACGGTAACAACAACAACAATAGCAAGAACAACAACAAGAATAACCGAAAAAAAAAAAAACTCTTTATTCCATATTCGGCTTGCTTGTGATTGTGAAACTGCTATTTAATTAGTTAATTGGTCCTTATGTTAATTTTTTTTTAATTTAATTTAATTTAATTTAATTTAATTTAATTTAATGTGGGGGGTTGTGTGTTGCAGTTTTTGATTCTTGCTTCTCCGCTGAAGTTTTGCCTGGTGATGTTTACGAAATGTATCTGCGTGAAATTGTAAATGATTTGCATGAAGGGTTCCCGGAATCTTCTTTTCTTGCTTTCAATTTTCGAGAGGGCGAGAAACGGAGTGAGTTTGCAAGAATCTTGTGTGAATACGACGTTACTGTACTGGACTACCCGCGGCAGTACGAGGGTTGCCCACTTCTTCCCTTGTCCTTGATTCAGCATCTGCTTCGTGTCTTTGAGAGTTGGCTTTCGTTTGGCAATCATCACCAGAATGTTGTTCTCTTCCACTGTGAGAGAGGGGGTTGGCCCCTCCTCGCTTTTCTTTTGGCTAGTGTCTTGATCTTTAGGAAGTTGCACGGCGGGGAACGAAGAGCTCTTGAGATTGTGCATAGAGAGGCTCCTAAAGGGTTCTTGCAGCTTCTTTCTCCTTTCAATCCATTACCGTCTCAGCTCCGTTACCTTCAGTATGTAGCCAGACGAAATATAGCACCTGAGTGGCCTCCTTCTGAACGCGCTCTTTCTCTGGATTGTGTCATTCTTCGTGCCTTCCCAAGCTTTGATTCTGAAAATGGGTGCAGACCGATCATTCGTATTTTTGGTAGGGACCTTCATTCAAAGGGTGGCCTCTCTACTCAGATGCTCTTTTCCACGTCCAAGAAGAAGAAGACTGCCATTCGGCATTACAGACAGGTAAGAGGCTTGAGGCCTTGCTACTGTCGCTTTATTTCCTTCTTTTATACACCAGAGCAATAAAAATAACAGCAGTCTCTTTTGGCAGGCGGACTGCGATGTGATTAAAATTGATGTACAATGTTTGGTGAGAGGAGATGTTGTGTTGGAGTGTGTACATTTGGACTTGGATCCAGAAAGGGAAGTCATGATGTTTCGTGTAATGTTTAATACTGCTTTTATTCGATCCAACATACTGATTCTCAACTCTGAGAACTTGGATGTTCTTTGGGATTCAAAGGATCGGTATCCAAAAGGCTTTCGAGCAGAGGTGATCCTATTATTCATTCAAGCCAAGTTCTAGCTTTTGCACTTGGTTTTGCCAGATTTTCAAATTTTTTTAATAAAAATAGAATTGTAATTTCAGGTTTTATTTGGGGAGATTGAGAGTATCTCACCACCAAGAGCTCCAACTACAATTTTAAATGGTGAGGAAAAAGGTGGACTGCCAATGGAAGCCTTCTCTCGGGTTCAGGAACTTTTTAGTGGCGTTGAGTGGATTGATGACAACAATGATGCTGCCCTGTGGTTACTTAGACAGCTTTCTGTGTTGAGTGATGCTAGAGAGTGGTCAAGATTACACAGTAAAGGGAATTCCAATGCATCACCTTTTGACTCCGAGGATGAAACTAATGCATCCAGCACTGCTGATAGTTCTGATGAAGCATTTGATTTTGTTCCCCATTCTTCAACAGAGTCAAAGAAATCAGTGATACCAAATATTGTTGATTCAGTTCCCTTAGCTACTGAAAATGATGGCCCAGATCATTCAAGTATTGCTGCAGACACTCAAGCTCAAGTCTCATTGGAAACTGATCAACAATTATTAGCGCCAAGTGAAGGAACTCCAACTTCATCCCTTCAACTGCTACCTCCACCATGTCTTGATGCTCATGTACCACCACCACTGCCACCTTTGCCTCTGTCTCTTGATGCTCACATATCACCATCGCTGCCGCCACCACCACCACTACCACCTCCTCCTCCATCTCTTGAGGCTCACATGTTGCTGCCACCACCCCCACCACCACCTCCTCCTCCTTTGCCACCTCCTCCTAATTATGGCAGAAGTCCTCTACCTCTCTCTCCACCACCACCTCCACCTCCACCTCCTTGTCTATCTCATATCTCTTACAGAGATTCTAAGATACCTCAAGCTTCCACTAATAACGGGGAGCCAGCACAGCATCCTTGCCCACCTTCAACCCCTAGCTTCTCTGATAAAGGCTCTTCCCTGCATTTCACTAGTGTTAAAGGTCCACCACCACCACCTCCGCCGCCACCTCCTATTTTCTCTAGTAAGGATTCTTATGCTCAACCTGTGACTGTTTGTAAAGTTCCACCTCAGCCTCCTCCACCACCCCCCTTCATTTCTTCTAAGGGCTCCCCATTGGCTGCACCAACTCCTCCCATTACATTAACTACCCAATCTTCTATTCCGCTGCCTCCGCCGCCACCGCAACCATTACCATTATTTGCATCTAGGAAAGCCAATGATCCTGAGATTTTAGCAGAACCAAAACCCCCCATGCCACCACCGCCGCCACCATTGCCATCATTTGCATCCAGTACAACCAATAATCCCAAGGTGCCAGCACAACAAAAAGCTCCTCCACCTTCACCTCCTCCACCGCCGCCACCACCACCATCTACTTTGAGTTCAACATCTAATTGTAGTTCTATACGTGCAGCTCCTCCTCTGCCTCCCCCACTTCCTTGTGGTCATACACCTACTATTTCAACAAGACCGCCTCCCCTTCCCCCACCTTTAGGGCCTACAAATCCTAGTTTAGTCCCACCTCCTCCCCCACCAGTGCCTAGGCCTCCTACAGCCCCTCCTCTACCACCAAGTCATTCCACTATACCCGGTCCACTACCAGGTGGAGAAAAAGGCAGCAATGTGCCACCTCCTCCACCCCCATCTATTGGAAGGGGAAAAGGATCTTTGGGTCCAAATGCTTCTGGAAGAGGTCGAGGTACCGGTGGGGCTGGTAATGTCCCCAAGAGAACTACATTAAAGCCATTACATTGGGTAAAAGTTACTCGAGCAATGCAAGGGAGTTTGTGGGCTGATTCACAGAAGCAAGAAAATCAGTCAAGGTAAGGGCATCAACTGAAGCATCAATGTTACTGTTCCTGTATGGTAACTTGTGTTAGATATTTCTATACCTGTTTGATAACTTCTATACATTAATAGTTGCTCCAATTAGCAAAATTCATCCACTTATAGAACCTTAGATGGTGGAAGGTTTTGCTATCTCTGTGGTATACTGGTGAGCAGGTATGAATACTGTACCCTGAATAGCATATGCAAATATGAATGACATTTAATTTGGCACTGGCTTAATCAACTAGGATAAATATGAGATGTGCTCCAGTTGTGGGTTTCCCTTATTTCTCTATAGTTCCTTCCTGTTGGGAAGAAAGTGCGAGGGAAAGTTTGGGGTCTAAGATTGTCACCTGATGAAATTCTTGGTAGGGCCCCTGAAATTGATATCTCAGAACTTGAAAGCTTGTTCTCAGCAGCTTCTGCCTCAGATGGGAGCAACAGTAAAAAAGCTGGAGGTCGACGTGGTTCTAATGTCAACAAATTGGAGAAAGTTCAACTGATATGTTTTTCTCCCTCCCTTATGTTATTTGTTTAAGCAGTTTTATTAATGCTAATTACCTGTAGATAGTGTTTAAGACACAGGATCAATGCAAATTTTCTTCCAAGTTTTTCTTTTCTCCTCTGTTTGAGAGATGGTAAGAAATAGGTTCTTAACATTCCTGTCAAATTTGATGCGTGAGAATAAGAATTTCTGATGGGAGGAGAAGCATATACCTAGACGACTGAAAGGGAAAACCTTTTTATAAAATCAGAAGATCAAATTCTAACTAATGTGGCAGCCCATGCAACTCAGTGTGTTCGTGGGAATGGACACTCTCAATTTTTCCTTGTGAAAGCATCCAAAGTTGGCTAGGAAACCTATTGCTAGTATAAGAACACTTCTAGAGTTCAGAGGAAGTGGAATAATCTAGCTAGTGTATTTCTAAGGAACATCTGGGAACATGCCTATTTTTTCTCCTTTTTCTGAGTGAATTTTTTTTTTTTTTAAATTTCTGATCTTAAATGTTTAAAATTGGTCTTTATAATAAATGAAGCTTTGAGTTGCATTTCCTACTGCAGGTTGACTTGCGTAGAGCGTATAATTGTGAAATAATGCTCACAAAAATAAAGGTTCCCTTGCCAGACATGATTGTAAGTCAAATACTTCCTTTTACTTATATTACAGGCTCATAAAAGAAAAGGTTGATGATGGAGTCAAATAAAAATATTTTCAATTACTTGTTTCCCAATCCTGCACCCCCCCAACTCCGACCATCCCCCACCATCCCCTACGGGGATATTATACCTTCTAGAATATGTTCTGTTTATTAGGTAGGCTGCTGTTTAGTTTAAGAAGTAAGATGATTTTTATAATCTATCCATTCTTTTCACAAAAAGCTCAGTAGAAGTTATGCCCACATTCCCCATTGCTTTTTCTGATTTAATTGTTTGGCTTTTTTTTTTTTTTTTTCAAAAAGTTGAAACATGTGCTAAAATTCAATTTCGTAATCCAATATTTTGTACATTGTTTTTATTTTTTGGTTTTTTTGTCTATCTTCATTTATTTCATCTGATTTTAATGCAGATGAAGCCAACTAATTTAAGGCTTTTATATTAGTTAATATCTGATGTTGTAGATTTCATTTTGATCTTTTTTTCATGAGATTGAGAGACAAAGCTTTGAATGAAATAGAATAAAAGATATGAGAAAGCTTGTAAATAAAGAAATTAGTGTAACCATTGATAGTGTCATTGAAGGGAAGGTTTAGAGAGAAATGAGAGCTAAGATATGCACAGTTGAAGATTGTTGTTATTTAATGATGCCCATTTCAGGCCGTGCTAATCCACCTACTAAAATATTGTTATTTGGTACCATATGCTGGCATATATAATAGCATCATCACTCCATGAAAGGCATTTATGAAAGTACAGGGACTACTCTGGACTTTTCTCTCTGAGCAAATGAAACAGAAAATTTGGACTTCCTGCTTAAGTTTCCTGCTTTCTTCTCCTTTAGTGATGTTTTTGTTGCTTTGTTAGTCAGCAGCAAATGCTTCAACAATACCCGTTTGGTATTAAAAGTTGATATTTCTAATTTTTCTTATCCTAATTTCCAGAATGCAGTTCTGGCTTTGGATTCTTCATCCTTGGACATTGATCAGGTGGAGAATCTCATCAAATTCTGTCCCACAAAGGAAGAAATCGAAACCCTGAAGGTAGGTTAAATATTCCCTAGTTTTACTATGGATAGGTTTGCTTTCAATAATGGGGCATTCTTGAAATGTGTGCTTTCAATATTTTTTTTTTATTCGATTCTACTTGTTTTTGTTGCTATTTGCAGAATTATAAAGGAGACAAGGAAATGCTTGGAAAGTGTGAGCAGGTGAGTTCCAGTGCTGTGCACTTGGATTCTTGAACAATGTATAATATGTTTGCTGACTTGTAATCCATTTTTTCAGTTTTTCTTGGAGCTGATGAGGGTTCCACGAATAGAAGCTAAGTTACGAGTATTTGCCTTCAGAATCACATTTTCTAGTCAGGCATGTTTCTAGATTCTTCATATTCTTTATTATGTTCTGTTATTATGGAATTACTTGCTGCTGATTTATATCATTCTGTTCAGGTAGATGATTTAAGACGCAACCTTAATACTATCAATCTTGCTACTAGAGAGGTACAATTAAAAGGTTTTCCTTAACTTATAAGTGAACTGGTTGTTTCCATGCCTTAGGATTCTCACATATTTCAGGTAAAAGAATCTGCCAAATTGCGTCAAATAATGCAAACAATCCTAACTTTAGGAAATGCTTTGAATCAGGGCACTGCTCGAGGTATCACCTTTGCTGCTATAGAAACTCTTTAAAAAAATAAAAAGATATTGTCTAAATTCTCTTTCTTTTTCTGTTTGACTTATAACACCTCTTTGTATTTTACTTCAGGGTCTGCTGTGGGATTCAAATTGGACAGCCTTCTTAAATTATCTGATACACGTGCAAGAAACAATAAAATGACATTAATGCACTATTTGTGTAAGGTATATATGAGTTGCCCCTATTAAGTTTTTACTCAAGGAATGTTGCAGTCATACTCAATTATTTTTGGATCTCATGTAAAATGCAAAATCTACTAGTTCTTCGATCATCCCTTCTGTTTTTAGAGTAGTACCTTTACTGATTACAACAGTCAAAATCTTCTATTGTTTGTCTTTTGTGATATTTTCTAATTTCATGCTGTGGGAAGCATAGTTCTTCTACTACCAGGGTCACATAAGTGGAATTGCATAATTCAACTGGCGGCATATTTACTTCCTGCTGTTTGGAAACGTCAATATTATATTGTTCCTTGGAGTTGGTACTAACTGGTCCATGAAATACCATATGGATGCTGAATCGCAATGCCCTTTAATCACTGTCATGACTATGATCATACCATTATGCAACAAATAGAGTATTTCTTCTGTTTTGCCAGAGAGATTCAAATTATGTGCTTAAAAGATATAGGATTTACTGATTTTGCTGAATAATATGTAAAATATTTTACTCCAGCTTCCATTAATTTGGCTTACAAATAGGATGCTAGATATCTCTGTCTTTGGGCATTTTATGTGTTGGATTAGTTGAAAAACAGAAGCTTCCATATGCTAGTAGTAAACAAATATATTCCCTCGTGTTGAGCTATTTATTTATTCCCTAGATATCTATGTCTTCTGAGCTTTTTGTGAGTTGGATTAATCTAATACTTTGTATTTGTCTTCAAATAGCTCCTTGCTGAAAAAATGCCAGAGCTGCTTGATTTTGACAAGGACTTGGTTCATTTAGAAGGTGCTTCTAAGGTATGGTATGCTTAAAAAGTTGGGAATCATTGGTTTTTATTTGGTTGATTGTAGCTTTCTTGTGGCTTATATGGCCGATGCACAATTGTGTGCTTTATTGTGTCAACTTCAAACGATCAGATTCAATTAAAAGCATTGGCTGAAGAAATGCAAGCTGTGAGTAAAGGTCTTGAGAAGGTGGAGCAAGAATTGACTGCTTCAGATAATGATGGTGCAATTTCTTCAGGTTTCCAAAAGGTGAGTGATATTGAAGTTTGTGTTGGAATAACAAGGAAGAAATTAAATATCAGAGAGAGAGAAAATTGTATATTGTAGAGGCAAATGATGAAATCTCAAATCTTGTGAGTCCTTTGAAGGCTGAATACATACTCCTCATTTTATGCTTTGTTTTTATTATGCTCATTTGGTATTGAGTCTTCCAATATTTATATTTTGGTTGTGAGGAATGGAGTGTAATTTTCTAGGTGCTGAAGAATTTCCTTGATACTGCTGAAGCAGAAGTAAGGTCACTTATCTCCTTGTACTCCGAAGTGGTGGGTCCTCTCCAAGCTTTATGATTGTTTGTAAGTTCTGTGAACTGCTGTCTTTTGGTGTTTGTGCTTAATTTGTAATACTTTATTTTTCAGGGAAGAAATGCAGATTCGTTGTCCCAGTACTTTGGAGAGGATCCAGCTCGTTGTCCTTTTGAACAAGGTTTAGAACCAAATTATTGTCATTTGCTACAATTAATATCTAGAGAAGTGTGGAATATAAATATGATTCATATTTCAGATTTTACCTAACAGCTAAAACTTTTAGGTAGAATGGTTTTTGATATGGTATTAGAGCATTTATGATCAAGTAATTATGAGTTTGAATCATGCAGCCTTTACATCTAATTTTGAATTAATTGTAAATTTTTGGTTTATTTATACTTTAGGTCCTCTCAGCCCAAGTGAAGTGGCTTTTGTGTGAGGAGACATATTAGAGTATAATATATGATGCATATTTTATCCATATCCTAGGTTTTATCTAACAACTTACATTTTTCATTCTTTTGACATGAGGATCTAATTGCTTTCACTAATTCTTCGTCAAGAGTTATTGAAAAATAATTCATATCATGGCCTAGCTACAGTCCTCAAATCTTGGAGGCACAAGGTTCATCTCTTTGGTATTGTTAGTGATGGAAATATTTGTCCAGTACGTCTTGTGATTTTTTGTGTTTGCAATTTGCAGTCACACAGATCTTGTTCGTTTTTGTTAAGATGTTCAACAAGTCTCGAGATGAAAATATAAGGCAAGCTGATGCAGAAAAGAAGAAATTGGAAAAGGACGCAATGAAAGAAAGGGTGGCCTCTAATTTATTTTCAAAGAAAGATACTGGTGATAGCGACAAGTCCAGGCTTGGTTTGCATATCTTGAAGCATGCTTCCTAAGCATCCAGAAATGAAAGAGCATACCTGGTATCTTAAAATATTGGTAGCCTGGACCATTAAGTCATACTTGCTCTCAGAAAAATATTTGATCAAACACAACCTTCAGTTGTTGGATTCTCTGCTGCCATAGAACAATCAATATGACGACTAGCTGCTCATATTTTGCAAACCCTTTATGACAAATGACTCCATTTCCCAGTGATGTTCTAAATGGCATGTCCGTTGCAGCTCTACAGGTGCTCAGAGTTTTAGATAGCACCGAAATGCCTGATATCTCATAATATTTGTCAGTGCCACGGATATTTACTTTCTACATATAATACTCTTTGGATGAGAGTAAAGTAAATGTACCGGCTGAAAGTGATTAGTGCATTTGGTTCACCTGGGTTTGTATTTGTACAGTCAATACTGTTTTGTACATTTCTTTTTGGAAGAATCTCTGGGTAACTGGATCTATTTGATAGAGGTATTACACGTTTACATTAGAATCCTAAGCCTTCTGCTTTGGGGACCCAAGTTCAAACTGATGATTTTCTAAGAGTGAAGCTACTTGGATGAGATGGTTCATTTATACTTGATTACTAGTCCGTGCAACATACTACACTGCCAAGGATTGGTCTTAAGCTTGGTGCTCTCATGGCTCTTTCTCTGCCTTCTCTTTGTCAAGCAAGTAAATCCTCTGTGCCTCAGGTATAGCTAGAATGATTGCATGTAGTTTTGCATTCATCTCCTCCACTTGCACTGTAAGCCTGTCGCTTGTAAACATGCCAAGAAATACGCTTTGAATAGTCTCCCGGCTTTCAAGCAATGGCAATGCAACAATTATTATAGATCCTACGGTACCCCATGCCATAGCAATAACTGCCCAAAAAGTGAAGTAACCTGGACTGAATTCACCTGCATAGAAAGGAAAAATATGAGCTGTGAGTATAGTTCGGTCAGTGAAGGCAAATGAGCATTTATAAGGTGAAACAACTCACAAGGTGCACACAGTATAAGTCGAGTTGAGAACACCAAGGTTGGTGGGATTCAGTTTTTGTTATCAGGCAACGAAAGAAATTTGTATTTCTTCGCGTGCTGCAGCTTTTCATACATAATAATAAGAAAATCAGATGGTGAAACTCATTTTCTTGAACCCAGATTTTTTTTTTTTTTTGAAGTTGAATGGCTACATAATTCTCTTCTATGTTCACCTAGGCGAAAATTGGATTGGTTTTTAGAGACGAGTTGCATTCCAAAGCTAAAGAAGTTCCAAGCATCTGACCAGTATCCAACACAGATAAAAAAATTTCAAATTGCATGAATATCAAAAAGAAATTGGGATGCAAGTTAAAAAAAAAAATGATCGACTATTATTTGCGCCTTACCAGAACTTCATCTAAAAACAGGCTGGTCTATTCAGTTTTCATGCATACATTCTAATGACAGTGGCTAGTTAGTGGTTTCATTTAAACTGAATCTGGTTTTTGATTGTAGCAACATGATGATTTAATAGAGGGATTAAACTTACCTGCAGGAAGCGTGAGAAGAGGCCACATTACTACAATCAAAACAGTGAAACCAACTCCCCATTTAACTATCCACACTTTCGCTTTCATGAGTTTTTCCTCCTTCAACTCTTCTGTTGGAATCCCAGTCTTTTCCTTTTCAACCATTGTGATCTGCTTGGTGCTATCCCATTCATAATTTTGCGGCTGCCAAAGACTACAGACAGCATGAACAGCTCCACCAATAAGTATGGAGACAAGATTGCCAGCAAGCATTGGTGCATTTCGGCCAGTTGTGTTAAGAGTTACCTGACCATACTCGAGTTTTGCAACCGATAGCCAAGTTATAATTCCCATAACACAACCAATAATTGCTCCAAGAATGGCACCTAGTGCATTTGCTTTCTTCCATAGAAGCATAAATGCAATTGGAAGAACGGCTGAACCAATAAGCACTCCTGTGGCAAGATACATCCAACCCAATGACACTCCAGCCTTGTTCAGTATTACTGCTAACAACCCCATGAAACATCCAAATCCTAGTACAACAGCCCTTGAAACTTTCAATATCTTTTTCCCACTTGCATTTGGATTTATATAAGTACGGTAAATGTCATAAGTGCATAGTGATGAAACTGCAATGAGCTCAGAGGATCCAGCAGATGTCACAGCCCTGAACGTTAGATTCATATCAAAATAAAATGCCAAAACAAACAAATAATCAATGATCCCAGAATTTGTTTCACCAGCTAGGAATAAGTGGCATTGTTGTCTCACTACAAATGAACTAAATTATGACACTTGAGTCAAACACTTGAGTCAAACACAAAATGATCTGACGAAAACAAAGAAAAATCCAACACATGCCATATTTGACACAGAACAACTGAAATAAACTACCAAACAGATATGCTGTGTTGATAACTTTGCATTACTAATAGTTTCAGTGATTCCATCATTTGTTCAATGGATTGATTGTCAGTAGAATGATGAAGCAATTGTGTAGACTGGCAAAAAATTTGTAATATGTGGATTTTTTCCCTCACTGCAAGACCAGTTGTACTGTCAAAATGTTGAAGCTAGTATAAAAAGCTGCTTACATGAAAAGCATAGTGAGAAGAAGTATTGATCCTCCCTTCCCCATCAAAGCTATAGCAGTAGCAGGAGGAACAAGTCCATGACTTGCCTCACTTTCTGTTATTGGTAGATCAAGTGCAAGAGCTCCCAAACCCAGAGATGTTGCCAAGGAGAATGGCACAGCGAACCATACCAGCCCACCCAACAAGTAGCCTTTATGAGTTGATGAAGGCCTTGCAGCTATAGCACTCACCCAATATCCCTAAAAGTCTCAGGTACAGGTGAAACAAAGTAAGAAAAAGGCAACAGAGATGACAAAGTTGCCATAAGTTCTGAATAACACCAAGTAGATGTTATTGTGCTAAATCATCAAGCTTACATTGTCAACAAAAACGGTGCCGAAGTTGCCAACAATATTTATAACCCCAAAAACAAGCCCACCTGAACTCAACATTGTTAGGTAAGAGCCCTTGTAATTTCCACTAACAGGACCACAGGACTGCCCACTATGGGAAATTGGTTCCTGGCATAGTCTTGATTTGCTTGCCACCTCCATGAGGTGGTTGTAAACAGCTCTGGGACTGCCAAGCTCATTACTTGCTGTGTAAACTAGGTACACAAAGATGACTAGCACCACATGAACTGAAAAGCAAGAAGGTGTATGCAATAAACAAGCTCAATAAAAGTTAAACTAAGGACAAATGTTGGCAACATTACCAAAAAAATGTTTCCAAGATAATGTGAAAAAAAATACCGATAACAGAATGTATATAGCTTGCTAGGAAAGTTGCTTTTAGTCCACCAGCTAGAGTGTATACAACTACTCCAAGAGGTATCAAAAAGCTAGCACCATAAATGTTCACTCCAGTAAGTGCGTTTACAACAGCAGAACCGCCAAGAAGTAGCATTGCTGTCACAATGATATTCGTCAAGAAGCAGAAACCAAGGAAGACAATATGTGCAGGAGTTCCCCAACTGAAGCAAGATACACAACGTTGCTCTATAAGGGACAGTTGAGGAATTGCAAATGGTTACTAAGAGAAGAGAAACTTTTCATGTCTTTGCTGCAATCCTTGAACTTACCGAGCCTTTACAATCTCACAAACAGTATGTGCACATGGAGCCTTTCTCTTGATCTCTATAGCCATGACACCAAACAAAAGTATCTGTTCATAAGCATTGATATTTCCAGTTAACAAATAGCCATTCTCCTCCAGGCAGTCTTAATGAAATGAAACATCTGTTTCAAGAAATAACAAGAGAATTAGCTTTAACATGCCTGGATGGTAGCCCCACTGGCATACCAAAAGGGCCCACTAATTCCATACTCCCAAGCAACATTGGAGCTCTGCAAGATTGTTGCAGCCCATGTCCACTGAACAAGAATTCATGGTTAGAATGGTAAAGTATGCTGTAGTTCTGGTGTTAGTTTATATTTACTTGTATACATGAAATGACCCACTGATATTTTTACCTGTGATACAATCACACTAGCAATAAGTCCTGTCTTGACATTTCTACCTGCGGTGTTGAACCACTCCGAAGTATGGCAAGACCCAACATATCGTTTCTCCAGCCATACCTGAACCCATTTAGAACCCAAGCTTACAAATTTAATAATGGGAGAAAGGTGGACATTTTTTGAGAAATAAATTTTGGAAGAACAGTTGACTTCCGTTTGGCCAAATGGATTTTGAGAACATAAGTTGATACAAAGGAAGAGAGGAAAGCAGTAGCCTAATAACAGTAGTATACATCAACAAATGATGCATGGACATTGATAGCATTTCCCGATGGCAAACAAGGAGTTCTAAATATACATGATCAGAAACATAGTATGGAAAAGTAAGAACTCAGATTTATACATGTAAAACAAACATAGAATCATTGCCTAGTTCTTAAATCAATCTCTAAATCTCAACACGGTAGCACCATATGCTCCGAGTCAACGGATGGTCGCTTGCTCTCCACATAAACCCAACAAGAAATTAAAATCATGGATAAATATTTTAGTCATACATGATATTATGAACTTCAAATTAGTATTTGGCTCTTAGCATTGTAGATCATTCTAACCATTCACATGGTATAGCAGGCACTATGAAAAATTAGAAGAGGGGTTAAAGCAGTACCAGGAAAGAGGTGAAGACAGCGAAGAAGGCTCCAAAACCAATGATGACAGAGTAGCCAACGCCTTGATCGAGCACAGTTTTGCCTTCAAAGAAACTGCCTTGCCTGACACAGCCACCTCCATCTGACACTTTGTAATAGTTGGCCGAGAATTCAAATGGTGGACACTGTGACCCAGTAGAAGCCATGAATATAAAGAAGATAACAGGAAGAGCAGCAGTGGTAAGCAATCAGCCAACCCCAAAAGCCAATCTTCTTTACTCTTCAGTTCATTCTTTCACTTTTGTCTCTCTTAAACACGAACACCCCATCTGATTATCAGCGCTTTGTAGCAAGGAAAACCAGGTAATATGAAGCAAAAACACAGGGTGGACAGGCGGATAGAAAGAAGGTTAGTTTCTTGTTGTCACTTGTGACTGACATCCACTTCTAGGTAACAGAGTTCCACGTATCTTTTGCCCGCATCCCAGTTTTGTCCAATTCCGATTGTAAAGGAATCCGATCTCCATGTTAGGAGATTCTTATGAATTTTGTTGTTTAATATTTATATTTTATTATTTTTTTAATAAATATAATTAATTTTACATTAATCAATTTAATTTGATCCACATGTAATATTTTAGAGAGAGAGGGTCCTCTCAAGACGTTAACCTCTTTAGATATATATATATATATTTTTAATCTTTTAAATTTAATTTTTACTATTTAATTGATTTAATCTCAACATTTATATAAAGACCTTTACTATTGCACCAAGTTTTCATCCTTGTTAATATTACATGATTTAATATATTTACATGTAAGTATATATTAATAAATTTTTTTTAAAAAAAATTGGTTTCGTTTTAACTACGACTCTTATAAATTCATAACTTAAAAATAATAAAATATTTTATAATTATAAAAATTTAATTATAATTAAAATAAAATTTTATAAATCAATCAATATAAATTTTAATTATAATCAAATAAAAATTCTATTGATTTATAAAATTTTATTTTGATTGTAATTGAATCTCTATGATTATAAATTTTTTAATAAAAAATAAAAAAAATTCTCTAATCTTTATTTTTAAGAAGAAGAAAAAAACAATTCTCAAAATTACCTACTTTTTTATTAAAAAAAAAAAAGAAACCTTTAAGTTTTTCTTAAAATGTAATAAAAGAAAAACATCTACTTCCAAATCTTATATTTTTTTAAAAAATATAAAAAAAAATTCTCTTAAAATCAATTTAATTTAATTAACTCTTTTTCCAAACTTAATTAATTATAAAAAGTTAATTTAATTTAAACTAGATCTCATGAAGAAAAACTAATTATTTTTAAATTTTTTAACAAAAAATAATATTTAACATTTGAACATCTTTTTTTTTAAATAAAAAAAGTAAAAATGAATTTGTCAACCCTTGCAGTTCTATATAATGTATATTATATTATATTTTAATTCATTTATTTGATGTAAATCATACTTAATATATTTTATATTTAAGAAAGAAATTAAGTAAATTGATTTAAAATAAAAATAAATTACAATGTTCTTTATTTGAATTAAATTTCTTACATCAATTAATATGATATATTAATTAATTTTTTTAACATTATCATATATTGAATTATAAATTACTTGTAATTAAATTTCTTAATATGTATAATATTTATATTTTGTATATTATTATATTTTACCTATTAATAATTTTATAATATATATATTAATTTTTTATATATTTAATATTAAATATCAATTTTATTAATTAAATTTTGATTAAATCAATTGAATTGATTAAATTTTAAACCTTTTAATTTTATTTTAAAAATCTTAGTCCATATCAGCACATGCTTAAACCTATGTCTAAATTGTTCGATCAACTAATTATATAGTATTGTGTGTTTTTTATATTAATGACTCAGATGCTCATGCACTAACACTTATATGCCCCAAATTGAAAATGTTATGCTTATGAAAGCCACTAATTATATGATGCATTAAATGCTTAGTCACAATTTATATACTGACATAGTAAAATTCTCAAATTTTTAAAAAATAATAATTTTTTTAGAAAAACCATTAAAAAGTATTTTAATAGAAATAAAACTCTTGACTTCATTGTTAAACTCTACATTATTTTTCTTTGTATCCAATGTTCCTAGTGATTATAATTGTGAAAATAGAAAAGTTATGGTTATGGTATCAAGAAATATAATTTTGTTGACAAAGGTGAGACAAAATACTTTAATGAAGTAATACAAGTTAAAGATTTTGTTAAATAGAAGTTAGTTATTAAAGAAAAAGTTAAGTTCACTATATATATATATATATATAATCATATGAGTAAGTTAAGTCAATTATCAAAAGGTGAAAAAACCACTTAATAATATATGAACTTTTTGAATTAAAGAAGAACATGATGACAATAAAATATATAAGGTAAAGTTAATTATGAAGGGATTTTATCAAAACATTGACTACACTAAAATTTTCTCTCTAATTATAAATATATGTAATATAGAGAATCTTATTAGCTTGTTAACTATGTTAATGGTTACAAAAAATACTAAGGTTGTGCATAACCACAATTGGTTTCTATGATTAATTGTTAAGGAGGTATGACATTAAAGTTATAAATTATAAAAGAAGTTTAATGATATTATGATAATTGTCAATTTGATAATCATTCTCCAAGTAAAAGATTATTATGGAAGTGGAGATCAATTAATATTATATGATGATAAACATATAATTTGTCTTCATACAAGAGTTATTATGTTTTCTTGTACAAAAAAACATACTTATTATGTAATTTGAAATTCTTAAAATAGTAAAACACTGTGTTCTTTTCGTTTTTTTTTTCTTTGAATATTTCATTTCTTAACATCTTAAGAAGCAATATTTGCATTTAAGTTGCTAAAGAATTCCTAACATACTTTTAGTTAGTCTCTTAAAAAGTTCTAACTAATGGGGAAGCATGTACACATGGGGGTGTATTGAAATATATAACATACATGTTTTATAAAATCACCTTATCAAATTCTCAAAAAAGATTTGATTGTTTTTTACTTTCATATTCAAATATGTAAGTAACAAGTTTGCTAAACATTTTCCATTTATTAATGATTTCACACTTTAGGTTTTTTGCATTTCACATGCATTACAAGTTTTTAATTAATGGAGAATGACATTATGACAAGTGCAACTTTGTTCATTAAGTGAGTATGGTATAGTTAATGTTGAACACTTTTCTATTCAACCTAATTAAAACCTTACTATTAATCTTAAGATGCTTATGGATTGGAAAATGAATCTTTTAGACATTTGGTGAGTTATTTTAACTTAGTAATGGTCATTATAGTTTTTGGAATTTGCAACTCAAGGTAGTGTATGGTACATTAACTTAAGTGACACTAAGAATGTTAGAATTTGACTTATAAGTGTCCCATCATCACTTTTTTGTATTTTTATCTACACATACCATATATGAGTTACTTCCAAAGCTAAGAAAGAAGTGGATCCTTTACTAATGGCCTTACTTTTGATGTCTATTTTTTATTTTTTCACTCTTTCATGAATTTAACGTTTGCAAATTATTTCCTTCTTCTCCTTATTTAATACATTGCATTGGACATTAATACTCCAATAAAACCAACATTTCATATTTTGTATAAGTAGGTATTTAGTTTATTGAAATATATTAAACACATCATTTTATATGGTTTTTAAGATATATATAAAAATATTGCATCGTATGACTGAATTCCTTTTATAACAATTATAATTTATCAACTGACCTTAACATTCAAAACTTATTTAAGACACAAGCTCTACTCTTGTATTACACATAAAAACATTGAAACTTCTAGATAATATTAGGTTAAAGACACAAAGACTAATAATAATAATTCAAATTATTACCATTTATAGAGTTCTCTCGTTAGACTTTGGTTTTCTTAGTAGGAGTGTTAAAAAAAACCTCAAATTTTTAGTTAATTAATAAAAGAAAATTGAACTAAATTTTGTGATTCATTAACCAAACTAATGAAAACAAAGTTTTTCAATTTGGTTACAATTTTTAATTTTTTTTTTCAAAAAAACTAAAATGTTATATATATTTATTTTTTATTCTAATAATATTTAAAAAGCATTACTAAGGAAACTATTAATGACAAATAAATATTAATAAAGTAGTATCATATCTTAAATAATTAATTATTTATTTTATATACAATGATAATTATACATTCTTTTTAAAAAATATATCAAAAATATTTTTTTTACATTTAAATTAGAATTTTCAAAATTTTTTATTGAAATCGATTAACCAAATAATTAAGTGAAATCAAATTGAAACTTTTTGTTAACTAAAGTTTAGTTATTTGAACATTCGCTTCAACATTGGATTTAATTTAACATAACTCAAACTTCCAATTTAATTTTAATTTTCATAGTTCGATTTAATTAAAATTTGCTTAAAATGAGCCCCGAGACCAAGTTCTTTGAGTTTAATCCCCTTGTAATGTTGCACTTATGTCTTGGACTATTATTATGGCTATATCAACTTATAACTCAATTAGGTCAATTTAAATGAATCAATGATTATTGAGCAAATATGTCATTCATATAGTGCTAATACATCTAATATAGTACATCTTAAGGAATATTCTATAGTTAAAATTTTGGATATTTATTTTTAAAATCTCAAGTTCTAATCTTGAGAATGGTATAAGATTTATACAAATATAAAAAGCTACTTTTATTATGTAACTCATAGCCTAATGAACTTCTTAATGTAAAAAAAAAAAATACCACAATATCAAACATCCTATTGAGTATAGAGAATTATTATTTTTCATTTAGAAACCATTAATAACAAAACTCTTTATCCCTATAAATACTCAATATATTATATGATTGAAGATAAGGAAATTTTCATCTATACATTTCTTTCATTATTTTTTTTTTGGGTCATAATTGTTTTGCTAAGACTAGCAAAAAAATAAAACTCCAAAACTCATTTTATCCTATAAGGCCACACAAACCCTATAATAAGATCATATATTAGAAGTTCACTAATCCTTATAAGGGGCCTAGTGAATATGTGTAAACCTTTACTTAAACTAAAAGTAAAATAAGCCATCTAATCTATGGTGTAATTTCCTTTTAATAATATATGAGATACTTTCATTTGTCAATGATAGTTTAGTAGCTCCTTGCTAGTCTTAACAGATTTAATGATTGATGTGTAAGAGCAACACTTTTTCCAGGGAATTCATTTCCAAATAGACTAACTTGTATCCACATTTCTATGCTAACTTTAAGTCACTCACTACACCCTATAGTTCGGTTATGAATGCAAAACATCTCTTTATTATTAGCAAAACTTGTAAGCCACTTTCCATTAAAATCACATAACAACTCACCCATTGAGGCAAGGCTAGAGTTACCTTTGAAACCCCTTTCCATGTTGAGCTTGATGTAATCCTTAAGAGGCAATAACCATCTAATTAGGCTATGTTTAAACAATTATAGTGTTTGAGTTTAAGGTTGTAATTTTTTGCCACAAGCTAAATTATCCTTAAAAGTTTGAACACTTTCCTTCTTTATGCATCATATGTGATGTATAGAGTAAAAAACATGGGCTACTCCCTTAATTGCCTTTTTGTTCAATTCCATAACCATTAAACAATTATGACAAACAATGTTAGCCAATCCTTGAAATTCATGATCCCAAATTGTTCATAAAGGTTTTGGCAAAGCCAATCTCCCAAAGAATTATTGAAAAAAACTATCTTTTACCTTAAAGAAACCAAGACTTTTCATAAGGAAGTCGCTTGCCTACTATCCTGAGAAAGATGAAGAATTTATTCATCATAACTTTTACAAAATGGATAAAAGAGGGAAGTTTGAGTACCTATTAAGAATTCTTATATGCAACTTGCCATAAAAAACATCAAATCTCCTTCGGGAGTCATAGTTTCCAGTGACTATTAAGTTTAAGGTTCCATGCTAAGTTCTTTCCTTGCCATATAATTTTTTGATAGGCTGACTTAATTATAAACTCTCCATTTAAGATTCCAACTCAATTTTTATGATCAAGATTATTGTATTTTTAAAGCAATAAGGAGGACACTAGGCATTGTTTTATCATAAGAAAGAAGTAGCCATATAATTTGCTCTAGTCTTAGCCAACTCCTTAGACCTAATATTTATATGCTATGTACTCTTATTCATAACTATTAATATCAACTAAAGCTTTGGATTGTAAAGGTTCGGTAACTAGCGTTGATCCTACCAAAATTTGACCTATTTTCCATTGTCAACACACCAACTACAATTTTCTTACCTTAAACCATGTATATGAACCATTCCCCTCAATGTTGAAAAGGTCATATCTTTACAATAAATCCTCTACTTACTAGCCTTATAATATCTACTAGCAAGTACCTTTGCCCATAAGCTAGATAGTTCTGCAATGAACCTTTAATTCAATTTCAATAACATTACTTGGTTGGTAGCTTGTATTGATTTTTTTTTTAGACCTTCAACAAATCAAGTCTCAATTTACAAGATAAACCTTTTTTCTTTGGTTGTTGTCCCCTTATAGGAAGCTATGATTATATTAGTCAAGCTAGTCATATATAAAAGCTAAAAGAGAATTAGCCTACATGGCATAAATTAACATGGTTGAAGTAACTGACTTAATCAAAGTTAGGCAGCCAATCATAAAAAGGTGTTAGCTTTTCACCTAAAAAACTTTCTTTGAACCTAATTTAATATATTTGTGTACACAAAAGCCAAAAGCCTACTATTGATAATAGGCATGTCAAGATATCTACCTAAGTTATTTTTAAGTTGAACTTCTATTTTTCTATTTATAGCTTGAGCTTGTTGCTTGCCAACATTCTTAAATACCAAAGCTTTTGACTTTTAGTAATTGATCCTTTGTCTTGCATTCAAACAAAAGATATCCAAGCATCTTTTAACCACTTGTGCATACTAGATAAATGCTTCAGGCATAAGAATGATGTCATCTATGAAAAACAAATTTGATAGGTTAGGTTTATGCTTCAAAAAGAAAATCAAATTTTAAGTCCTTTTAGTTACTTTGTTTAATCAAATGGTCTAATCTTTCCATGCAAAGTAAACAACTTGTAAAGGGGCAAACGGTCCTCTTACATGAGGCCCTTTACCAATAAGAAGGTTTTTGTTGTCCCTCAATTCTAAAGCACACACATAGAGATCGAGGTGATACAAACCATTATCAACTTCATCCAAGAACTTGGTCAAGCCCATCTTCCTTGGTTTACAATGGATGAAGTCCTAACTAAGCAATTCATATGCCTTTTTAAAATCTAATTTAAAGATCATGGAACCTTTCTTTCTTTTTAAACATAGCAGCGAGTGTAACACCTCTTGTAAAATCATTATATTGTCATTTATATACCTTATAAGAACAAAGTTAGTCTATGTTAATGCCACCCATTTTAGGAGAAAGGGTTTAAGTTTGTTAAATATTGTCTTAGAAATGATTTTATAAGCACCATTGCTCAGGCTTATGGGTTTAAATTTTGGTTCTCTCTGGATGGTCTTTCTTTAGAAGCATGACTAGTAAGGTTTTATTAGTCCTTTATGGAATTAACACCCCATTAACAATCTTTAGAATGAAAGATGACACCAAGTTACCTACTACACCCTACAATTCTTGGTAGAATAGAACTTGAAATTCGTTAATTCTATGGGCTTTGGAAAGGTCCATATCAAAAAGGGCTTGACATACTTTAGCTTCACTAAAAGATCATAACAAACGTTCCATTTCCTTATTTAATAATAATTCAAAATGGCCTAAAAGTAATTGCTCCAAATCTCTACCTTTTGGAAAGGTTTCATTGTACAAGGTCTTAAAATAGTCATAAACCATCATTTTTTTATACATGTTCTTCCTATACCCACTATCCTTTATTAAATTTTAGCACTTCAATTCAATTTCTTTTCCTATGCATAACCATGATAGCATAAAAATATTTGGTATTGTGATCACTGTCAAATATCCACTAGATCTAACTCTTGTTGTAACTTTTTTTTCAAGTTATACAAAGTTGGAGAACTTCCTTTCTATAGCTAATTGGCACCCCAAATCTTAATCATATTATGCCTTTTTTAAGTAAAAATGTTACCAAAAACCATTTTATTCCAACTAGTCAAGACATTGGCAAAATCATTTAAGGTTTGCAATAACTTCACACCTTGTTTTGTTCCTCCTTAACAAGCTCCTCAAAATTTGGTGAAGTAATCACGCCCTTTGTACTCTAAGTGAACTTTTCCTTTGGTGAACTACATTCTTATTAAGCTTGATAAGCAATGGGCAATGATTTGAGCCTATAAATGGAAAGTGTTGCAAAATTGCCTTTAGCCACTATAATGTCCATTAGACATTACAAATGGCACAATCTAATTTGCAAAAGACCCTTGTTTGTGAAGCTTGGTCCAAGATAGCCTAAGTCCACAAAGGATATATTGTTGATCCATACGGAAAAAGGCTCTCACTTATACAACTTAGTAGGTTTGCCTCTTACTTTTTCATACGACGAGCTTATAACATTGAAGACCTTTGCTATTAACCATGACAACATAGTTGAGTCTCTTATTGATTTCACTTTTTGCCATAATTGTTGTATTGGGATCGTGTAAGGACAAGCATGCTTCTTGATTTGGCTTATGTACGTATAAATGAATGAACTGATTTCCTTATTCTAAAACCGACAAAAAATGCACATTAGAGTCCTAAAGCATCCATAATCTGTCTTTGAACCCCTTGGCCTATTCTTTTATGACCCTTGAATGCCCTATTGACTTGCAAACATTATCAAATTTCATGTCATTAATTTATGGATCTAACAATACAACCATTATAGGCTTATAAAGTTGTATGGAAATTTTTAAAATTCTCATAAACTTGAAACTTATTTTCCCACATGCATTTCAAATAATTATATCCATAGAAATGAAAATAAAGAAAGAAACTTACCTTAGAGCCTCTATTAAATTTCACCTTTTTATGGCTTCACTCCATTTGCTCAGCTTCCTCAATGATTATACAGACATCACTCTCCATCCATAAAATTTGACAACTTTTTTAGCTATCTTATTTCTTTCAACTATCTATTATTGACAAAGTTTTATAAAACTAATATGCCTAACCTAACACTACTTAGTCTTCCTATCTTGGAAGTGTTTGGTCTGCTTAACTTAAAGTTTATTACACAAACAAAACCAAAAACAAAAAACCATATTATGTCATCAAGATCTTATCGATTTTCCATATAAATAATTAAAAAACATCTTATAAACCAAGTGTTTAACTTTTTTTTTTAATTTACGATTGAAATTGACCCTTGATTGCATTTCATATTCCAATAATTAGCAAGGCCCTTAGACTAACATCATTTTCCTTTCCTAATGAGTTAGGTACACAAAAAAATTGACCTTAGTTCTAGAATTTTGATGGCAGAGTCCAGGGATGCAAACATGCCAAAGACATTGAAGACATTTGAGTTAATGTATTGAATGTTGACAACATCATCAATGGAAAGGAAAGTCGTGATGATGATGCCAAGGAACATGTTCGTAAAGTGGAGGTGGTGGTAAAGACCTAATAGCCCATCTTAATTGTAGCTCAAGGTATCTACTTTATTAAAATTATTCTTAAAGTTGTCTACATAATTAAAGATGAATGCTAAAAATATTTATTTTTAAGATGATTCCTAAAAGGATAATTATTCAATTATCATAACACTTAAAAGTTTGTTTGAGTTTAAACCAATTACAACTGCTTACCTTAATGAAAAGAAGTTGGATAAGGATTAACAGCTAACATGGTCCTTTTCTTAACTTATAAAAGAAAACCTTGTAAACCATTAAAATATGCTTTTAAAAAGTATCAGGTTGTAGATTAAAAGGCTTGTCAGTACTACAAAATTTTATCTTTATAACCACAACTTTATATTTATTGATCAGTATGATTGGAGGTATGTTTTTTGCTTAATTTTTTTTGACCCATAAGTAATTATCATTTACACTTTTTATGCTCTATCAATCTCTCAAATTTTAATTTTTATTTCTAAATTAGCTTTTATTTATTATCAATTTATTTTTTAGAATTACATTTTTAGTATTTTACAAAATAAAACTATTATTGGTTCTAAATTTCTAGTTGATGGTTTATACAAATTTGATTTAAACTTCATTTAAAAATGCAATACTACATTGTATAATAATATTGGTATAAAGAGATATATTGTTAATGGACAATCTTCTAAATTATGACATAAAATATTAAGTCATTTTTTTTACGAGAATAAAAATGTTTGTAGATGATGAAGTTTAAACAACTTATATGGATTGCATGAAAGGTAAGCAAGCCCACAAAACACTAAATGTGCTAAAAAAGGTTTTGAAATTCTTGAGATTGTACCTACAGATATCTGTAGATTATTTTACACTCCTTGTCTTAATGGTCAAAGATATTTTATTTCATTCATTGATGGACATACAAAATTTATGTATTTCTACTTATTGTTTAATAAAGCTAAAGTATTTGATAATTTTAAACCATATAAGGCTTAAATAAAGAAACAAAAGGATAAAAGATTAAAATTGTAATATTTGACAAAGGTGAAGAGTATTATGGGAGGTACATAAAAATAAGATAGTTAAAAGGTCTATTTGCTAAGTTTCTTGAAGAGTAGGGTATTATTGCACAATATATCACTTTAGGTATACCTCATCAAAATGATGTAGTTGAAAGAAGAAACCATACACTTATAGACATGGTGGGAAGCATGACTAGTAATTGTAATCTCCCATTAAGTTTATGGAATAAAGCCTTCAAAATTACATTGTATGTCTTAAATATAATTCTATTAAAGGTTGTTCCTAAAACACAATTTGAATTATAGAATAGATGGAAATCAAGTCTATAACAAATGCATGTATAAGGTTGTCTAGTTGAAGTAAGGATTTACAATTCTTAATTAAAGAAATTATATTCAAGGCCAATTAGTGGATTCTTCATAGGCTATGCAATGAACTCCAAGGGATTCAAATTTTGTTGTCTTTCAAATACACTTTGAATTATTAAAGCTAGAATTGCAAAATTTTTAAAGGATTTTGAATTCAATAGGAGCGAGTTTCCTTAAAATGTGTAGTTTAAGGAAAATGATGATTTGCATGATAATTTTGAAAAACAATAAATTCAAGATCAAGTGTTTAATATATTCAAGTAAATGTGGGACTTGTGTTACTTTAACCATATCACAAAAATATACAGAATGAAAGGCTCAAGAGATCCTCAAGACTAAAGAGACCTATAATTTACGATGACTATCTTGTATACTTATAAAAGATTGATGTTAATTATAAAGATGATCCTTACATATTTTCACAAGCTATGAAAAGTGAAATATGAATTGTGGTATGATGTCATGAATGAATAAATGAAATATATGCTAATAATCAAGTTTGAAACTTTATTGAATTACCAAAATGAGTTGTAATTATTGGTTACAGATGAGTTTATAAAACTAAAAGGAATCTTCTAATAATGTTGAGAAATATAAAAATAGACTTGTGGTTAAAGGTTTCACTCAAAAAGAAGGTATAGACTATCATGAAACCTTCTCTCAAATTTCAAAGAATGATTTATTTAAAGTTATCATGAATTTAGTAGCTCATTTTAATTTAAAGTTGCATCAAATAAATATGAAAATTACTTTCTTAAATGAGGACCTTAAGAAAAAGGTGTATATGAGTCAACTTAAAAGTTTCACTGCTAATAAAAGAGAGTCACTTGATATGTAAGTTTAAAAAAATTCATATATAAACTAAAGCAAGCCTCTCAATAGTGATATATAAAAATTTCATGATATCATAATTTTATACAACTTTGCAAAAAATATTATAAATCAATATATAGTGAGAGCAAATACATTATTTTAAACCTATATATGGATGATATTTTATTTGCATGTGATGATTTAAGATTACTACATAAGATAAAGAATTCCTCTTTCAAAACTTTAAAATGAAGGATATGGGTAAATTTTGTTATGTCATTAGTATAGAAATTTACAAAAATTGGTCCCAATGAATTTTAGGATCATCTTAGAAGGCCTATATTGAAGAGGTATTAAAGAGATTCAAAACAAAAAAAATTATTATTCCATTGCAACACTTATGTCTAAAGGGGATAAATTTAGTTGTGCACATCAACATGATTTAGAGTAAGATGAAATGAAGCACATACTATATGCATCAACAATTGGTAGTGTTATGTATGCATAAGCTTACATTAGACCTAATGTTGCATTTGTAATAAAAATGTTCGAGAGGTACTAAAGCAATCGTAGACAATAACACTGAAAAACTATTAAAAATGTTATAAGATATATATAAAGAAGAAAAAAGTACATGCTTGTATATAGACACGTTAATCATTTTGAGGTGGTTGAGTATGCATATGCTAATTTTACTAATTGTGTAGATAATAAAAAATTTACTATTAGATATATTTTTATACTTGTTGAATGTACTATATCTTAGAGAATCATCAAAAAAATTATTAGTAGTTCTTTTACTATTGAAGAAAAATTCATTGCATATAAAAAAAACTATAATATATGCTTTATGGTTAAGGAATTTTATCACATGACTGCAAATTATAGATTCTATTTCTAGAGCACTAAAGATATATTGTAATAATTCAATTGTAGTATTCTTTTCAAAAAATAATAAAAGTGGTAAACAAAACAAGTATTATTAATATAAAATATTTAGTTTTCATAGATTATGTTAAAAGGTAAGCAATTATAGTAGAGTATTTCAGTACTTAACTTATAGTTGTTAATCTTATGATGAAAATATTGTCGGCTAAATCATATAGATATCATGTTCAGTATATAAAAGCTCTACTTAAGTTTTATTTAAATTATGTTCTTTGATATTTTGACCTTTTGGAAACCTTTTGATCATTTACAAAAAAAATTTCATTTGTGCACATAAAGATTATTTGTATAAAGTTTATTTGATATCTCAATGGATTAAAACCTAAAACCTTTATGTTCAGTAAAGTTTTGTCTCGATAAGTGTTTTATTAGAAATTCATTAACATTATGATACATAAAAAAAAGTATTTCCAATATTATTACACAAGTACCATGATCTATATATACAAATTTTTAATTAAACAAAATATAATTTCAAAATAACTTATATAGACAGTATAAGTAATGATAATTACTTGGAGTATTATCTACTTGAAATCATACAAGTTAAGTGAAAAAGTGAAAAAGATGTCAAAATTTTCTTTAAAGTGACTCAAATGATTAGAAATAAATATGAAAAAAAATATTTATTTTTTAAAATAATAATTAAAAAAATAATTATTTTAATATCATAACTCTTAAAATTAGTTTATTTGAATTTAAATCAATTACACTTATTTATCTTAATTGAAAAGAGTTAGACAAAAATTAATATTTGATAGTACCTACAAAAGTTTATTAAAGTTAAATTTGTGAACTATCAAAATTCACTTATAAAAGTATCAAATTATAAGCTATAAATTTCTATTATAATTTGTGAACTATAAATATATATTTATTAATTATTATAATTAAAGATATATAATTCACTTGATGTATTTTTAATTAATAAGTAATTATCATCTTTCATGCTCTGACTATGATCTTGACAGGGCGATGAATTGCTTTGTAAGCCGGAGACGGAAAAATAAGTCATTGTTGAAGATGATAAATAAAAAAGAAACTTTTTTTTTTTGGTCAAACAGAAACATCAGAATGTTGTTTCAAGAGGATTAAAAAAAAAAAGGAGAGAGACAGAAGAGAAATTAGGAATGTATAAGAACGAAAAGTCGATAAAGGAAATATTATAGAATATTTTTATTACAGTGATCCGCATCTATTTTTAGCGTTAAAAAAAAATAAAAAATTTTATGCGTATCGGTATCAATTTTCAGCTATTTTTTCCTATAATATTTTTTTTTTCAAGACATTTCGGTTATTTGATATGACAGCTAGAAAGAAATGTGTAAAACATTTTGGCTTTTGGCGCTTTTGATGATGTACAAATGTTCAACTTCGATGGCCGTATTCATTTGACTCCACCGCTTCCTCTGTTGAGCAAGTGGCTAAGGAGTAAGCAGCACAAACAATGTCAATCAATCATTGATAATTATTTGGTTTTTATGTTTTTTTTTCTTTCTTTTCTAACCACCAGCGTGGACATAGGGTGGAGCTACGCCCTTTTTTTTTTTTTTTCAATTGATAATTTAGGTCCCATAATTAGGTTAACAACACTGTAAGCAACGGGTAACAACAATACAACACAAAGTCCCGCTATTGTAATGCAATGATATAATTAATCTGTCGACAGATAAGCTTTCTCTCTCTCTCTCTAACAATTTTCAGTATATAATCAGAGCAAAATATGATGGATATACACTGCACAACTCTCGTATCCTTGACAAAAATGAGTATCTTTGGTCATATAAATAGTAATACTGCATATCCAACAGATATTTTTAAGAAGAAGTTAATAACCTTGTGACAAATAGTATTAGAGTATACTGTGTAACCTTTGGCGTAACCCATGACAAAAAGTTATTAAAAATATTCTTTAAATTTTATTTCATGAAACTTAGAATTAAATTGTTAATCTTCAATTTTGAGCTTTCTAATATGTACATATATCTTAATTTATTACCTGTCAAATTAGGTAAATTGATCTAAAGGACAAAGAGCACATAATGAGGTAAACTTAGGTTACATTAGAAGGGTAGCACTTTGTTTGCCAAATATTGCAATGGTATTATTTTCAATTGATATTGCTAATTAGCTACAATTTTAAATTTTCTTAAAAGTTATCCACGTTAAAGTGAGTATAATTTTTAATATATAATTAAGTTTTAAATTATTGAAATTCACTTTAATATCTAATTGAATTCTTATTGATACTTTTTAACAAAATATCACTAATTTGTTCATTATGCAAATCCAATTATATATTGCAAATTAAAGAAAATAGAAGATGAGAAAAAATGAAGTAGATAAATAATATATATTCTCTCAAATTTACCTATTTTTCTTGAAAAAGAAAAAATTATTACTAAGTTGTCCATTTGTTTTCTTAAAAAAAAAACAGAGAAAGAATAAAAAACAAATTCTCAAATTTTGCCTTTTGTTTTCATAAAAACTGAACAAAAAAAGAAACAAATACATATAGTTTAAATTTATTTTTTTCTTAAAAAAAAAACTTAAATTATGAATTTTTTTTAAAAACCTTTTCCAAAATTTCAATTTTTTTCTTGAAATAAAAAAGAAAAATTTTCCTAAAATATTTTCTTTTTAAACCCATAAAATCAATTTAATTTCACTAACAATTATACAAACCCAACACAAGGAGAAATTATATAAAGTAATAATTAATGAACAAAAGAAAATTTTATTTTCATATTGAGTCTCTAATCTAGATTAATTATAAAAGCAAATTTCTATGGGTATTAATATTATTGAAATTGAAAAAAAGTTAACAAAACACTTATATAGAAATGCTAGCTTAATTTTAATAATATATAAGTATTTAATTCAATTTTTAATTTTCTTAACATACACCCACAGATTATAATTTTTTATATTAACTTAATAGTTGATTTGCAGTTATTTTAATATTTTTAATAAAATTAAAATTTCAACATATTTGATTTACTTAATTTATTTAATTATGATCTAATATAGATTACAATTTACATTAATAACTTTGTTGGTGTTTTAATAAAATTAAAATTTTAATATACATTTGATTTATTCAATTTACTCAATTATGATCTAACATATATTATAATTTATCTAATTTATATAAATAATCTTTTATATATATTTAAAATTAGTACAACACAAATACTCATAATTAAAAAAAATAAAAGAAAATAATAATTTCTATAAAATCTTAATTTTTTTAGAGAGAAACAAATATTTTTGAATTTACCATTATATTCTTAAAAAATAATAAAATACTTATAATTTAAACTTTTTTTCTTTATTTGTCCTCTTGTTTTCTTAAAAAGAAAAAATTTCTCTTAAATTTCTTTTTTTTTTGTTTTTTTTAAATAATCATATTTTAAGTCTCTTTTAATTTTTTTTAAAATAAAATATAAGTAAAAATATATATTTTAATAAATATAATAAATTCACATATCACTTGAGTCATTTTAATATATATTATTGAAATTGATAAAAAATATTAGCTTAATTTATTTGATATTTTTCATAAATTAAAAAATTAATAAAAATAAAGACCAAAAAAAATTCTCATGAATTCTCCATTTTATTTTATTAGAAAATTTTTTTCTCTCAGATTTACTTATTTTATTTTATTTTTATGAAAAAAAGAAAGAAGAAACCTATTATTCTTAAGAAAGAAAGGAACTATTTTGTGTGTTGGTAAGATATCCCGACTCTCAGAAACGCTCGTGGCTCCTATTGGCTTTCATTTTTATCTGTAAGTTGACTTGCTGCCACGGTTGTACGGTTCAACCTCCTTTGACGTGACTTTTGGGGTCAGTGCAATCGTTTCCCGGATCCACAAACGGTGAATGGCTCTTATGACATAACCATGAAGTTTCGGGACTTTGAGATAAGATATGACAATCTTCTTTCCATCGTCGCCTTGTATTGCCGAATTGCTTGGTATTTCACATCTCTCTTGTCATCATCATCGTCTCCATCAATTGGTATAATTCGCACAGGCTTCATCTAAAGGACTTGTAGATTCTCGAAAAAGCTCGTAAGATGCCTTCTTTTCAAGTACTATCCATGTGTTAGAGATGTAAAACAAGTTTATGAATATTGATTCCTAAGCTGGCAATATTGTTCTTATAGATATGATCAAGTCTAAATGTTCCCATGTGTCCATTAACAGAATATATTTTATTATTTCTTTACAACACATGTTAAGTATTATTTGTATTTACATCCAAAGTTATTAAATATCTATAATTTTTTTATTTTAACAAAATTAAAGTTTATACAGATCCGTGAGTTGGTTAAAAAAAAAAAAAAGAAAAAACTAGTTGAGTAAATAAAAACAAAACAATTCAATTGTTGAATGTAGTCGATTTTCTCATTCCGTCGACAAACAAACGGTGCCAGAGGACGAGAGAGAGAGAGAGAGAGAGAGAGGTATAGGGACTTCGTTCTCTATTTGCTACAATTCCAGATGTGTAAATTCGATCTCTTGCGCTGTTAGATGGTGCTAGGCACGGCCCATATGAATTGGGCACGATATTGGCATTTACAAGAGTCAACGTAAGGGGGGCATTCATCAAAAAAGATGGTCGGCCTAACAGGCTTCGCAAGCTAAGCCATTTGGATGTTTTTTGGGGCTTTGTTCCAGGACTTTGGGTATGGTATTATCTCATCCGGTTGTGTCCAAACACGATCCAATTCACTTCAGAGTAATGATTTTTATTTATTTTTTTTTCGTCTCGTTGTTATTGAAATAATGTGATTGAGTGATTTATCACACTCTTACCACTTTTTTATTTTATTTATCATCATTCGAAACAATAGTCGATCTATTCTTATCATTATTCTTCACTTCATGTGTTTTTTTGGTCTGTCTATTGGAAGGTTGGTCGGGTTATTAGAAAACGGCATAAAAGGGAAATTCTCTCTTTGTCATGTAAGGAAATTTGGAAAATCTTTGTTGAGGTACGATGATACGAAAATATTTTTACTTGACCAAAGTATTATGCCATAAATTTCTCACTGTGAGTAAAAATTGAGGGTGATTGCTATGCTGTGGGAAAGCATGGGTTGCTCTAGAGACGTGACTTTAAAATCGAAAATTAAGAAGTGACCCAATAAAAATATTTCTAAAAAAGAAGAGAAATATTTGAAGTAGAATCATATTTCATTTACAAAAGGTAATCACTCTTCTTTTTCTTCTTCTTCTTGTTTTGTTTTGTTTTTTTTTTTTTTTTTTTTTTTGTTGAGAAAAAAGTAAGCACATATTAATTAAATGATCTTTCAAGTAACCTTAGCCTTTTGCTGGAAAAGAAGAAGAAGAAGAACCATAGCTTAAATATCCTTGCTGACCTAACGAAATAAAATATCATAGAATACGTGGTCAGCACGCGATGGAAAACCAATGGAACGGGAAGGAGCGTGTCAAACCAGGCTAGTTCTCTGTGCCAACCAGCGCCATTGCTGCCTCATTTCCAATTTATTTTATGCACGAGACTTAAAAAAAAAAAAAAAGAAGAAGAAGAAACAATTCCATTGACTTCGACCATGAATGCTCTCTGCTCATATAAATTGCGCAAGTGGCGTCCCCAATTCCTCCCGCCATATTACGCAACAGCCGCAAACAATTTTCTACTCCACAAGTAATTCAAATTGACCAAGCCCATCAATGGCCATTAAAATAAAAATTAACAAAAGCTCTGCCTTTTCATTTGGTCCTGCCACATGCAATCTTTGGTAATTATGAGTCATGGTGTGACGAGAAAAGCGTTAAGGTTGCCTCTACTGGGCCACCATCATTTGTTCTCAAACTCTGCAGCCTACTGCCGTGGAGCCCGCATTGGCCAACCCAGATTTGGTGCGGAATTGGAGTGCCTCGTCATCAGCTTCCAGTGAAAAAGCAGGAAGACGAGAAATCGAAACTGGGCTCGTATGGAGCAGACAGCAAGGATACAGTGAGCTACTGGGGTGTTGATCCCGCTGAGATTACCAAAGATGATGGTTCTGCTTGGAGGTGGAATTGGTTTAGGGTATGCTAGATACATCCATTTTCTTTAGATAAACAAAAATGCTAAGCTTGGAAGTTTTTATAAAAGAAAAATTCGGAAATTGAACCCAGTGGTAATGCTAGAGGTATTAAGAATTTTACGGAGAAGCTTTTCCTTAATCTCGAAGTTTTTTCTTTTCCCCCTTAAGTGGCCTTTTGCTACCTAAATTCATTTTATGTAATTATCATTATATACTATAATATAATATAAATAATGGTGTTTAACTAGCTGGTAATATGTATGAATGGCGTAGTGAAGTGGTGAAGCTTGAACAGTGATTGACACAGCCATGGGAATCCTACACGCCTGATCTCTCTATTGGCGTGAAGAAGCACCACAAGCCCGACTACTTTGATGGAAAAAATTGCTGTTTAGACCGTCCAAGCTCTCAAAGTCCCCACCCAATTGTTCTTTCAAGTACCTCAATCCCTGGTCCTGTTCCATTCAAGGAAAATGATGGTAAAACGAAAACATTTCTCGGTAGTCTAATAATTTTCCCAACCTATTGTATTACTTTATCATCATGGCGCTTTACATTTACTTATTTATTTATTTATTTTCCTGCCTTGCTCCAACTGCCATATTTCCGTGGCAACTATGGGAAGTGAGAATTCAGAGTGCTTCCCATTTGTGTCTTGCTAGGCACAAATAGATCAATTGACCTCACACACAATTTGAATTGCCCGAGTTGCCAAATGAATTGACCTCAAAGGGATTGCTAATATGTATCGGACTTGAATTGGCCATGGTCATCTTACCCGCTGAGCTTTTCAACCGTGACAGAAACGGCGCATGTGCCACGCCGTGCTGCTATAGACAGTAGCTGCTGTTCCAGGAATGGTTGGAGGGATGAACATGCACTGCAAATCGCTGAGGCGATGCGAGCACAGCGGGGGGTTGGATCAAAGGCTCGGCTAGAAGAAGCAGAGAACGAGCCTGTTAATCTGATGACCTTTATTGACATAGCAAAGCCGTTGTGGTACGAGCGTGCACTTGTATTTGCTGTCCAAGGAGTGTTCTTCAATGCTTATTTCCTAGCACACTTGGCCTCCCCAAAGCTCGCCCACCGTATTTGTGGGCTACTTGGAAGAGAAGGCGGTGATCTCCTACCACTCCGAGTTCCTCCAGGACTTGGACAATGGCAATTTTCAGACTGTCCCAGCTCCTGCCATTGCCATTGATTATTGGCGCTTGCCTGCCGACTCCACCCTCCGCGATGTTGTTGTGGTAATTAGAGCTGATAAGGCACATCACCGACAACTTGACCATTATGCATCGGTGATTTGGGTAATCTTTGCCATGTTTCTCGTTAGAAAACTCATCTAACCAAAGCATTTAAACTATTAACCAAGCCCCCCAGAATGAACAATTGACTACACTTAATTGTCATCTAGAGTTGAAGGACAATTTGATTAATTTATAATTTGCAGGACATTCACTGTCAAGGCCATGAGTTGAAGGATGCACCTGCACCACTTGGATATCATCACTAATAAATACAGTAGTCTCAGTCAGTTTTCTTACGTAAACAAACTGTCTGTGATTGAAATTGCATCATCCAAGATGATTATTTTTTTGTTGCACGATGCTGTTAGTGCGTATGTTCTGTGACGGTTGATAGATGTAGATTCATGTACGTTGTCTAACAAAATATATTCTTTTTATCTTTAGTTATTATTTGACTTCAAAGGTGACGTACATGCCATAAATATAATTCTTACAAAAGTAATCATTACGAAATATCCCGTTTTATGTGGGGTAAAGTAACAGGCATTAGGGGAGAGAGGAATGTGAGAGAGAATTGATGCTAACTGTCAGTCAGAGGATGATGCTTCCTTGGGCGCAAAATTACCCTTGATTGAGGTGAACCAAAACAAAAAATTAATAGGCTTCGGAAGCTGGAGGAGGTGCATTGGCACCAAAGGTGCTGGGTGAACTAACTTTCACATGAATACCCAAAAAAACAAAAAAGAAAAGGCAATATTTTTTCATCCCGTCACTGTCCACCAGAGAAGACAACGAAATTGTATCATTAGATTAAAAAAAAAGAAAAAAAACACAAGAGGGAGGGAGGAAATGATAATAAGAATTGAAATTGAGTTGTATTTTCGTGAGGCGTACAAGTCAGAGTCCACCACCGTGGTGGAGGATGTCTTGGAGTTTATTGATGAGATGAAATGAGGCACTCACAGCCTTATTATCCTCTTAGAGTAGGTAAAAAGATTTCTGTATTTATACGGCAGAAATCGAAAGAAAATTTCAATTCTTCTTTTTGTGGTTCGACGACTTTTTTTGAAGTTTATAATTTTTTTTAAAATAATTATTTCTGTTTTGAAAAATGAAACTCAAAATTTTATTTTATTTTTATCTTTTCATTTTCTTTAAAAGTAAAAACTTAATTATTCAAGGGTTTTCTTCATTCATCAATATGTTTTTTTATTTTCTTAAAAAAATACTCCCTTTCATTTAAATTTCCTTTGTTGTCTTTTTTTTAAAAAATTACTTTTAATATAAGTCAATAAATGTAACTAGTTAATCTCTTTTTTAAAAAATTAATTATCAATTTAAGCATCTTCTTTCTAGCTCTACAACTATGATATTGCATTTTTAAGAAATAAATTATACTCCTAAAAATAAAAAATAATTATTTCTTTGGGAGAAGTTTTTTTTTTTGTTTCGGCCATAAAATTTGCGAGAATGTTTCCTTATTAATAATGTTACTAACTTGTAATCCATAAATAATATATACAATATAAAAATTTTAGGTTTTTAATATTTATGATTTGTTTTATTTTGCAAATAAAATAGTTAATATATAATAAATAATAATGTTTAATATATATTCTTAATCTAATGTTTTGGGTTTTTTCACTTTTTAATATTTGCATGGAATATGTTGGATATTAATCAAGAATTTTAAAATAGACAAAAAAAAAAGAGCATCAAAGTTCAAAGAGAGTAAAGTCAAAAATACAAATAAATCTGATTTAAATTTGAAAAATATTAATAAAATTATTTTTCTTAACAATTATTCACATTAATTAAGAGTCAATTATTTGAATTTATAGTAATTTTATTATTATATGATTTGGAATAATACAATAATTAGAATATATCTCAAAATTAAATTAAATTTATATTAGTATTTTTCAATAAAAATGTCATAAAATCACATAAAGAGTGCATCTAAATATATGACCAAAATTGAGAGAAAGCCTTAATAGTTACCAAAAATAACTATTTTTGTTTTCTTAAAGAAAGAATAAAAAACTTAACATTTTAGTCCCTTTTTGTCTTTTATTTCCTTTAAAAGGAAAATAATTAATTATTTAAGTTCTTCATTGGTCATACTTCCTTTTCATTTAAATCTTCTTTATTATTTTTGTACACATAAAAAAATTACTTATAAAATAAGACAATCAATAAAAAATTAATTATCAAATTAAGTACCTTTTCTCTACTTTTATAAATATGATATTGTATTTTTAGGAGGTTAACTTTACTTTTGATTAGTAAAAAGTTTGAACAAGTAAATTAATTTATGAGAGATTCTAGTGTTTGTAATACTTATTTAATCAAGTTGTGATATGTTTTGATTTGCTAAAAATGTCAATGCATATAAAACCATGATTTGCATAGGATTTTATATTAATTTGCATGAATGTAAAGTATAATGTAACTCTATTATTATATCTTAATTATAAATAGAAGTTTTTTTTTTCATTTATAAATTTTATAAGAATTCTTTCTTATTGATTATGTTATTGACTAGTGATTCATAAACAAGATTTGCAAAATAAAAATTTGTGTTTTTAATATTTATACTTTGCTAAATTTTACAAATAGAAAAGTTAATATTAAATAAATAATAATATTTGGTATACACTTTTAATGTAATATTTTTGGTTTATTTACTCTTTAATATTTATATGGAACATGAGTTATATACTAATATGTGAATTTTGAAAAAAAAAGAAGAGTTAGACACAATTGTAAAAATTCTTTAATGTAATAGGTGAAATTAACTTTTTTGCCTTTTTTTTTCAACCACAATATGCAATTAAAAATGGGTTTTGGGTGGACTTTGTTAAAAATAAAATAAAAAAAATTTTAAAATAGAAAATCATTGAATTATATAAAAAATTTAGAAATATTTTTACTAAAAAGTTTATATTATTTTTTTCTTTAAAAATGATTAAGGACTAAATGAAGAATACCAATTAAACTTTGAAAGTATGAATATTATTTTGTCCAAGAAAAATTACATTTTTAATAATGTCTTATGTCTTAAGGAGTCATTTTATCGTCTAACAGAAATAAGAAATGTTAATTTAATTAAATACTATAATGTTAAATTTTTTTTACTCATCAATAGCAATAATTAATAATAGTTTCAATAACTAGTAATTGTAATTAGTAATAGTGAATGGTAACAATAATTACAAATAGGTAAATCAAATAGACCTAATCAAAAGCTAAGAAATATATTAAGGAGATAAAAGAAAATTTGTATTAAGAAAAAGCAAAAATATTGTGTTTTCAGAATGTAAAAATTAAATATATCCATACTACAAAAATAGTTTTATAAATTTATTTGTTTGTAATGATTTTGATTAATAATAATATTGTAAATCTTAGATTTATCTCACATTTATCAAAAACAAAATTGAATAATAAATATTTGACATATTTAAACATGTGTATACACTAATTTAAATATAAAGAAAATAATTTTAAAAATAATTATTATTTATAAATAAAAGTAAATCAAATAAAACATAATTTTTTTAATTAAAAATATTGAAAAATTTTAGTTTTTATTAAAATCAACTAAAATTTTGAGTTAGGTTTGATTTAGATTAGATTAGGTTGTTTCAAGTTTTGAGTTACTTAAGTTTAACTTTATACTCATCTCGATTTTAAGTCATTTTGAATTTAGATTATTTGGAGTTTGAGTCTTTTCTAATATAAGTTATTGGGGATTTTAGATTGATATGAATTATTGGTTATTGATTTTTTTTTAGTGAAAGTTAATCAGGTAGGGTCAAATTTCAAGTAGAATAAATCAAGTTATTTGAATCAAATCTACTTTTTTATAAAAATTTAGGAAATATTTGAAATGCCAAATAAATGTTAGACCTAACTAAAAAAAAGTCAAAAGATATTTATAAATACATAAAATTAGTATACTACATTCCTTTGTTTCGTATGTTTTTATATTTAAATCCAAGTATGTGCATAATCTAGATGTTTAATAATTTTTTTTAAAAAAAAATAAGTTATATTTTTAATAAAAATCAATTTAATTAAGTTACTTTTAATTTAAATTTGAATAAAATAGTTAAGTAAAATTAAAATTAATTAGATAATTGACCATGATTGATATATTAATTTATTTAGAAATTTTTAAATTTAGACTACATTGAAGGGATTGAAAGAAATTAAAATTAAATAATAAACAAGGTGAAGTAAATTTTATTGTTACATGTTGATTATATTAAATTTATAATTAAAATTTTGATCAATAATATTACTATAATTAACCATAAAAATTAAAATTGAAAGAAAATTACTCAAAAAAAATGTTAATATCTAAGATTAAGTATTGAAATTTTAATTTTATTAAAATACTAAGAAAAAAAATTGATTGTTAAATTAATATCAAATATTATAAATTATAAAATTTTATTAAAAAATCTCAAAATTAATTTAACATTGTCAAATAAACATTTTTTTACTCAAATAATTATTTAAAATCACTTATTTTCTCTTAACTTTTGCAATACTTAAATAATTGGTGAGTTCAAATCTCCCCCACACATGTTCGAGCAACCATTCTAACGAATTTAGGTTGTGACGTGGCTTACTCCTGAAATGCATTGTCGCTGAGAATCTATCTACCTAAGCTGAAAAGATTGTAACTTGCTTGATAATCTATTGTTCCAAAATTTGATTTCTGGGTTCCAAAATTTAACTTCAGAAAAAGCTTATATCGATCGGATGGATCTTGTAACGTAGCTTACACAATTGTGCCCAAAAAAATCTGCGGCAATTCCAATGGTGGGTTCACCAATTTTTTTTTATTAAACTATGTTTGGTTTGAGTGAAATTTCAGTCCAAGAAAAGTTTGAGAAAGAAAATGTTAAAAGAAAATTTACCCTTTATTGTTAAATCATTAAATTACCCTTATTTGTCACAATTCTTTGTAATATGAACTTCGAAATTGTGGATAAATTAATAATCTTGAGAACAAACATTTATTTTTTTCTTTTGATATTTAAAACCATTATTCATTTTTTTTCCTTTCTATTTTTTGACTTAACCAAACAAGTTTTGGGGAAAAGAAAATAAAATTCTTTCCTTTTACTTTTTCTTTCCCCTGTTTTCTACGTCTCAAGTTTCTTTTCCAACCAATTTTGAATCCAGACAGAATGTTTAACTCCTAGACAACCAACTTTAGAAAGTTAACTGAACCAATCTTGAACTTGACATGACCATGATTCTAGTTCCAAGTAGAATCAAATTGGAATTGAATTGGTTGGGAACCTAAAACAAATTGAGATCAGTTGATACGGTTTGGTTCACCAAAACTGTGTGAATAAGGACAGTTCAGTTAAAGTTTTACGTTTTTTGAAAATTGTAAATTGTTGGTTTAATAGATAGTTTTAAACTGAAATAGAAACAATTGATTAAATAATTTATTTTTTTAAAAAAAATAAAGTAATAAAATAAAAAATTAAATCAATGGTCAAGATTATCATTGATATAATGATTTATATAAATTTTATCAATTAAAAAAATCAAGATATTGTAATGTGTTTATTTATTTAAAAAGAGGTGATCACATTAAACGATTTTAAATTGGGTCAAACAAGAATTGAACGGAACAAAATTTAGAATGTTAGCCAAATCAAAACCTACATCTGAATTGAGAGTAACAATTCAAAACAAATTCGTAACGGAACTAAAATTAATAGTTAAAAATAGAAACCAAATCCAAATTAAACTAGTAACGCGCCTAATTGAAATGATTTTCAATTTTGCCAGTTAGGCATCATCGTTTTTGACGCGCCAACCAGCCAACAGTACTTGGTCCCCAAGAATCACCTTCATTTGAAAGAAAAAAAAAAGAAAAAAAAAAAAAGGAGAAAAAAAGGAACTTGCTCACCAAGGAATAAACAACTCACAACCGACGTAATTTTTGTCGTAGGCCAAGTTGTGACGGTCAAAATATCCTTGCGACCAGAAACTTCTTCCGGAGAATTATTGTAATGCCCCTCTTGCCGTTGAACTGCTGAAAATTGGAAAACCCATTTCGCCCTTAATTAACGCTAAACGAGCTTTGGCGATGTCTCTGTTTGAAGGTCCTATTTTCTTTATTGGAAAATATCTTACATAACTTAATCTTGGAATCAAATAGTAGTGGCCAAATAAAATAATCTTTAGGTGTTACTATAAATCTCTATTTTTAAAAATATAGATTTATTTTGCCTCACTTTGTGTTCTAAAACAAAACCGAAAAAGAATAATGTTTATATATATATATATATATATATATAATGTTTATGGACCAATTCGCAAATGTAGTAATTGACAAGGCCAATTGTGTAATTCCATAACGCATCTTAGAGAAGAATATCCGTGGCCAGAAAGGCAGTCCAACACGTCTCAACACGCGAGTGCGAGATGATACACGTCATGATGAACCCCGCTCCACCCACGTAGCACCACAAGCCTCCAAGCTATATATATATATATATATGGAGAGCTGAAAGAGCATCGGTGTACATAGGCAATATAAGAGTCAAATCACAACGGAAATCTCGTACTCGTCCTAGGAAACTGCTTTATTTGTGTTGTCTTTTCGCCTTGTTTTGTTTGTTAATTGTCTGGATATTGGTCATCACGATGATGATGATGATGAGGAGGAGTCGCGGTAGCGCCAAGCTGGGGGCGGCTGCTTCTGCAGCAGCTGCGCGCCGCTTCTCAACTGCAACTGCCCATGCAGTGATCAAGGATCCGGCGGCTTTGGGGATTGAGGAGCCGGCCATACGCAAAAGCACCAGCTTGTGGATTAAGGCACCCGTGGTAGGCGGCACAAGAAATTCAACCACGATGACAATGGCCGAGGGGGAGGAGCGGCGGCAGCTGGAAAAGAAGAAGACCCAGCCGGAACCCGCCCACAAGGAAGAGAATGGGATCGCCAGTTATTGGGGTGTGCCGCCCAATAAGGACACTAAGGCCGACGGCAGCCAATGGAAATGGAGCTGCTTTAGGGTAAACCAATTAATTAAGTAAAATCCGTAAATTTTGTGTTATATCGTAAATAGGTTTTTTTTTTTTTTTGTCCCCAAAAAATGGTGGGGTGGGTCGCACCCTGGAATCTGCTAAGTGCTTGTCTATAAATTTGAAAAATACGTATATCAAATTATTATTAAATTTTTACGTGGAGCGTAAATATTTAATTATTTATTTCTTTTATCTTACTGCTTTTATTTATTATAGATGATTTTTTTTTTTTATTAATGGGGGTACTTATTGGAATCTGAAATACTTTTGAAGCCATGGGAGGCGTATACAGCTGACTTGTCGATCGATCTAAAGAAGCATCACGATCCAGCAACCATTTCTGACAAGATGGCTCTCTGGACTGTCAAAGCTCTTAGGTGGCCTACGGACATCTTCTTTCAGGTACCTTTTGGTTCTTTTCTTTTCTAAAAGCTATGAAATGGATATTCGGCGTGTACTAATTAGATGGATATGGGGTATGTATGTGCCTACGTATTGCAATTAATTGCCTTTGACTGGAAACTAAATTAAACAGAGAAGATATGGGTGCCGGGCAATGATGCTAGAAACGGTGGCAGCAGTGCCAGGCATGGTGGGAGGAATGCTGCTGCATTGCAAGTCACTGAGGCGATTCGAGCACAGCGGTGGATGGATCAAAGCGTTGCTGGAAGAGGCAGAAAACGAGCGTATGCATCTGATGACGTTCATGGAAGTTTCCAAGCCCAGGTGGTACGATCGAGCTCTGGTGTTCGCAGTCCAAGGTGTCTTCTTCAACGCTTACTTTCTGGGGTATCTTCTGTCTCCGAAATTCGCACACCGGATGGTTGGGTACCTGGAGGAAGAGGCCATCCACTCTTACACCGAGTTCCTCAAGGAGGTGGACAACGGCAACATTGAAAATGTGCCTGCTCCTGCCATTGCTATTGACTACTGGCGCTTGCCTCAGGACTCCACGCTGCGTGATGTGGTTATGGTTGTGAGGGCTGATGAGGCTCATCACCGAGATGTCAATCACTTCGCTTCGGTAAGCAATCATATTTCTCTCTCATTTCATTCAAGAGCCATGGACCAGATTCCCAGTTAGTTTATTGACAGTTTCAGGAGGAATAAATTCTAAGAATAAAAAATTTAATTAGGTCTTACAATAACATTTGTGTGATGGATATAAACATTATTATTGATTGACTGTATAGATCAATTATTAGGATAAAAAATACTATTCATCCAGCAATTCATTAAAAAAGTTTATTAGCTCAGTAAATTGTAGGATGGGTCCTTTTTTTTTTTTTTTTGTTAGGAGATGTATTAGATTGTGAGTTCCCACTATTTGGACAGTGACATATTTTATCTTGCTTTTATGACTAGAATTTTAGACCTAGTTTTTAAGTAAGGTCTCTCGGTAGAAAAACATATTTATTGTTTATCTGCGAAATAAATTATTGTAATTCCTAAGAATCAGGCTTGTTTTAAAACCATTGTTGTTTTTGTAAAAAGATTGTTTTGCCTATTTCTTCCTATTCTTTACAATTAGTTGACATTTACCCTCAAAATAATACAGTTTGACAATTTTTCCTGGTGGGGAATGTTGCAGGACATACATTATCAAGGTCGCAAGCTGAGGGAATCTCCTGCTCCTATTGGCTATCACTAATGCAGTAGCGAGAGTTACGAGCTTGAAGGAACTTCTTGCATATGGTTAATAACAGATTAACCATATGAAACAACTAAAAATTTTAAAAACTGCAAAGTTGTTGCCATAAATAATAGCTACCTTGCATGGTGTCAATTGTATTTTAAAGAAAATGTTTCTTTTCTCAAAAAAAAAAAAAGAAAAAAATAAAAAAAGAAAATGCATTTCATTATAAATTTTGATTCTATCCTTTGAAACCTCTAATCTCTTTTATCATCAGTATCTCAATTATTTGAGTTGAAATGTTAAAATGGTAAAAACAAAGCATGGTTAGGACTAAGGCAAATGAAGAATACATGGCCAATGCTATTAAGTATTGGAAACTTGGTTTCATACCTTATGTATCACTTGTAGTCTTGTACCACAAAAGTTAGTGTTTTGAAACACAATTTGTTTACTATCAAAGACAATTGTGGTGGGACTTCATTTAGGTGTAAAAGTATGGTATGATAGAAAGTTTTAGATGAAGAAAATGATGATTAAGGAGAGTAAAGAGAGAGAAAATGCTAAACATATTTTAGAAATAAAAAATTCTGTGAATAAAAACGTGAACATTGGTGTAACTAGTTTCTGGAGACAAGTACTCTTTTAAATATACCTTCTTTTCTAACAAGCAAAGGGCAATTTAAGGGTGAGAAGAAACACAAAAAGTGTCGTACAGAAACATGGCTGTCATTACATAGCCACATGGCAAGGGTGTTTTGATGAGAACTCTACCTATTGGGAAGACGTTAAGGACGACGTGGTTTCCCATATTGAGAATGACATTGGTATGCATGACTATCCTAATATTCCTTACTTGGTGGTAGTGAAAAGGGAGTTGAGATAACTATGGAAAAAAAAAAAACTTAGTTTGATAGTCCTTAGGAATAACTTATTTAGCTAAGTTTGATCAAAAAGAGGATTTTAGCTTGTCCAAAGTGGATGGCCATGGCTGATTTCAAGGAATATTTGAAGATGGGTGATCAATTTCAATCTTGAAATGATTGACATAGAAAAATAGTGATATGGGATGAAGTTTTGTGGCTTTTTATTGAGTAGTACCAATTTATGATCCTTTGGCATATTGGTAATTTTTTTAGGTCATATGATCAAAGTAGATGCTACTACAATTGAGACTTCAAGGGCCAATTTTGTAAGAATTTGCATTGAAATTGATCTCAACCAATAACATTTGTCAAAGTATATAGTTGATGAACATCTTTGACATATTAGATATAAAGGAATTCATACTATCTGATTTCATTGTGGCAACTATGGACATGGTTTCAAAAATTGCCATCTAGATAAGACATCAGGAGGATCATTAGCCAAAAATTTTCAAAGCAAACTATTGAAACAAGAGATATAGAGACAAAAGGGTTGATAAGATTTACGACACTTAGATGTTTGCTGAAAGGCTAATTGGAAAAAATACAAACAAATGGAAGGTTCAAGCAAGCAAGGAATTAGAAAAAAAAAAAACAAGGATAGTACTTTAAGATAAAATGGCCATGAAGTTGGTAGTGAGTTATTGTCAGTCCCTTAAGCTTGTTGGCTTAAGAATACAAAGAAATTGGTGGTACCTTGCACCAATTGTTGCAGGAGGGGTTGAGTGTGGACTCTTAACAAAGCAAGGTGTGTTAAGGACACGTGCGAGGAAGCATGGTGTGAGGATTTTGTATAGGAATCACAGATGGAGTCATTCGAGGGCATTGGTTGAGTGTCAAAGGCACACTGGGAGTACAACAACATGCTATAAATAAGGTATGATCGCTTAGATATGTTAATATTTCCTCCTGACAGACGACCAAATTTCTTAATTCATTATAGGGAGGTAGTGCATATTTCTCAAGTTAGCAAGACTAATATTGTGTTCAACGGATTCAACAATGACAGTGACGTTAGCGCACAAGCTACAAGCTCGAGTTAATACCAAATCATGATTAGTTGCGGCTAGCAGACACTTGGAAAGTGATGGGATGAATCATGACAAAATTGATTCTCCATATGCCACCAAAACAAAAGATAGTGGGTGGTTATCTCCATCAAAACGTAATAGTGGTGATGGTAATAGATTTGCATACTTCTAAAAACCTTATCCAAACCAAATATGTTTAGCATGAACTCCTTGAGGGAAGGAGGATATGGGTGGTTGTAGAAAGTGGCTAAATAAGTCTTTAATGAGGTGTCAAGCTATCCTTGAATAGAGATGCATGATCTTAGGAGTTAATGGGGAGCCTTACTATACATGATTGGCTTGACAGCCAAGTCATGCATGTCAATTACCAATATTATAAATATATGTAATTTGATAGCCAAGGGCCACAATAGGAGACACATAAGAAAACACACAGAGAAGTGTTGAGAGAACACTCGTGTGAGAGGTTTTGACACTTTTTATATACTTTGTGGAAAGTAATAAAGATTAAGAAGTTTATTCCTGTAAACACTTGTATGCCTCGTGTGTGAAGAGTTAGCTAAGATTAAGTATGACTTAGTGTCATCATAAGGTCATAAATTTGGGTGAAATAGTTGTCCCTGTGATAGTTATGCTCTACAACACTTAAATGGCAAGGTAAGGAGTATAAAGGAGATAATATGGAGAATTAGTAGGTTAGAGACCACATGCTAATGAATCACATGAGGTGGCACTTGTGACATTTTATAAAAGGAAATTTAAGGGTAGTTGAAGATAATTAAAAAGAGAAAGGGGAAAAATATTTACATAAGTCTATTACCAAGATTTAATTTAAAAGCTAGCCAAATAAAATAAGGGTGGTTACTAATTTGTAGATGTATATGAGTACTTCAAAGAATCATAAGGTTGTTTTGTTTAAGAAGAGGGGACAATTGGTGGGGTTGGGGTTGGGTTGGGTTGGGCCATAATAACTTGTTGAGACCTAATTCTCTTATGATTCAATTGTGGGCTTAAGGAATAAAGGATCATCATTTACTAGTTGTAAAACTTAAAGATTATAATGCAGATAAGACTAATCCAAAATGAAGGACTTTTCATTATGACTCCAAAAAAGGATTTGGAAGACTACTCAATCAATCGTTTGACCTACTAATTCTATCATTTGTATAGAGTTTGAAAATTATGATGAGGAAACAATGCATTTGGATCAAAAGATGTTGGACACATAAACAGTGATTGATGAATCCTAATTACAAGGGCAAGGATGTTAACAATAATGAGTAATCACATTAGGTATGTCTTTTTTTTTCTTTTATTTAATATTTATGAATCTTATTATTTAGAATTATTATGATACTACAAGTGATATTTTTCTGCATACCATTAAACTTATAAAGTCTATTATGTCATTAATTATTCAAGGATGACGAGAATAACAACTTAGGAATTTTAATGAAGTGATTTGGGTACTTTGATGAAAAGAACAAATTCAATTAAGTTTCTTTGACCATGATCCCCAATCTACATATACCAATCTTTGAATTAGATTCCTCCCTCAGGCTTTTTATTGCAATTTATGCAAATTCAAATGAATCATTATGTAGGAGGTTTTGTGCGCAATTGAGTTAGTTGTATTTGGATATCACTAAGCCTTAGTTAAGTGTAGGAGATTTCAATATCATTCAATCCTTAGCAAACAAAGTGGGAAAATAATAAATGCAAGCCATAAAATGGGTGCCTTTCACAGATTAGATCAATGATTTAGCACCTGTAAACTTAGGTTTTATTGGCTCAAAATTCATTTGGTCCTAATGTTTGACCAAGAAAATGTAGGTTTTTTGTAGACTAGATTGGGTACTATGTAATGTTCTTTGGTAGCATAAGTGGCTAAATGCAAGTTCTCCATTTATCGAAGATTTAGTTGAATCATTGCCCTTTATTGATTTTTTTTTTAGTGGAGCATTGAGTTTAAATCTAATTTTTATGCCTTTTAGATTTCAAAGGGTTTGGCTTTTTCATGATGGCTTTCATGACGAGGTAAAGATGCATTGAAACGGGGAAGCTAGATTATCAGAAGCTTTGGCATTTCTTACTTTATGTGTAAATTGTTGGAATAAACTTGCGTTTAGGATATTTTCCATCACAAAAGCATATTGTTAGGAAGAATAAGAGGCCTTCAAATACACTTGGATAATGGATTTTATCTAAGGTTAATGAAATTGGAACAACTTATATGTGAATTGAAAATAATTTTAAAGGGGAAACTATTCGGATATTAAAAATCTAAAACTTAGTGAATTGTTAGAAATGATCAAAGTACAAAGTTTTTTCATGCATCATTTTTTATCCTTAAAAATCAAAATAAACTTCAAGCACTGAAGAATGAAGGTAGACAATAAAAATAAGATAAGGTCACTTTGTAGAGGAGAGTTTGTGAATTCTTTCAAAAGTTATGCATTGAAAAGGGTGTACAATTCCATGATTCTTTTTCCTAAGTTTGTTTTACAATAAAATATAATACCCTCAAGGAATAGTTAGCTAAAGTGGTTACTCTAGAGGAAGTCACATCTATAATTTTTTATAGAGGCCTTTTAAAACCCTAAGACATATGCTAACTAGGCCTTATTCTACTGAAATTTAAGGGATATAGTGAGAGAATTTTTAATGAGAGTTTTATTAAGAACTTGCAAGGAAGCAAAGCTCCCTAAAAGGATTAAGGACATAAATATATATAATTTTGAAGTCAATGTTTTAAATCAACTAACTAATTTATGACCCTTTAGTTTATGTAATGTTTGTTATAAGTCGAATACCAAAGTTTTAGTTGCTTACTTGAAGCTTTTATCACCTATATGGGTTGCCTTGACATAGTTAAGTTTTGTGTTTAGCAAACATATCACTAACAATATGGTAATGTTATAAGAGATCATTTACATGCTTAGGAGCTATAAAAGTAATAAAGTGAGGATGGTTTTGAAATTGGACTCGAGGAAGGCCTATGACAAGTTGCGATAAGATTTTATATGAAACATTTTAATAAAGTTAAGACTTTTAAGCGATTATATTGCTATCATTATGAAATACATTTTCTTGGCTACAAAGAGGCTTTTGAGGAATGAAGTTCCTATAGAGAAAATTTCCCTAACTTATAACCTCAGGTAAGGGGATATTCTCTCCCCATCTATATTTGTTTATGCATGAAGAGATTTTCACACTTAATTAAGCAATTAGTTTAGTAGGGGGCATGATAAACTCTCATATTATCTTGATATGACCTTTTGTTATTGCATTTTTATTTTTTATTTTTGCTAATAATATAGTGTTATTTGATGAAGTTAACATAAATTATATTAATGTTATCAGTATTAAGGAAACACAAGAATCTAAATTAGGGAGATTTTCAAGTATATTCCAAGTAAGTAACAAACTTGCAAGATTAACACTACATCTTAACTCAAAACCTTAAAACATTAGGTTTATCAATCTTTCCCACTTATATATTGCTTACTTCTCTATCTCATTTTCAATGTGGGATTCTTTAACCATATAATTCACACATTTACATTTAAAATCTAAACAATCTCCCTTTTAAATGTGAATCTTTTCCACATTAGGTCCACTTTCCTGGAATAAGTCAAGAGCTAATTACCACTCCACCAAACTTATTCATAAGCAAGCCTTATGTCGCTTGATTCAAAATGTGTATCTGCCAATGCTTTGAGAGCCATGTGAGGTGCACACGTGTTACCACTTTTAGTCCACAAATTACCACTCTGCATAGACCTTATTCTTTGTGAGTGTAATTTGTCTCTTCTTATCTTATAAGAGCTGTAACCATAGGAATATGTATTGTGCAGACTTATCCCTTGCCAACCCATCAACTTTGATATCACTTGTTAAGCAAATGCAAGAGCTTAAATTGAGGAAATTTTTAAACAAAGTCTAAGTAAGTAATAAACTTATGAGTTTGACACCACATATCAACCCAAAACATTAAGGTATTAGGTTTATGAGTCTTTTCTACTTATATATTACTTACTTCTCACTCTCATTTTCAATGTGAGATTCCTTAAAACCATGATTCACACATTTACATTTAAAATCCCAACAATTAGAAGATGTTTGGATATCTTTTATGATAAATTTGGTTAACAAATAAATTTAGCTAAATTTAGAATATCTATGCAAAAAAATTATAGTTATAGTAAAACTAAAAGATTAAGTCAAGCAACAGGGATTCATCTTACTACAGATCTTAAAAGGTACTTGGAGATGATAGGTCTACATGAAAAGGTTATAATAATAACTTATAAAGCAATTTTAGATAAAGTGGGTTAGTATGTTGGAAGGCTCACCAATTATCTTTTGCAGGCCAATTGTCTTTAAGGAAGTGGGTTAGTGTGGCAATTCCAGTTTATGTCATGTAAACGATGTCTTTCCCAATGTTAGTATTTAATAAATTGACAATTATCATCAAAATTTTCTTTGAGGTCATATAAATATTAACATGAAAATCCACCTAGTTAAATGAGATATAATGTACCAGCTAAAGTGTAACAAAGGTTGGGTGTGACGGAGATGCAAAAAACAAACCAAGCTCTTATGGATAATCTTAGATTAAGGCTTAATTAAAAGCCTCAAAGTTTGTGGGCTCGAACTTTGAAATTCAAGTATTGTATGTAGCTTCCCATATGTAAAGAGGGCTTGTATAAGCTAACAAATACTTGGAGTTCGGACTGAGATGACAAGCAATGAATAAACATATTATACATTTTTGGACTAATAAATGGTTGCTTAATAAGGATCTTGTTCTTTGTACGACATCTCCACTGAATTCAAAAGAGTTAACCAATATGATATCTTATTATTGGAGACCATAGCAAGGATAGAATTGGTTGACATTAGTGGGCAAGTTGTAAACTACAATTTTAAGTAAACTAAATGCATATAAAGTGGTTAAAGGCATTAAAGCTCCAAAACATCAATGTTAGAAGTACACTTTTATTGGCCCATTTTATATAAGGTTAAATTATGTCATAAAGGGAGGGGAACTAAGTTAACGTAACTCATGATTTAATGTTATTTTAAAGCTTTTTATTCTTGAAAGGATCTATTATTTCCTTTAGCAACTTGTATATAGTCAGTTATTAATTAATTTGGAAAGGTGGTGTCATGACATGACTTATACTAATGTATGTCCTCTTGTGAGACTCAAACTAAGAATTTTTCTCATTTACTCGATGATTGTCATAAAGCTTTAGGTGTTTGGGGGCAATGGTTCATCCTAATAAGATGGCTTCCTTTTTTTAAGGTTTGACTAATGACTAACTTGCATCTAGCTTAGCATAAGAGTTAGGTAAGGGGTATATTGAGGAGTAAGGGGGTTATTTTTTACAATTGCTTGCTAGTGTTTATGGAAATGGAGTAACATAAGAGCAATAGGGGGTTAGGTTAATCACTACTATTCCATACAATTCATTATACAAATGGTAAGGAAGTGTTTAAAAGCATAGGTTGGGATGTCTGTTGGTATTACTAAATCTATAAGGATTCATATGCTCATTAGGTAGTCTACTTTAAGGATAAGTTAACTCCAACTAAATACATATAAGATTATGAAAAGGAATAAAACAATTGTATGAACAAGCAAGGTGTTGTGTGATCCTTACAAAGATTAAAATATGTGGTTTGTTCATAATATGGGCTATAACACTATGTTAGTGGCTAAATTGTGGGTTATACTTTAGGGTTTGCATTATTCTTAGATTTCTAGACATTAAAGGATCATCCTTGAAGTTGATTATAAAGTGGCAATGGATTTGATCTTATAGGTAGTTTTTATCATACACCCCTCTGCTAATTTAATTAGTGAGTGAAGATATTTGTTGAGAAGAGATTGGTTGGTGAAGGTGCAACAAACTTAGAAAGAAGTTAATGGAGTTATAGACTGGTTGATATTATTTTCCTTATCACAAAACCTTGACCTAATAATGCTGGAAAATCCTCTGTAAGGTGTCTTTTGATTAAAGTTTGATAATATAAAAATTTATCTCCCACAAGTAATAGTTTCTTAGGATGAGTTTATTTCTCCATTCAACAAAAAAGAGAGAAAATAGACAACCTTAATAAGTAAGGATTAAAGTCTTTCATAACTAACAAAGGTTAAAAGAACTTATTTGGACAAGATGACTAATAAAAAGAAAAAAGAGTTTTGTTTGCACAATAGTTCTTTTATGATTATTAGCAATAATAAAATAAAATTTAATGGAGTTGAAAGCAAGGAAAAAAGAAATGAAGAAAAAAATAAATAATATAATATAAAGAAAATAAGTCATATAGAGGAATTAATGTTAATATGAAATGTAAATAAAATATTAAGAAAATAATATAAAGAAGTTATGCCCTTATAATTTTTAAAGAGACAAAAGTTAATAACATAAAGGAAAGATTAGGTGAGAGATGTACAAATTTTATAATTACATAATTTTTTAAGGGATTGAACTTTTTCTCATAATAGTTTTATGGAGAATTGAAAGGGTCTCAGTATTCATTTGATTTCTTCTATCAACTTTTTATTTTTTTTATACCATCAAAAATATTTAAATTTTATCTTTGACCTTTTACTTTCCTGTGATTATAATTATACTATCATACTACCTTTATACAATATCCACCATTATATACATCTATGTGTTCTCTTTTCATAATTTTACTATTTTTATCATCTTCTTAATTTTAATTTTGTGTTAACATTCTTTTTCTTTTTTAATTTTATCCTTGATGCCCTTGAGTTAGCAAGTTATTTAAAGTAGAATTGACTAGTTAGCACTTAAACTACTTATCATAGGTCATATAATATTGATATTGTAAGAGGTCACATAATAGCCCAAAAGAGTCACTCCAACCCTATAATAGCCTAAGAGACACTTAGACCTATGGTATTTTTCTTTTTCTTTTTATAATTAGTTTTCTCGCTAATTTTCAAAGGTTTATAATTCTACATAATCCTTATTTTTTTCTAGGTATCCAACCTAGTTAATTAGAGAGAATTATCCATTGAAATATATAAGGGGTTGATAATAAAAATTTAAAAAATTTGTTGGTGGCCAAAAATGTTATTAGGTTTTGGGTATGATAAGAAAGTATATTGTATAACATACTATTATTTAATGGAAATTCAAGTTCCTTAATCTTGCAATGGGTTTCTAGGACCATCAAGCCTATAAATAAACTTTATTTTACTTAAATTTAGTCATATTATAAAGGTTTAAACTAGCATAAATAACAAATATAAGGTTATAGGTTTAAGTTAAGGGTCTCGAGTTTAAATCCTAGTTAATCCTAATTAACCCTAAAAAAAAGTCATAAGTCATCCATATGTTATAGGAGGGATTTCTATTAATTAGATGAAGTTAACAAAGTTAACAAGCTCCTAAGTTTCTTGTTTGAATTTTTATCATCTTTAATCTTAATTATTCCATACATATTCTAACATAATTTTGTGTTTACAACATATAATAGTTTTTCCAGTTATAAAAACAGATAACAAATTATAAATAAATGCAAAGGAAATAAGTAGACAAAAGGATATATAATCTAACATGTGCAAATGCATTGGCTTTGATGATAATTTTGCCCTTATAGATAAATTGTCATAGTGTAATAAGTTATAGTGACTATCCTCCCAAAATACAAAAAATCTTCTCGTTGACTCCTATAAGTGTAGTGACAAAAACAACATAAGCTTGATAAACCCAATAATTTTTTGTAAGTCGAGTAGAAGAAAAAGGAAAGGATGCTTATGTGTATCTAGAAAGAGGAGAAGGGACTTATTTATAATAACTCATATTTAAAGTCTTGTAAATATGAATGAAAGGATTGTACGAAATTGATGTAACAATTATTGATATTAATGCCAAAATGACTTATTTTCAATAGTTATAAATGGTTAGTTTCATGGTCATAAGACATTTAGTTTGACCACTGGTGATTTAGTAAGTCCAAAACATAAGCTCAAGGATGGACTACCCAAGGCTTATCCACTGCATGAGTTCACATTGGGTCTTCCATATTAAGCTTAGATTTAGGTCATTCATATATGTTTAAGATCTTCTTTAGGTCTTTTCTTTTACAAGGTATAAGATAAATATTGTCTTATAAATAAGTGAAATAAGGCTTTCATTTCCAAGTAAGATTTAAACCTTTTAAAATATCATTAATTTGAATATTCTCCCACATATTTTAAAAGGTTCAACTATGTCCAATTTTAATGACTAGGATGTATATAAGTTTTAACATTCAGAAGTATGATGAAATAAGAATTTATATAAATAATAACTTCTTAATGAATATTAATGAACTTGCTTTTATGTTATGTTCTCTAAAACTACTATTTAACATGGTTGGGCATTGTAAGACTATTCACACACTTAGTTGTTTTCATGAAAGTCCTAAAGATTTTGCCTAAGATCTCATAGCAACAGTTTCATTCTACTTTTATATAATTGAATTGATTAAGTAAGCATTTTAATGAGCACATAATCCATAAGGACTATAAAATTCATTAAAAATATAACTCAACCTTAATCACTAGAATTGTTGCACTATCTACATGATAGAAAAAGACTTTAAACTTTAATAATACACATAAGATCAATTAGTGATTTGTTATTACTCATATGAATCTATTTTAAGAGATTTTCAATCATATAAGTTGGATTCTCATCACTCACAATCATTGTCTATAAGTATTAACCTTACTCCCCTTAATATATCTTCAACTAGTTTTTTTCTTAATGGTTTAAGTAGAAGATTAGCCAAATTTATCTCTAACTTTACAAAGTCAAATGTATCACTTAATTATTCAATTGTAGTTTTACTAATTCATGTTGTAGTTTTACTAATTCATGTCTTAGACAAATACATTTGCACTTTTTATTATATGACTAATAGTGACTTAAGAATTTTATTTATGTAATGCTCTTATGATAAAAAATAATCAAAATAAGCTTTAGTAATTTTTACTCTCAAAATGACATTTACTTCTCATAAATTCTTCATGTCAAAATATAATACAAGTAATAGTTTTATATTAGCTATCAATTTCATACTAGAGCAAAACATGAAAATGTCATCAACATATAAACATATAATAAGTATCATTCTCAACTTTGTATAAATGCACTTATCAACACCAATAATTGAAAAACTAGTAGTGATCAAAGCCATTAACAAGCTTGTAAACTTTATTCTTTGGTCAAGAACTAAACAACCTTTAAGTTATGACATGTAAATCTCTTTATCAAGACTACTATATAGAAATATAGTTTAACATCTATTTGATGAACAAAAAGATTATAAACAAATTCTAATATAATCAACACTTTAATAAATGCAATTTTAGCAATAAGAAAAAACTATCAAAGTAATCGATATATTTTTTTTGTGTACACCCTTTTGCTAAAAGTCCAACTTTGTATTCGTTAACAAATTCATTTAGTTTATATTTCGTTATAAAGACCTTTTGCATTATATGGGTTTGGCACCTAAAGATGAATCTATTAGTTCTTAAATGTCATTCTAATTTAAAGAATCAATCTTACTTTGTATAGCTTTCACCCAAAAGTTGGAATCATTAAAGGATATGACTTCAGTGTATGTCAAGGAATTATTGTTCACCATAAGAGTGCAAAAGTCATTTTCAAACATCAATTCTTTCCTTTGTCTCTTGCTTTTCCTTAACTTTGGTTCAAAAAGAGTACTAAGAACACTCTCTTTAACTCAACTACAAGGGTAAGTAATAGTGCTAACTCCTTTCTTATTATAAATATATACTAAAAGAATTATACATTCTTGATTTAAATGATATTTTTAGAATCAAGAAACAAAAAATAATATGTAAAACTATGTTTTGTATAGCCAATAAGCATATAATCTAAGGTCTTAGAACATATTTTCCTCTTCTTTAGTTTAAGACAAAAAAAATTTGCAAAGCACTTTACACTTTCAAATAATTTAGACTAAAAGAGTATCTCTTCCATACTTTGTATGAAGTCTAACCAATTTTTTTATAAGAGATTCTATTATGCAAATAAAATGTAGAAAATATTGTCATTCCTCATAAATTATTGGGAGCTTCAAAACTAATTAGCATAACATTTATCATATATTTCAAAGTTTTAATTTGTACAAAATCTTGCTAGGTTTTTGATAAGACATTATATTCTGCAAATAACATGCAAAAGTATTATCTCTCTTCATAAATTATTAAGCGCCTTTAAATTGACAATGATAACATTTATCATATCTATTAAAGTTTTATTTTGTCTTTTCTACCCAATTTTATTTAAGTAAATAAGAAGGTGTGACCTCATGTATAATGTCCTCTTTTTCACAAATAATAATTATGAACTATACTTTCCTTCTTTGTTTGACCTAGGTCTCTTGATTTTTTATTTAACTAGTTTTCTACTTCACTCTTATATTTGATAAATACTTCAAACACCTCATCTTTGTCTCTTAGTAAGAAGAATGAGGTATCTATAATAATCATCTATAAAAGTCACATAAAATTATTTGTCTCCTCTGGTTATAATACTTTTCAAATCACCCAAATCTAAATGCACTAAGCTAAGTAGTTCAATTTTTTTATGAATTAATTTGTAACTCTTTTTAGCTAATTTTGCCTTAATATGTATTTCACACTTACTCACATCATCATGTAAATTTTTTATCAAATCAAGTTATTTCATCTTTCTAATATAAGGATCACTCACACTCCTTAATCTAACATGCTACAAATCATACGAATCAACAATATACATAGAAGAAGTAGACATAATTCCATTATTGATAACATCAAGTATATTTATAATGAAAAGTCCCTAGTTATAATAGTTTTTTTTTTTCACAAATACATCATTTATTTTTTTCATGATGACTTTGTTAGAATAAATAAATAAATGAAAAAAAAACCTTTACTCCAACCTTTCCAAATAGGGACATACAAACTAGATTGTTGTAAATTTCTAGGATATGAAATATATTATTTAAGGACAACACATTTTCATATGTGAGTTTAATAAGGACTTTGCTCTTATCCAAAATAGGTGTTGCTTTTGAATCTTCCATAAGGACATTTTTTTCTCCATCCTTTACTAATGTGTAAGAGGTAAATACACTCATATCCTCACAAGTGTGCCTTGTAGTGCCAAAATTTATTTTCCACTTTTTTTTTAAGTTAGTGAAAATGTTGATTTAGGAAATGATAACAACAATAACATATGTTTCTACCAAATTAGCTTTTGGTTTGGCAGGTTTGTCATTCCCTTTCTTATGCTTGTATAAAGGGGCATCTTGCCCTAATTTCTTACACATATAGAAAAAGTCTTTCTTTTTAAAGGTTGGATTACTAGTCTTGGTCTTATCATGCTTATAGAATCTATTATCATACCTCTTTTTATTATGATAATGATAATAACTATGGTGGCTTTTGTCTCCCTTTTCCCTTTCCTATGTTCCACAACATTTACCTTTAATATCATATCCTTTTCCTTTACTTACCTCATTTGAATTTTATTCTTATCATCAATCAAGATATGCATAATTACATCCTCAAGCAACATATGCTTCCTATTTGCTACATGTAGCAAAGGTAAATCTTAAAACATCTAAAGTTGAAAAAACATGTTCTTGTCGATGTTTAAAGTGAGAATGAGTAAAAGTTTCAATCTTAGAGATTTTTGACAAAAACTTGGAAGCAAATGAAATTAACTAAGTTTAAAAAGGAACAAAAATAGATTAATTAGTTGCAAAAGCATATTAACTAGTATTTTCATTCATGATAACAAAAATAGCAAAATTATTTATAAGATTTTTACAAACATATAGAAACATATTATAAATAGATGCAAAGAAAATAAGTAAATAAAAGGATATGAAATCTAAAACATGCAAATGCATTATCCTTAAGCATAATTTGACTCTTGTAGACAAATTATCACATTGTAGTAGGTCATGACCATCATCCTCCCAATATATGATAGATCTTTTCACTAGTGTGCACTCTCGCAAGTAACTCATTTAAACTCAACAATTGTCTATAAGAAAGGTATAAGAAGAAAAAACTTATAGTTTTATACTAGTTTAGGTTTAAAGTCTTATAAACAGGAATAAAGAGGTAGTACAAAACTGCTACAACAATTACTAGTATTAATGTCAAAATGGTCAGTTTTCAACAACTATAAATAGTTAATTCAATAGTCACAAAATGACTAGTTTGACTAATATTGATTTGCTAAGTCCAAAATATAAGCTTGGGGATGGACTAGCCAAGACTTTTCTACCGCATAAGGTCATATTATGCCTCCCATATTAGACCTAGATTTAGACTATTCAAATATACATGAGACCTTTTCTTAGGTATTTTCTTTTACAAGGTATAAGACAAATATGGTTATATAAATAAATGAAATAAGGTTTTAATTTCTAATGTATGATACAATTTTTTAAAAATATCCTTGACTCTAAGGCATATATCTCTTTGTGGTTGGACAAACTTGCTAAAATCATTGAATGTTGGGGATAGATTGTTATACTAGTTGTTTATCATGTAAATCCATCAAATATTAGGAAACAAGCTAAAAGTTTCACTTAAGGATTTGCAAAACACCCAACAGACCCCAAGAACTCAATCAATCTTGAGAAGTGGAAGGTTATCTTAACTTAAGTTGCTAATTTATCTAGGCTGCATTCAAAGACCACCAACCAAGTAACTTAATTATTCCAAGATTTTCTTTGTAGTTTATTGTTATTAACATACAAATGAATCATCACCTTGGTGTATTTCCTCAAATATAGTATGACATTTGAAAAGTAATAATTTAGCTCTCGTAGAATTATTTTACAATAAAACTAATATATCATCAATTAAACTTAAAAAAATTTATTAATATGCACACATGGCATACCTATATGTAAAAAATTAACTATGTGATATGTGATATGCTATTTAAGTTATACTTAATTAAAAATTGAAAAAACTAAATAAAATACAAAAAAAATTCTTTCATGTTTCTCCTCTCTGCTGCTCTCTTCTTTTCCACCATCTCTCTCCTTCAAATTTAGTACCTCCTTTCCACAAGTATTTTTTTTAGATTAGAAAAAAAATTAAAATTTTCTCAACAACACAATTTGAACCAGAAGACTAATACATTCTAGATCAAACTCAAAATTTTAAACTCATTTATTAGCATTGAACATCTAAAAATAAAGTAATAAACCCACTTATGAAAGTATTTTTGAATTCCAAACAAGGATTTGGATTTGAACTTGAACTTAATAACATAACTTAAATAACTTAATTAATTTATGTCAAATCAAATTTTAAATTTAAGCAAGAATGTACCTATACCATTAAAATGACAGCACCCTAACACCAAAACCCCAAAACTACATAACTAAATCCTAGGTTCATAGTTCCTTAAACCATATTAAGAACCAAAACCAAAAGTAAAACCTTAGATTGAAAAGGAAAAACCAAGCAATATCACAATTTAAAACCAACAATACATAAAAAATAACCCAAAATTTATGGTTTAATCGTGAAACTAATACACACATAAAGGCTGCCTCTTTAATTATTTTTTTCAAAACCACTTCGATAAAAAGACATGGAAAATCATAGCCAAAAGAAAAGAGAGAGAAAAAAATAACAAAAGAATGCACTAAATCAAAACCACTACTTCTTTTCTCCTTTTACTTTGAAACTATGACATCATTCTCATGACTTCAAGGGTCAATACTAAATCATGTCTCAAGTGTTAGAAAAGTATAACAATAAGATTAAGAGTGGTGGAGAAAGGTAGTGGAAGAGGAGAAAAAAAAAGGAGGCAAGAGATAAGAAAAAAAATTTAAAATATTTTTTTTTATTTTTCTTTATTTAGTTTTTTTATATTTTTATTAATTATAAATTAAATAACACGTAGCACACCACATAATCAATTGTTTTTAACATGTTGGCATATCATATGTATGTACTAAGAGATTTTGCTAGGTTCAATTGATGATGTGTTAGATTTTTTACAAAATATTTCTATGGGTACTAAATTTTTAATTTTAAAAAGTCTTGGTAAATTTGAGAAAATTAACAAAAGTAATGATTTATTTGCATATTAACCCTTTATTGTTATTGTAAACATTTTTTTCCTTTTTATTCAAGATATAGTTCTTTAACCAATAAGGTATAATATGCTTTTAGGAAAATCAAATACTCACAAAATGTCAGCTTCAATTTTGATGGTGCCAAAGAAAACAAAACTACAATTTTCTAGTGAAGTATATGGCTTTTTAGGAAACTAGCCCCCCAACTCTAGGAAAGCAGAGAAAGGAGAATGTTGGCATTAATACCATAAAATTTGTGTTCTTTCTTTGTGTATCATAGGCTAGAATGCACACTTATTGGCCAAATTACCAATGATGTTGTAAAAAGATTAAAGCAAGAATTGCTTAGTGGTTTGAAGCACCTAGTGGGAATAGATTCAAGCATTGAGCAACTCAAAAAAAAAATGCTAGCTGTTAGGCTATTAGATGACTGAATTTTGGGAATTTGGAACATGGGTGGCATTAACAAAACAACAATTGCTAAAGTTATTTTCAACCAGATTTCATGTTTATTTGGAGGTTGCTACTTTCTTAGTAATGTTGGGGAAGAATAAAAAAGAAGTGGCATCAAGAAGTTATTTGAGGAGCTCATTTCAAAAGTACTAAGGGATAGAGATATCTAAATGAACACATCTAAAACTAGACTTAGATGATCTTTCATTATAAGGCTATCTCTAAAACAAGATATACAAAAAATTAGTCCTAAACCTTTATACATTTTGAAAATTAGGTCTTAGATGTTTTTGCCTTTTGATTTGAGTCCTATACCATTTAAATTTGTTTTAAATTGATTCCTTTTGATAGAAAGTGGTGAAAATTAATTGATTCAAAAATCATTGATGACTTCATTGTTTTCCATTAAAAAATAATTGATTTGAAAAAGATTCAAAAGATATAGGATTGAAATGAAAATGTAAAAAAGGTTGAAGACTTAATTTTAAAAATTCATAAAGATTTAGAACCGATTTTATATATATCCCATCTAAAAAAAAAATATTAGTTATCCTTGATAGTGTAAATGATCCATTATAATTAAAGTTTTTAGTTAGAGATCCCTACTTGTTTGGTCTTAAAAGTTAAATCATTATAACATGCATAAATAAGCAAGGATTGGAAAAATGTTTTAATTATATATAGAAAATGAAAGGACTAAGTGTTGAAGAAGCTCATCAACTTTTTAGTTGAAATGACTCTAAGCAAAATCATCCCTTAAAAAATCATATGCTTTTATCCAATTTACTTGTAAAGTATGCTTAAAGTAATCCTTTAGCTCTTATAGTTTTAGGGACTTCATTATTTGGTAAGACCAAAAATGAGTGGGAAAGTGCTACAAATAAATTAAAGAAGAAGATTCAAAATTCACTAAAAATTAATTACAATGGCTTGGAAAGGGAAAGAGTATGAAATCTTTTTCCACATTGCATGTTCCTTAAGTATCGTGCATATGCTTGATAACTATGACTTTTTAACTGAAATTGGACAAAATTCTTTCATTAATAAGCATCTTGTAACTATGTAAGGAGAGAATAGTTTAGAGATGTATGACTTGTTACAATAAATTATTAGTATACTTTTACAATGTAAATAAGTCATGTATTTTAGTTTACTTGGTAATTATGTAAAAACATTTTTTGACAAAAAGACATGTTAAAAAGATTATATCTATTAGTCATAATAGATGTTTTTCTTAACTAAATAACCCTAAGACTACTATATAAATGGTTGCATTCCTTTGATGAAAGTATGAAATTTTTGTTTATAATTTTATTGTAGAGAAATTAGTAAACAATTACAAAAACATAAAGCCTTCTTAAGGGTTTTATTTTAGTGGTGCAAATTATAATCAAGTGTACCTTATATATATATAATATAAAAAATTCACATAAATTTTGTTGCATAATGACAAGAGCAAATTTCCCTTTTAAAAGAGTGACTTTGTTACTTGAATTAAAGTAATTCTTCAGTTTTCAAAGTCCCTTTTTTTGTTTAAGTTTTAACAATTTTAAGACAAAATTTATTTTTGATTGAAATATTGAAATAATTGGCTTCTAACTTTATGTAACTTAAAAAAGGTCAATTGCAAGAAAACATACTTGATTTATACATTCAAAGATTTTTCAAGTTTTAAATGAATTAACATAAGTCTTTCATTTTAGTTGTCTTTATGTCATAACAAGATCTTGTTTTCAACATGGAATAATTACAATTGGAAAAGAAAAGAGGATGATAAGTCTCTTTAGTTAATGCAAAAAAGAGGAACAATTAACTGGAAAAAGAAACAAATTTGAAATAATTACAAAACCTTATGTAATTATCTTGCCTTCTAAAAAGCAAACATATGAACTTGGGAAGGACATGTTGCTAATTATTAATCTATTCTGCCATGTTATATTACTCGTGTATGTACATTTCAAATATTATGATATGGGAAAGAATATGTACGAAACATGTAAAGGAGTCATGTAATGTCACTAATTATTTATCTATTTTGTCATGTTATACTACATGTGTATATACATTTCAAGTATTATGATTTGGGAAAGAATATTTACGAAACATGTAAAGGATTCATGTAACATGATGATGTTGAAGTACATACATGTTGTGCAATCTTTTAGCCACTGATTGATGAGTTACATTAAGAAAACAAAATCCTCAAAGAATAAAGGATAATAAGGCGTTGCATGGTTGTTTTTGTGGCATTGCTTAGTTGTTAATTCCTAGTATTACATGACTATTTTATTTAGATGCTTTTGAATGACTATTATAGTGGTGGTTTATAAAAGCATATGTGATAAAAAAATGACAAGTTTCGAAAAGGGTTTTTGGGTTTTGAATTCATAACTATTTGTATCAGAGAGACGTGTAATAACCATTTGACAAGAAGCAAATTATCTCCCTCGACACAAATAATAAAGGGTTAATGTTTAAAAAATCATTAACTTTACATTATTTTATAAATCTAACATGATTTTTAAAAAGTAATAGTTTACCCTTCATAAAATTATTTTATAATAAATCTATCATGTTGTCATATGCCATTAACAAAAATTTGTGTGATCCAATGATGTGGCAAAAAGGTGTAGCAAGGCTACTGATATGAAGATAAAATGGTGGTTGACTAGGCATCACATAAGTGCTCAATAGTTAATGGGTCGTTTGGACTTGACTCAGCGTAAACTACTAATTAAGTTAAATAAAAAAAGGTAGGAATTTGTAAATTTTCTAAAAATTGACAAATTTTAAATTTCAATTGAATCAATAAAAATAAAAATAAAAAAAAGCAAAATTAAGAGAGAAACCGATGGATCAAAACCTTAAAATTGAAAGAATGTTTAAGGGAGAAAAGCAATTCACTAAGGGTAGCTATTTAGTGGTTATTGTATGTATCCTTTCAACACACATAATGACCTTTTAGTGAAAGGTAAGTTATTAATTGTTAAATTGAGAGTAACTTGTTTTATATATACTGCTTGCTTCTATATGTCTTTTTTATTTATTTATTTTGGTGTTTTTATATGAAAAATTTTGTTCTCTTTGAAAAAAGAGTCAATTGATAATGGAGTTCTAAAGAATTAAAAATGTCAAGGTTGTGTTTTTAGCAAAATAGTTTAGGCTTGTGCTTTTGTATAAACAAAGATATGCATCTTAGTGCTAATGCCTTTAAATCTCTTTTGTAAGATTTTAAAAATGGATTTCTTGAGGATATCCCAAATGATTTACCATTTATAATAAGAATTAAACATCAAATTAATTTTATCATTAAAGTAACAATTTTAAATCAAATTGTATATAGAAGTAACTTCAAGGAAATGAAGGAACTTTAAAAGGTAGGTTGAAGAGCCTATAAAGAAAAGATAAGTGAGAGAAAGTATAAGTACATGTGTAGTTCCTATATTATTTATGCCTAAGAAGGATAAAACTTGGCAAATGTGCATTGATTGCCACGTAGTCAACAAAATCATTAAATAGTATAAACATCTCATTTCTAAATTAGATGATATGTTCAATGAATTGTATGGTTCTAACATTTTCTTAAATTTGATTTTAAAAGTAGATATCATCAAATGAAAATGAGGGAAGGTGATGGATGAAAAATAGCCTTTAAAACAAAGCATGGGTTAATTATCTCATTTGGAATAATTAATGTACCTAATACTCTTATAAGATTAATGAACTATGTTTTGTGTGCCTTCATAAGTAAATTTATGGTTGTTTATTTTAATGATATTCTAGTTTAAATGATCATATTGAGAATTTGCAAAGTGTGCTAGAAGTTTTAAATAAAGAAAGATTGTTTGCTAACCTTAAGAAGTATTCCTTTTGCACAAATCATATTGTATTTTTAGGTTATGTGATTTTGGATAAAGGAATAACATTTAATGAATAGAAAGTTAAGACTATTAAAAAATGACTAACACTTGAGATATTTTTTAGGTGTGAAGTTTTCATAGTTTAGTTAGTTTCTATAGGACATTCATTAAGAATTTTAGCATAATTGTTGTGTCATTGACTAAAATTGCAAAGAAAAAATTAGATTTTATGTGGGGAAGTGAACAAGATAGTGTATTTAATTTGATTAAGGAAAAATTAAATTTTACATCATTACTTGCTCTTCTTGACTTTGTTAAAGTTTTTGAAATTGAATGTGATGTTTCAGGTATTGACATAAGTTTTTTTTTTTATGTAAGAATGGTGACCTACTTCATTTTTTAATGAAAAATTAAATAGGACAATGCCTAATTATTCAACTTATGATAACAAGTTGCATGAGATAGTAAAAGCCTTAAAGACAGAACAACATTATTTTTGGCTGAAGGAGTTCATGATCCATACTGATCTTGAGTCGTTAAAACATTTGCAGGGACAAGGTAAATTGAATAAATGACATGCTAAGATATAAACAAGACAAGGAAAATTTTGTATTGTCTCAAAGGTATGCATTATCTCAAATGCAACATTATTAGGATTTGAAAATATTAAAGATTTATATATTAATGATCCTAATTTTTCTAATAAATTTAATGCATGTAAAAAGACTACCTTCAAAAAATTTTAATCATGATGGGTTCTTATTTAGAAAAAATAGGTAATTTGTGCCTAAGAATTCTTTAAGAGAATTACTAGTAAAGGAAGCATAAAAGAGTAGTTTAATGAGACACTTTGGTTGTTAAAAAAAATTTAGATATTCTTAATAATTACTTCTTTTAACCACACATGAAAAGATGTTGAGAGTATGTGTGAGAAGTGTATTACTTGTAAACAAACTGAATTTAAGTTTTTACCATATAGTCTTTATACACTTTTACTCATACCTAATGAAACTTAGGTTGACATATTTATAGACTTTGTTTTGCGTTTATCTAGGTCAAAAAAAAAAGAGAAGGAATTATGTTTTTGTTGTTGTTTATACATTTTTGAAAATGACACATTCCATTCCTTACCTTAAAATTGATGATGCAACCAACATAGCATATTTGATCTTTAAGAAAATTATGTATTTATATAGCATTCCAAGAACTATTGTTTCTAATTGAGATTTTGAATTCATAAGTTACTTTTAGAAGATTTTATGGGAAAAGTTAAGGACAAATTCTTTTAAGAAGAAGAAAAATAATGAGAATCAAGTTAATGTATGTAATGATTCATTCCACATATATAGAAATCTAACAAAAAGAGCTAAAACTAAAAGAATGCAAGAAGTTTTAAATGAGCTTATTGAAATTATTTGGACTAAAAGGAATGCACAACAAAAGGATCAAGATTTGGAGGAACAACAAGACTTAACAAACTTTATACAAATTCAATGACAACTTATTTGAAGAGTTTATACTAAATTTTGAACTTAACCATATATCTTTTTTTTTTTTTTCACAACTTCACTGCATACCTTATTTCTTTGGAGGGTCGTGTATGTTATTGAGTTATTTTATAACTATAATAAACTGAACAATGTCTTAATTTAAATATAATATACTTAATCCTTTTTTAATTTTGTTTTGGTATTATTATTTTTTAAAAAATTTTATATATAAGCATGTAATTCTCTTTTGTGGGGACTAATTAATTGATTTTTAATAAAATTTAAGAGACTTTTCTCTTTCATTCTTTTGAAAACTTTGAAATTTATCAAAATTATTCTCATGACATTCTAATTCTAATTTATACATTTGGTTTGTATATTCTTAATAAATATTGGTTTAAGGTTTACTCTTTTAAATTTGATTTAATATTTTTAGGGGTTTAATTTCATTTTTTTGTGCTTATGAGTCTCATTATGTTCTTTAGGGTTTGCATCACAAAGTATATTATCAATGTAAAACATTATACTAAACTAGTTTTATCCTAGTGTTAATGGTGCTTAATACCTACAATAAACAAAGAGAGAACAAGTTAATAAACTCTTAATAGACAAAAACATGTGCTTTATAACAGGATACTTAAAGCCTATCTATGTAAATATAAAATGTGGGCTGTTTCGATAATTTAAAGGAATTAATTGTTGAACACATGTAAAAAGTATATGAAAACAAGGTTTTCAACGTGTCACTTAAACTAATGAAAAGTTTATTATTGTAAAATTATTTATATAAATTATTTTTACCACTTATAAATAAGAATCAATAATTTAAAATTTGGCTATTATATTATTTAAATTTTTTGTAACAAACATATTATTTTGTAATGGTTGAAATAGTAAAATATTATTAATTATTCATTGAACTTTTAAAATTGTTGGAGATTGATTATATTTGTAATATTTTGAAAACAGTAAAAAATTGTTAGTACATTTTAAAATATATCAATAATTCATGTTTTTTTTAATTTATTTAGTAGTTAGGATAAATATCTTTTGATATAAATAATAATAAATAATAAATTAATTTAAAAAGTTGTTTCTATTAAGTATAAGAGACGTTTTTTTGTAACTTGAGAATTCTTCAATTACTATATGTATGTAGAATGTCTGTTCTAATTATATCGAGTAGTGACTTTCCTTCGATCATTCAAAATAGAGTTTTTGTTTATCATTTTATTATATAAACATTAATGGATAATATTTTTAAAAAAAATTAAAAATCATAATTTTTTTTTTAAAAAAAGTATTTTAATAATATAAATTATAATCAAATATATTTTATTTTATTATATAAAAAAATTTACAAAACCTCGTTTATATAATAATACGAAAAATTTTGTATAAAAAAAGTAGAACTTAACTCTATAGGTGAAAGAATCCGTCAGCCGAACTTGTGGTCTTAACGTAAAATTCTTATGAGTCTGCTTTTCGAAGATTGTGTTTGGGTCAAGGCCCATTCGCCTACAAGGCATCTCATCAATGGTAAATGCAAAAGATTAAGGGACTGCCAAAAAGTTCGAGAGCCTTCCGGGTACTGTTGATTTGGAAAGTCTAGAGATGCTTATCGCCACTGCTTGCTGACACCTTGGAACATTTCCAGAGGTTTGTAAGGAAAAAACCTCACCTAATTTGCGAGAGACTGCGCTTGAAGTGTTCTCGTGAACTGATTTTCCTTGGTATACCAGTTGAATTGAATATGAAAAATTTTACTAAACTCAAATTTTCTCTTAAGCACCGTTTGCACGTAGAAAAAGCCTTTCATATATTTGATTCCTCATGTTCGTACTATTACCAATAGATTTTTCAATGAGGATAAAAGGGGATAACTCTTGGCAACTTGATCGACTTGTTTCACCCCGTAATCTACACCTTATTAACAAAATTCCTTCAATGACTAGAAACTGATCGGCAATGGAGATTTATGGGTTAAAATGTAATTCAGGCCAGCCTTATTCCATTTTTTTTTCTTTTTCTCCTATCCAGGCTATTCACCGTATTAAAGTGACAAATATAACCATACTTTCCAATAAATAAAAAAATAAAAATCCACAGTTTCCATCCTAAATAACGTTAGCAGACAATAATGATAGTTCATTAATATAACATGCCTGTTCTTCTCAAAAAAAAAAAAAAATTAAAAAAACAATAAAAGATAAATAACAGGACTTATAATATTATTTTGTCTTCAATAGCATCTCCTTTCTATTTCAATCTTTGTATGCACGCACACCACACAGGTAAAAAGTCTTCCGAGGCAAGTTACAAATACATCTCCACACAATTAGATTTCTTTGACTTCGTATTGATGGGATATTGTGATAGACGACTGCTTAGAGACAGGCCTCTGCTCGGACCATAGCTCCATATTAACTGTTCCCGCCCCCCAATGGACAGAACAGCTGTGGACTTCATTGGTGTTGAATCTATTGATTAGTGCCATGCCGAGGCATCTATCAACAAGCATCCATTCACCTGAAATGAAAGCCACAATCAAATGCCGAGAAGATATAGCTGTGAAGCAATATTGCTTCTTCAAGTTGATGTATTAACTCATTGGAAAAAATAAAAAAGGATAATTTGTACCCCTAAAACATAATATTCTTAGTTTTGAACACCTGAGTTTGTTAAATTAACTATACAGATTACTTATCCACAATCGCTTTAATCCCTAACTTAAGAATCTAACTATTGGGGAGAAACTAGGTTCAAGAACCACTTCCGTCTAAAATTGTATCTGATTCAGAAATATAGCCACTGAATAAGATGGTCCATAGTCAACAAGGACAGTCATACAGATCCATGTCAAATTTGTCTGAATTACTGCATCTTATCTTGGGAGTTGGGACTGGGAAAGGGACCGACTTTGATTAAGCACCTTGGATATCCTTAAATCTAAATAAGTCATCAGTATGTATACAATAATGAAATGACAAACAAGTTTCTAGTCTGTAACAAGGGGTATTAGAAATTTGCTCTAGGATCCTATCTGGGTTGAACTTTGGCATTTGCAAAACAATACATTAATTTAAAATTTTCATCATAATAGTGAAGGAGAAATAAATAACCGTTATTATCAACAGGATAACATCCAGTTTAAGTTTACCACATATTCACTTCTTAGTTGGTGGATGAGCTTTCCAAATTTTACCATCACAAAATAGAAAATGATATTTCACGACCCTGTTCCTTCACAAAGAAAACAGCTCTATAGCGTCTGCCACTAGCCTGTTTAAGTTTATGATTATTTCATCATATAAATTGATCTTTATGCAAGTTTCTCCTTAGTTTTTCCCTCATTCCTGCTAAGTGAGGCAAGTGGAACATGCTGGAAAAGACCCTCTAAGGGGAAATTTAAGTGCATAAGAATTTCTCATGTCATTGTTCTTGGAGAAATTCATGAAATTTACAAAGGAAGTTTATTAGCCACTATGGTCTATTTCCTGCATCCAGTCTTACTATGCTTTGTTTCTTTTAATTCCCGTAATTATGATCACTGAAATACAGAGGAATAGGAATATGATGAGATAATTCTGACCCAAAATAAACAAGATAACTATTCATAACATGTAAAATACCATTTGGCAGAAGATTCCCTTCATAGAATTGGTTCCCAGATTCAGGCCAGATTTCATGCTTTGAGCCATCAGTTGAGATGAATGAGACAAAAGTTTCCGTGGGGTGCAAAAGGCAAAATGTAGGGTGCACTCTCAAGCAAACCAGCCTATAGCCAAAAATGGAAAAGAAATAATATTACTTTAATATGTGTAAAGTGTGTTGTGTGATCATGAATTACAAATTGCCCTTATTTCACATTCCAAACTGCTACTAGGAAATATCTCATGCCCTCTCCAGAACACCCAAAATTTTCATGATTTTATTGCATGAATGCAGCTCAATTAGTAACCAAAATAGCAAAAACAATAGTCCTTTTCTTTCGTTTTTAAAATTTAGCTAGAAATCTAATTTACATTAATTTGTCTGACTAATTTTTGTTTCAATTTCACTACCATCATCACATTGACATGCAAAATTTGGGTAGTTGTATGTGACAATTCGCAAAAATTTAAGGAGTCTGAAAACTCGTGCATTTTTGGGTCATCAACCGAGACATTTATCATTTTAATCAACAAGGAAAGAGTTCAAATATTATTACCCATAAAGAAGTACAGTGCAGTTATATTTTCACTCATGAACAAAGAAGTAGAAAATATCATGAAACAAAAAGGGGAAAAAATGTTGATTTGGTAAAAATAATGAAAAAATGGCAGGTCAAAAGAACTATCGTTTCAATAAAATGAATAATAAAAAGATTAGTCCAAGAAAAAGAGTAGAATATAGAAGCCAAAAAACTGCATACAAAATATTTAAAATGGTTATTCCCTGTATTATCAACTGTAGAGATCAATATATAAGCCAATCCTAGTTCGTTTGCTTCATTCAACATTTAAGTATTTGGATCAAACCATTGTTTGATAACCAAGATGTTTACAAATGTTAAAAGAAGTTCAAGCAACATTATTTAAACATCCATATGTGGGACAAGGCATGATTGCATGGGCAATACTATCAAAGTGCCAAGGAGCCCTAGAAAATCTATGCCTAGCGTGGCAACCTTGAGAATCTCGCATGGCATATTGCAGAAATTTGATCAATCCAAAGGAAATGTACCAGTTTTTATAGCCATGTCACGCAGCTAACTAATAACTAGCTCTTTTAGCAGGTCTTGTTGGATTTATTGTAGGTAAGCTACATAACAACTTGAAATAATCATTGAGTGAAAAATTATTAGTTTCATTCTTATCTAACCTTGAAAATCCACCAGAACCAGCACCAACATTATAGGCCACAATGCCAGAGTTTATCTGGAGAATATTTGGATCATCTTTTGGAATAGAGATCTGCCGATGAAGAATCAGGCCACCACCAATATCTCCTTCTAATGTAAGAGATTCCTCCTCTCCTGCATGCTCAAGATCTCGCCTAAAAATAAAATAAATTCAGGAAAATATGCAGTGTGTATTCATAAACATAAGAAATCATGGCAGTAATTATATCAGCGCACATGCTTATATGGAACCACAAAGAATTCATTGGAGAAACTGAGCTGTGGTTATCTTTGGCTCTATCAGGCTATTACATCTTCTAAAGGAAAGCGAACAGAATCAATAGTTGCATGCAATTCTACACCTGCTAATTATGTTATAGTGTACAAAGGAAGAATACTCAATACTTTAGGATTGAACTAGTGAAGCTGTCACTGAGCTAGGAAGTGATAACACAAACATATGCTAACACTTGGACCATTTTGTGATTAATCAAATACCAATTACCTGTGGTCATCTTTTATTACTTGCACTTTCATTCTTCAAAATGGGGACACAAAATAACTTTTGCATTAGCATTGAGACCTTAGCTCAATTTCATAAAATGTATTTGTTAATGCAACTAAGATTGTCAAATTCTCACTTATCATTCTAAAGATCAAACCATTGTCACCTTAAGCCATTCTCAGCTTAAGCCATCATCATTTCTATTATTGTTTCCTTTTAATCCTCATTTGGGTAAGTCTTAAACCTGATTTAAAAGAAGAAAACTTAAAGGCATAGGAAAAAATTACTTAAAATGGAAAGGTTGACAAAACCCACCTAGAAAAGAAAAAAAAACTACCGATAGCAGAAACATCTCTTGAATCTTGAGTCAGTCAGCTGGCTTTTCAATCACCACTTTCCATGGCCTCCTTTCTGCAAGGCTTTCTAGTCAACCTCTACATTACAGGTAAATCTCATGAAAAGGCATTGCAAGGTGCACTTCTTTAAGCCTGCTGCTGGCAAGTGGCATCTTCATCTAAACATTGGTTGGGTGCCACATAGTGATGCAAGAGCATTTTAACTATTTTGATATTTTGTTTTATTTTAATTATTTATTTTAGTTAAAATATGTGATTAAAGTGTGACTATTTCATTATTGAATAGCTAAAATTAGATAAAGTTTTATTTCCATCAAAGGTTGAGATTTAATATCACCATAACTTTAGTATAGATAGATTTAGTTACTGAACAGATTTTACAAATTTTTTTATTTTATCAATATATCAACGTTTCTTGACAATACTGATTTTTTCTAAACCCTAACCCTAATCTTCTTGTTCCAACTTCAATTTTCTAACTAAATTCAGCTCTTATTTTAGCTTCTCTACACCAAACTTAGCATCAGAGCCCAAGTGATCCAACTATTCTATGAGGATTTTGTTTTCTCACTATAGTTGGATATGGCAACAGAAGTTGTGGTGGAGGAGAAGCAGTTCAGCAAACTGAATTGGTTGATTTGAGGCATGTGATTGAAGATCTGTCATGGTCTGTTCAAGTTTTGCAACAATAGAAATCTGTGAGAGCCCAAATGAAGATTCTAGAAGACGAGCACAATGTTCTAGATACATGGAAGGTGGTTTTGTGGACAAAATAAGTCTAGGAGACTTTGGAAACCCATTTCATGACATTGGAGCTGTTAATAACAGCAAAAAGCAGCTTAAAAGCAAAGTTGATCCATGCTCTTAATTTGAACACTGGTGGAAACAAGGTAGAAGTTGAGTTTCATGGGAAGATGCGTGCTAAAGATTATTTTAATTAGAAAACTAGCCAGAACAATTATTTTGAATGGAAGTGAATGGCAGAAAACCATAAAATATTGTTTGTCAAGCTAAAAATGAAGGGTTTTGCAGTTAAATGGTAGGAGAGAGTTAAAGAGCAACATGCCCAAGAAGATATGCCAAAGATTAGTACTTAGGAACACATGAAAGCAAAGTTGCAAAAACAATTTTTGCCTACTAATTATGTGATGGAGTTGTATGAGAAATTTCACTCGTTAAAGCGAAAAATTATGTCTGGTAAGGAGTATATTATAGCTTTCAAAAAATTATTTATCAAAGTTGGTTAGAACATGACCAATAAACAACTAGCTTCTTGTTATCTTACCAATTTAAATCAATTGATAAGATGGGAGTTGTCCATTATTTTAATCTTGAAGATGCCCAAAAATACTTGAATGAAACTATGAAATACAATTATTCTTTCTTCCATAAAACCCTATTCCTAGAAGCAAAAATAAAACCCTAGCCGCTTATAGTCCTTTTTTCAAAACCCTAGTCGTTTAACCTATACCCAGCTTTCTCATTCCACCTAGCCACAACTCCACCATGTCTAAAATCCAAACCAACTCCACAAGCACTCATCCTTCTTCATCCAATAGGCAAAAACATATAGTCATGGTTCCTCTGAATCTCATTCAGTCCAAATAACTACTATTCGGCTAAATGGAGAAAATTTCCTAAATTGGTCTCAATCTATGAGCATGTATATTCAAGGAAGAGGAAAATTTGGCTACATTACTTGAGATAAAAGGGAACCTGCCATTGATGATCCAACATACCCCACATGGGATGTCGAAAACTCTATGGTAATGAGATGGTGAACTCCATGGAGGAAGACATTAGATCCAACTACATGTGTTATCACATAGCTAAGGAGCTTTGGGACAATATCAATCTCATGTATTCGGATTTGAGAACTCAATCCCAAGTCTATTAATTGATGTTAAAACTTGGAGATATCCATCAAGGTGAAGACAATGTTACTAAATACTTCAATTCACTAAAACGCCTATGGTAGGATTTAGATTTATTTTATATTTATGAATGAAAATCTACCAAGGATTCCCACCATTATTAAAAAAAAAAGGTTGAAGATGATCAGATCTTCAAGTTTTATATTAGTTTAAATGTTGAATTTGATGAAGTTAAGGGGAGGATAATTGGCAGACACCCTCTTCCCTCTATTGGAAAAGCTTTCTTTGAAGTTCGTCGCGAAGATACTCATAGACTTGTCATGCTTGGCAAGAAGACTTCAAGTAGCATTCTTGAGAATTCTACTTTGGTTGTGGTAAAGCCTATGCTAGCTGTGGGAAAACGTAATTAGTGGCCTATCTTGTGCATAATTAGCTATTTTTAGAATATATCCCTAGAAATAAACTAATATATGTAGAATTTTTTAGGTCTTCCATAAGTTATGGGATTCGATGGGTTGTTTTGCTTTCTTTTCAATTTCCTTTTTCACTAGATTTAGCATTTATAAAACTATTGTTTAATGTATTATTCAAAGTAAGAAAAAAAATTGTTCTTTCAATCTTTGAGATGGCATTACAGCCTTTGCCCTTCATAGTCCTCTTCCTTCTGTTTTACATTTTTTCTGATATCAAAACAGAGTATTTTTGCTAGTTTTTATTGTTGGTGATTTCTACTTCACGTGAAATGCCTTAATTGCCTAGAATTGTTATTTTTCCATAGAAGATATTAAAGGTTGCAGAGACAATTGCTACAACCCAATCAGAGAGGGCAAGATCACTTATCAATAGTCTTAAAAAACCCTCAGGTACCTGTTTTTTAGCATATTCAGGTGAGTTTCCATTCTCCATTGGGCTAAATGTCTTAGGTATGACCTTTGTCAACTCTTGGATCCTGGACTCAGAAGCTACTGACCATATGACTCACATACCAAATATTTTTTCCACACATTCCCATGTCTAAGTAGTAGGAAAATAACCACAGCAGACAGTTCGATGACCACTATAGCAGGTGTAGGGAATGTTAAAATAGATACATCACTGATCCCAAAAAATGTCCTTCATATCCCTAAACTATCCATAAATATGATTTCTACATAAGAATTTACTCAAAATTTACATTGCAATGTAGTTTTTCATCACAACTATTGTGAATTTCATGACAAGGATTCAGGAAAATGATTGAACATGCTAAAGAATGGTATAGTCTCTACTACCTTGAAACACCAAGTCAATTAAACATTACCAAGGGTAGATTACCTCATTCTTTCATGTCAAAAAAATTTTCGTCCAATAAAGATAAAGTTTGGCTTCATCATCACCAACTTAGACATTCATCTTTTAGAGTCATTAAAATTTTGTTTTCTTCTTTATTTAAAAACTAGATGTTGAAAACTTTCATTGTGAGGTATGTGAACTTCCTAAATATAAGCGTATACCAATTCCAGCTAGTAACAAAAGGAGCTTTGTTTCTTTCTACCTCATTCATAGTGATATTTGGAGTTCTATGTCTATTCCTAATATTTTTGGGGCAAGATGGTTTTTTTTATTTATTGATGACTGTACTCGTGTTACTTGGACTTTTTTACTCAAGCATAAATCAGATGTTAATATTATTCTCCCAAATTTTTGCTCCATAGTTTAAAATTAATTTGGAGTCAACAGCAAAAGATTTAGGTAGGATAATACTAGGGAATATTTCAATCAAACTCTTAACTTCATACTTTCAAAAGGAAAGAATAGTAAATGAATCATTTATTGTCAATACCTCACAACAAAATAGAACAACCGAAAGGAAAAATAACCACCTTCTTAAAAAAATCCGAGCATTTATAAACCAAAACAATGTGCCTAAAAATTTTTTCGGAGAAACAGTTCTTACTACTGCCCATCTCATAAATCGTTTGTCATTTAAAGTTTTGGAATTCAAAGCCCTATGGAAATACTCTCCACATTCTACCCTAACCTATAAAGTATAAATAACTTTGTTCTTAGAATATTTAGGTGTGTCATTTGTTCATGTCCACTATCCAACTAGGGGAAAACTAGATCCAAGGGCAATAAAATGTGTCTTTGTGGGGTATTCCATGACTCAAAAAGGGTATAAGTGCTACCATCCTCTCTCAAAGAAGTTTTATCTCTCAATAGAAGTCACTTTCAATGAACATGAGTTTTACTTCACAAATTCTTAATTTTAGGAAGAAAATTTAACAATAGAAAATAAGAATGAGAATGTTTTACTTGATCTATTGCCACTATCCATGTGTAAAGCATCCGGTTCATCTTGTCCCATTGTACCAAATTGTATGTCTGAAAATCCTCCTAAACATATATTTGAAAATGAACCCAACCATATGTCAAAAAATTCTCTTAAATCCATGTCTAAACCTGAACTTATGTCTGAAAATCCTCAAGAAAATACAGATTCTGCACTTGAGAATGTGAGATTTGGCAAGTGCAAGGTGTTCACAAGGAAGAAGATGACCATTCCTAAATTTATACAGGTCCAAGAGTCCAACCCAGGTCCTGAGAATGAGGTAACAATCTCTAATCCTACATTGCAAAATGAAACTGAACTTCATGTGAGTAAGGATAACCAGGATCTTCTCATTGCCATTAGGAAAGCAACAAGAGTGTGCACAAAACGACCTTTATATATACTCTTGCACACTTTACGTTTTTTATTAAATTTTCACCATCTCATCGATCCTTCTTTGTTAGCTTAAACACCATTACCATTCCTACCACCTTATCCGAAACTTTGTCCAATGAGAAATGGAAAAAAACTATGAATGTGGAAATGAAGGCATTAGAGCAAAACAAAACTTGGAAGTTGGTAAAATTACTAGTGGGAAAGAAACTTGTAGGGTGTAAATGAGTGTATACAATTAAGTATAGAGCAAATAGATCAATAGAAAGATATAAAGCGAGATTGGTAACCAAGGGATATACTCAAAGCTATGAAATTGATTATCTGGAGATTTTTGCTCTAGTTGCAAACATGAATACTGTTAGAGTTTTGTTGTTGCCGGCAGCTAACTATAGTTGAGAATTACAACAGTTCGGCGTAAAGAATGCATTCTTGCATGGAGAATTAAAGAAAGAAATTTATATGGAGGTCTTACCAGGTTATGGGAAAAACTTAGATTCTCAAACTGTGAGTAAATTGAAAAAAGCCTTATATGGTCTAAAACAATCACCACGAGCATAGTTTAGACGATTTGCTAAAGTTATGATAGTCATGGGATATAAACAAAGCTGAGGGGATCATAAATTGTTCATTAAACACTCAATTCAGGGAGAGTCACAACTCTCTTAGTTTATGTTGATGACATATAGTGACAGGAGATGATGACAAAGAAAAACAAATCCTGAGTCATTGTTTGGGCAAGGAATTTGAGATCAAGGCATTAGGAAGGCTGAAATATTTTCTTAGGATTGAGGTTGCTCACTCTAAGCAGAGTATTTTCATCTCTCAACAAAAGTAAGTCACAGATCTTCTCAAGGAAACAAGCATGACAACATGCAAACCAGTAAGTACTCCAATAGATCAAAATGTTAGACTTGGACAAGACGAGGATTTTGTGGTAGACAAGACAACATATCAACGCCTTGTTGGAAGACTCCTTTATTTGTCTCACACACGATTGAATATAACATATACAGCTACTATAATTAGCCAATTCATGCATAACCCAATGAAAGTTCATCTACAAGCAGTTCACCGAGTGTTTTAGTACCTTGAGAACCAAGGAAAAGTATTTTGTTCAAAAGGAATGGAGTTTTAGCACTTGAGACATACACAGATGTTGATTATGTAGGGTCAATTGTGGACAGAAAGTCAACCACTAGATATTGCACCTTTCTTGGTGGAAACCTTATGACATGGAGGAGTAAACAACAAAATGTGACAGTCAAGCCTAGTGCAGAAGCAGAATTTCGAGTGATGGCTTAAGGTGTGTGTGAAGTACTTTGGTTAAAAATCATTCTAAAAGACTTGAAGATTAAGTGAAACAGCTCAATAAGACTCTATTGTGACAATAAGTCTGCAATTAGCATAACTCACAACTTAGTACAACATGATTGAATGAAGCATGTTGAAATCGACAAATACTTTATCAAAGAACACTTGGAGAGCAAGTTGATTTGTACCCCTTACATGCCTACACATAGCCAGCTTGCTGATGTACTTACCAAAGGGTTATAAATAGTTCAATGTTTCAAAGTATAATATCCAAGCTGGGAATGAATATTTATTCACCAGCTTGAGGGGGAGTGTGGAAAAACGTTATTAGTGACTTATACTATGCATAGTTAGCTATTTTTAGAATATATCCTTAGAAATAAACTATTTAAATAAGTCTTTTTAAGTTTTCCATAAGTTATGAGATTTGATGGGTTTTTTTACTTTTTTTTGTCAATTTCCTTTTTTATTAGATCTAGCATCTAAAAAATTATTGTGTAATGCATTATTCAAAATAAGAAGGAAAATTACTCTTTTCAATTTCTGAGAGTTTTAAACAGTCTCCAAGAGCCTAGTTTAAACATTTTGGGAAGATAGCAAAAAAGGTTATGGATATCGCCAAAGTCAAACTAGTCATACTATGTTTTATAGGCATTCTGATAAAGGCAAGATTGTCATTTTAATTGTATATGTTGATATGATTTTGACAGGTAATGATCTCGATGAATTATCAATACTAGAGAAAGGATTAGCTAAAGAATTTGAAATTAAAGACCTAAGAGTGGTAAAGTACTTCTTAGGCTTGGAGTTTGGAAGATCAAGAAAAGGTATATTTGTAAATCAAAGAAAATATATTCTTGATTTACTCAATGAAACCAGTCTTCTAGGATGTAAAACCTGAGACTCCAATTGAAGCTAATTTAAAGCTAAATCCAGCTACTATTGAAAATGTGATTGATAGGGAAAATTTTCAGCGTCTAGTTCATAAGCTTATTTACTTATCACATACGCGTCCTGATATTGCATTAGTTGTGAATGTGGTAAGTTAATTTATGCATGCTCCAACCAAAGAACACTTTGATGTCGCATATAGAATATTGAGGTATCTTAAAGGGACACCTGGTAGAGAACTGATGTTTAGAAAGAGTGTTAATGTTCAAATATAAGTTTATACTAATGCTGATTGGACAGGAAGCATTACTAATTAGCGGTCAACATTAGGATATTTAACTTTTGTTGATGCAAATTTAGTCACTTAGTGAAATAAAAAGAAAAGTGGTGTAGCACAGAGTTAAACCGAAGAAAAACTTAGATCTCTTGCACATGACATTTTTGAGATAATGTGGATTAAGAGATTACTAGAAGATTTGCAAATCTCAGAGTTGCTTTCTATGAAAGTGTATTGTGATGGTAAAATTGCAATTTCGATGGCTCATAATCCAATTCTTCATGATCAAACTAAGCATATCGAAGTAGACAAACATTTTGTCAAAGAAAAACTTAAGGATGGTTTAACATGTGTTCTTTACATACTTACAAATCAACAAGTTGCCAATATTCTCACCAAAGGATTGCCTAAAAATCAATTTGATTCTCTTGTAAGCAAGTTGGCTATGGAAGACTTTTACAAGCCAGCTTGAAGGGAAGTGTTGAAAAGGAAATAATCTAAAATAGTGTAAATATAGGGATTTGTACGTTACAAAAATTAGGGTACAGCTAATACTTCCTAAATATGCTAATCTCAATATATAGGCTGCAAACGCTTAAATTAAGGTCTCTAGATTTCTGTCTCCATCCATAACATGCCCTCCAAGAAACAAAATGCTTGAGGTTAAAATTGGAAGAACTTTGCTAAGTTTATTCAAATGGCTAGACTAAACTTTCTTGTTTGTTGAATGTGTCAAGAAATCATTCCATCTAAAAAGTCAAACTATTAAGTGAGGTTCAAAATATGAATCATATATTATACACTAACGCACCTCCTTACGCAAGAAGTTCAAGGCATAAATCATATATTATACTCCAACACATCTCACATGAAAAACCATTGAGCTAGAAGTATAAACAAGCCAGACTCAAAACTCACTTAAGCCTAAAGCATGAACAAATCATAAATTTATAATTAAATGTGAGGATAATATAATTTGAACTTATAATCACTTGGTCATAGGAGCTTTAATATCATGACAAAAAATCATTTCACTTAAAAAATTAAATTGTTGGATAAAATTTACAATATAAATCATTAATTATTCCAACATAATGAAATGTGTGTCAGAAAAGGTTGAATGCCAAAAATCTAATTGGAAGTTCAAGAATATAAACCAACGTCAACCTCCACAGGTATTATCCAACTCAACAACATAAATGATGAAACATAATCAAATGTTGTTCAAGCATTTAAAAAAACATTTCTCATAAATCATTCACAATTTATAAGGAAAATGATTTAAGAAATTTAATGAAAAACAAATTAGGTGACCTTACTTATAAAAGCACCTAATACTTTTGCCACTCTTGCATTATTCTATGGAAATATCTTAGGAGTTGCTTGCAATTCTTTTTAAACTCATTTTATTAGCTCTGCCGATGCAGTCTTTTTTCTTTGATTAATTATATTTGAAATGCTGGTGTATTTTATAAAGGGTTTTGCCTATTCAAGCCGTCAATGAGATACACACTGATGACTTTCAGCAGGTGACAAGACCTATGATCCCAAAAGCATATGAATTATCCATCACAAAATGATGAGCCTCAAAATCACAAATGCCTAGGTAGTTTTGTAGCATGGGCATGTTAAATCAGCTATTTGATGCTAAGGAAGTTGAAATTTGCCTAGTTGGTTTGAAATATCTATTTATTCAGAATATTGAAATGGAAAACAGACAAAAAAATTTAGTACTACATTTGCAGCCATTTGGTCTATCTATCTAAAAAGGGAGAAATGCAAGCATTTCTAATGGTCAGATTTCAGTTTTTGGAAAGTAGACTCCTGAGTCCTCTGCACCATTTATTGTTTAACAATTGATAAGGACATCTCTTAATGATGTTTAGGAATCAGTGGAGAGACTTCATCAATTATCCTTTTCTTTTTTTTCCGTCAATTCACTGAAGCTACTTAATCTTCCCCTTCTATTCCTATCAACAGGTCACCAAAATGAAATAAAACAGGCATCTATAAAAGCTTACTCTGTGATGCTGTATTCTTCAGAACATCCTGCAGATCGGTACTCTGTACCACTGTATTCTTCATATCCACCAATCTCAATCCTGCTATGAAGCCACTGTCTTCCTGCAATTGTCATTGATAAAACAGATGTAAGCAATACCACACAAGAAAAAAGCTGCAAATAGACATGATCCAATACCAAGCCTGCAATCCTAAATGCTCTCCTCAAAGTCTAATGGCCATTTTAGATCTTCCTCACACTGGGAAGAAAAGATTCTAAAATTTCCTACTTTATCTAAGAATAAGAGAGTAAGGTAAAAAAGATAATTAAGAGCTATATTTAGGTTAAAAATTGAAGTTAGAACAAGATGATTAAGGTTAAAGTTCAAAGAAAACCATTATTGTTAACCAACATTGATATTTTTATAAAATATTTAATTTGTAAAACTTGTCCCGCAACCAAATCTATATATACTAGGGTTATGATGAGATTAAATCTCGACTCTTGATAAGATAAAACCATGTCTAATCCTAACCATCCATCTATTAAAATAATCTTATACTAATCACATAACTTCCAACCAAAACAAGTAACTAAGATAAAAAAAAATAACAAAATAGCAAAGACGCTTCTGAGTCAGGCCCCATCTGCTCTCTTCTCAAAAACCTTCAAATAATGCATATCATACTCTAGAGCTGACAGTTACAGATGTACATGCATAATATGGTTGTCATATTCTCTCCATCTTCCTTTTCTTTACAGCAGCGACATTTTTCATAAGTAATGTCCTCAGGCAAGGCTTGTTGATCTTATAAGCTGAAATTCTATTCTCTAGAACTTCAGAGGTACTATTTGATTCGGAGGAGTAAATAGGGATTAAGAGAAAGAGAAAGCAGCATGTTTTCTTCACCAAAATCAGGTAAGCCTTACATATTTATTAGAAATGATTTAGGATTACAGAATCACCTCTGAAACTCATTCCTTGAAGTGTCATACAATGAACAGAGAAAAAAGGAAAAGGGGAGATTGGAGGTTCTGAGCCCAGTTCAAAAGTGAATGTTTTTCATCTATGTTGTGACCATTACCTGAAGGACAATGCTCCATAGAAATGATTCTGCCACCAATCCAAGGAACTACTTCAACAATCCAATCACCACTTTTCAACTCAACGGGGTTTGTTGAGAGTTGCAATCCCTTGGGTCCAGAAACACCTTCTACATCTGGAATATGCTTAGCATTTTCTGCATTTAACAAATTAACTATGAGCAACCAGACTAATGCTTAATTATTTGCATATGGAATTATGTGATATTTGACACTTGTCCACAAATATTTACACAAAAATGATTAAATGAAAAGGAAGAAGAAAGCGCCAAAAACTAAATGAAAATCAACAAAGTAAAATCCCTCCAATCACACCCAATAGCAGCCAGAGGTTACTCCTTAGCAGACTGAAAAGATGCTAGGCAAATAATCTCATTCCAAATTAACTGAAAGAGATAAGTAATGATACCTAAAATACCTTGAGTTTCTCTTCAACCATGGGAACTAAATCACAACAAAATCGCAAAATGACTCAGGTTTCAGCCTCTTTCTCAACTAAGGACTCTAAAAGGAAAAAAGGAAAAAAAAAAATTGAAATCCATTTGCAACCCTCCAACACATACATTTGGAGACAGAACTTCACTTTGCATTCAGTTAGATCCTAATTCAGTACTGTTAACAATGAGCAACCATTGACTTGGGATTCGAGCCTATTCTTTAAGGATCTGCTCTTTTGTAGAGAATTGATATAGAGCACTTTAAAATCTCGTGATTACAACAATTCCCTTTTGTTCTTTGGATGATAAAGAGACAGAAGTGCAATAACCATAGAATTCTAACTCTCAAAAATATGTTGATTTCCAACAGAAGAGAAACCCAAGAGTAGATAATTTATTTGGATTTTAAACTAAATTGTGAGCAGCTTAGGTTATTTACAAATTTTTGTGTTATAGCATCACTTGTAAGATGTAAAAATTTAATTGGTAACAAATACTAATTAAAGTTTCCTTTTTAGCTTTTAAGCTAAAATAGTCATCATGGTTAGATTCCCAAAAACATTTTTTTAAAAACAAAAAATAAAATTCAGATCCTATGAATTCAAAATCCTAAGAATTACAAGTCATGGAACTTGGTATCTTATGATTGAATGTCTCATCTAAAGAATATACCCTAAAAGAAAATGAGTTACCATGAGAAAAGGAGATGAAAAAGCACGAATCTCTCAAAAGATAAGGGGTGGTTGTGTAACAGAATCTGCTGATACACCTGAGACTCACAGTTCCAGGCACATCAGCCAATCCAAATCAAAATGCAACAAAAGAATGGGGGAAAGAAACCATGACAACCTTGAATTACTAGTCCTGTTTCTGGGAAAGAGGGAAAATGAGGAAGACATGTAGCTCCAGTCAAGTCAAAATACCTAAATGAGTTCTGTACTCTTTCTCGCTGGCAGATATTAACTTAGAAACATCTTGCCTTGAAGGCATCAAAATTTGCAAGACATCTCCATCCATGCCCCATGAATCGAGCTGTTTAAGGAAGATTAAACAAGTTTTACACAACACATGACATCAGTAGTAGTACAGGCAGTCCATTGTTAGCTCTCAACCAACATATTGGGGAAAGAAAATTACCATTGCACCTCCACCAAGTAACAATTTTGCATGTATACGACGTGTGGGCCTCTTCCAAGATCCTTGTCTATCAGAAACTCTTATGCTAACAACTGAAGATTGAAGTTCAGCAACATAGTGTGTCAACAGATATTTGCCATTGGCATACTCATATCCATCACCATCATCTTCATACAGCACACCTTCAGCCTGCCCTGCAGTTTGAGCAACCTGATTCAAAAAGCTTGATGCCAACCAGAACTCTCTTCATTTTTTTCCCCCAGTATGAGTGCATGCTTCTCTATGTGTGCAAATGTATCTTTTTGTGTGTAGAGAGAGAGAGAGAGAGATGACCAAGTGCTAGATGCCTTCCATTGACAATTTTTTGGTCCAGAAAGCCCCATACAAACATGATTAGAGAAGATTAATGGAAAAAAAAAAAACTAACAAGGTACTTCAGCAGTTCAGAATCAATGAGCCTAGGTAGTGGTGATTGACTCAACTACACAGAAAGAGCATGGACACAACCACCCTACATAAACATTTAAAGTCAACTCTTTATCTAATATGTGTGTGATACAAATAACCACTTGGTTGAATTTCTATACAGTCTGAATGCTGGTTTTCATACAATAATGCCCCCAAACATTTTGCAGCAATACTTCTGCAGGAAGGAACTGTTGGAATCTTCTTCTAGAAGTTACTTTTTCAATGCTTTAAGGAGTATCAAACATTCACTCAACTGTCTTCCCCAACATATGTCATCCAAATCAAACTCTGTTGTCATTAAATATAGGCTGATTTACATTGGGAAGTTAAAACCATTAACATAGAATGATCACACTAAGACTTCAGTGTATTACATGTGCATCAGCCCTGGATTTTTTTTTTTATTTCAAAAGAGAAACATTTTTCCATTAGTCAAAATATTATCACTTGATGTCATTTTCAACAATAAACAAAAAATTGAATGAAGGCCTCAAGGAAAGTGCCAAAATAAATCCAACACAAGTAACATTGTGATTATAAATGCAAGAAAGAATTAGCAGCAGCATTGCAGCTATTGAGTCCAAATGAAGAATAAAAAATTAATATGCGACCTGAAAATAATATGCCGTCCCTGCTTACTTAATACATAATTGTCTATCTACATGTGCAAGGATTTATATGTGATTTTGTGCATGCATATCGATGTTCAAGATAGTTGCAGCATTTGTATTAGGCGAATTTTTGGCAAGAAGCTTGCCCACTCACTCCACTCAAAGAGTAAATAAATCAACAAGTTCTGCTGCATGTTAAATTTGTCATTTGTTGCCATTAGGCCATAAGCCAAAAGAATTAGATGCCCCATGAAACACCATTTCAATTAGAATCAATGGACCCTTGTGCAACCTTCAATTGAGAGACGAGCAACAACTTTGTATATGATATGAGTCACTAACAAATTCCTATGTAGGAAAAAGAAATAGAAATTTCCAGAATTTGCTGGTTGAAAAGAGTGCTTGGCTATCATTTTCTTTGAGTTCAAATTATCATGTTGGCATTCAACCAGAACCCTAGTGCCAAAGAAGTCCATCTTGTGGTGAGAAGAATCTACATTTACTTGAGCAGAAACAATAAGTCATACAAGGTACAATGGTACCTTGGAATACATTATTTTTTCCAATGCAGTTATTGTGAGAAAACATGATTAGTGGCCTATACTGTGCATAGTTAGCTATTTTTAGATTATATCCTTAGAAATAAACTAATTTAGGTAGGTTTTTTAAATCTTCCATAAGTTATTAGATTTGATGGGGTTTTTACTTTTTTGTCAATTTCCTTTTTTACTAGGTATAGTATCTATAAAGTTATTGGCTAATATATTATTCAAAACAAGAAGAAAAATTACTCTTTTAATCTTTGAGAGTTATTTGTTCGCCCAAAAAGTTAGGAGCAATTCAGAGAGATGATTTCTGTTTCAGCTAGCTTTGTGCAATAGTCTTAATTCAAACCATAATTACAAGCCAATAAAACAAACAATGTACACCATTGCATTTTTCCTTGTCCTATAGTAAGCTTAATACCAGATTGTTGAGATAAACAGACCAAATTACAACTAGCAACTTATTCATGTTTTTATTTAACCAAGCCTATTATTCTTGGTATAAACTTCAGATGACAAGAGAGGAGCAGGCAAAAAGAGAAGCTTCACCAAGACTTCACATTGATGATTCCTGTTTAAGCTTTGCAAAATATGTGTTTAAGTAGACTATTTGAAGCAGTAATGGAAATATGGCCATCAAAGTTACCATGTTCATCTAAGGCAACAAGGAGCGTTAAATCATCACATGGACTAGCTTCACCAAGATGCTGATGGGCGGGACCCAAAGGAATTATTGATCCACCTTGCAGATACAAAGTTGGCAAATCCTGTAAAAGCACCAAATTGTAAGATCATAGTTACAAATATTTAGGTAACTATCTGTCTATCTAACAAAATGCAGCACATATGATGTCAGTGCATGCCTGTGTGTATCTTATGCACAAAAATAAGAAAAAATAGAGCTCCTGGAACATCAATACATACTGGATGTGAATCATTGAAATCAAATCTCAACCAGATTCCTTTTGGTAGTGTGCTGTGCAGTTTATCAACTTCCTGAACAGGAACAGTGCTGCAGAGGATAAAGGTCAGCACAATTGAATTTGGACAACTCATGATAAGAGATAAACCTCCTCAAATAAACAGAACTTTTGAAATTTTTCATCAGTCAAAGATATGGCAAGGGTGGAATAATTTGAAATTCAAACTAAAAAATTAAATTTGACCAATAATGTCTTGACAACTTAGAAGTAAAATTAAGGTGCAGTTTATTGTGTCAGATAAGGTGGGGAAGAAAATCCTATTTCCAAAAAAAAAAGAAAAAGAAAAAACTCCTGACAGCCCAAAGACCTGCTTGAGTTGTTCTGTTGGTTATGAAAATGCCAAAGAACAAAAGCTAAAATTTTGCATAGCACAGAACTATGTCACTTAAGTCAGTTGAGAAGCAAATGGGGACAGTTGCTTCACATATATACCAATGGCAAGTATAGGACATACTGAAGCTATGTCACAAACATCCCAAGGAAATGCAACACAAATGGAAGGAAGGCTTTTAACCAACTTCATAATATTAAAGGTATTCTCACTTCTCATCAACACAACAAAAATGTAAAACAGCTTCCTCCATGATATCACATGGCAAAAGTGAGAATTCTGCTTATTAATCAAAAACAACATGCACCATATCATCAACGCACTTTAACCAATCTAACACTATTAACCATGAGAAAGTGAATTTCTCAGAAACAAAAAACAGAAAGGGAGCAGAAGGAGAGAGGAAAAAAGGTGACACCTACCCAACAAACAAAAAATGGAAAAAAGACTCCTTTTGCATAAAAAAATTGAAAAAGCTACATGAATCTACACAAAAAACAGGAAGTGACCTTCAGTTGTCTTTTCTAATAGCTACCCTTCCAGGACACCATAATCATTCTAATTTTAAAAACTGCCAAAGACTAGCGGTCCAAAGCAAAAGGATATTCAGATTAAGTATATTGAAAAATTTAATATATGGTAGGCCTTTTAGGAAGTCTGAAAAAGTCTCTCCTTCAAGTACTTTTGGAAATACATTTCAAATATATAATCCAGCTTTTTTGGAGTTTTTGGAGTTGAAAGTTAAAGAGTAATATCCATATACATGTCCTATTCCTTTTAAGAATGCATACTTGTAGGAATAAAAGACTATCCTTGCTTGATTAATAATAGACTATGTATTATAGATTGTAGATATAAGTAAAAATCATAAGTTATAAATAATAAATAAAAGTTATGGAAAAATTAATATTCAAGAACGTGGGTACCTTGCATGAACCAGAAGTGGGCCCAATAGGAAGGAACTCTCAAGCATCCTTAAATTCGGATCTTTTGGATCTGCACATGCAATTTACAGAAACTCATAAGCCACCATAAGCAATGTCAGTTATTTTCTTTTTCGTTAATACAAGCATAAATTATCCAACAATGCAAAAACATACCAGCAAAAAAAGTAGGAGCAGCCACCGGAGTACCAGTTGTGTGCGCCAAATAAAATAAAGTGTATATGTGAGGTATAAGACGATAGCGCCTCTTCAATGCTAAGCGGCAAACTTCTTCACACTGTAAAACTAAAGTTAATCAGCATAGACACTGCCGGAGAACAAAATAAACGAGTAACCAACGTGCAATTTAAAAGATAACAAGAACACTATGTAGGCATCTCATGTTGAAAAAATTCAAGGAAGTCTGTTGTACATAGATTATTAGAAAATCAAATCAAATCCCTAATTTCTTGCAGTTAGTCTATGTTAAAACTCAAATCAAATGCCTAATCCCTAGGAATTAGCCAGTCATTGATTTCTTGCATCTACTGATTTATTTTTTCTTAAATGACTTTCTATATTTTCTCCCTAATTATAAAGCCTACATAAGGAATTAGTTTGATGTATAATGTATGCCTTGTGGAATAGAAATTCAATAGAGAAATTCTATTTTCAATTCTTTTTTCATGGTAGCAAAGCCACTGCAGACAATGGTTCAGTTCCTTTTGGCAAGTCTTATAGTACTGTCATATCCATTATTTCAATCCCAACAAGTTGTGTGTCACATCATATCAAGCGAACCAAAGTCTGGTGCATCTTCATCATCAACCATCATTAATTCAAGCGGTCCAATTATATCTACTACATCACCAACCTCTCTAGTCTTGATTCACCATCTTTACAAATCACTCAACATAAACTAAATGGAACTAATTTTCGTGAGTGATTCCAATCAATCCTCTTGGTGATGAAAGGTAAGAGCAAGGTTGGATAACTAACTAGTACCAATTCTATGTCCTCACCAGAATCAGCCACTTATGACACTTGGGATGCAGAGAATTCCATTGTTATGGTCTGGCTAATCAAGTCAATGGAAACAAAGATTGGTCAAACCTACTTCTACAAAATTACAAAGGAAATTTGGGAGGCAATACAAGAAATTTACTCTGACCTATCTAATATAGCTCAATAATTTGCGATTTGCTCTGCCCTTTGCAGTACCAGGCAAGGAAACATGTCTATTATTGAATATTGTAATATTGTAATGTTTTAATTGAACTTTGGTGGGAGATGGACCTCTTTTATAATGCAAATTGGCATTGTTCATAAGATAGAATTAAATACAATTGTATGTTGGAAAAGAAACGTGTGTTTGATTTCCTTCAAGGTCTTAACAAGGATCTTAATGAAATGCGTGGATGATTACTTGGTGTAAAACCTCTTCCCACCATTCGAGAGACTTTTGCTGAGGTTTGACTTAAAGAAAGTCACAAGAGAGTGACAATGAAGCCTTCAGCTAATTCAGTTGTTGATGTAATAACCCAAGGATCAGCCTTAGCTGTGAACCTTCTTCTGATTCTTGAGGCCAACAAACTAAAGATAAAGTCTGGTGTGACCATTGTAGCAAGCCTTATCATACTAAAGAAACTTGCTGAAAAATTCATAAAAAGCCAGCTAATTAGAAACCTTGCAACCAGCGTGAACCCAACCCCTCGGTTCATGTTGTAGAATTATCGCATGATACTGAAAGGTCAAATCAATTAAACCTTTCTGTCAAGCAAGTTAAAGTGTTACAATAGATTCTAAATCAAACCAAGCTTTCCAAAATTCCCGAGTCCACTGTCTCTCACTCTCCTATAGCCTCTGTTGCCCGATGAGGCAATGCACAATACTCCTTTGTATCTCATATAATTTCAGGGAATTCATGGATTGTTTATACTAAAGCATCCAACCGTATAATTGGGTCTTCTATTCTCTTTTCTACATATGAAACCCTTGGCAATGATACAAAAATTTCAATAGTTGATGGAACTCTCTCAAAGGCTGTTGGTCAAGGAACTATTATTCTTTTAAACTTAACATTGAAATCTGTTTTATACATTGCCCACTTTAGGTGTAACTTTTTATTTTTGAGTAGGTAGAATGATTAGCAGTGCTGAGAGGTAGAAGGCTTGTACTATCTTTCAGGTGCTAATTCTCCTTCTAAATCACCATTATTTAGGAATTTTTCTTTGTCAGCAGTTTCTAATTCTAATGTAATGCTATGGCATCAACAGTTTAGGTATACTAAGTTTCACTTACTTAAAAGCCTTGTATCTGCATATGCTAATCAATAAAAATGTCAACTCTTTTCATCGCGAACATTGTATTTGTGCCTAAAATATCAGAAAAAACCTTCCTACTAAATCTTACAAATCTTCAAAACCTTTTTTTTTTTTTTTTGGTTCACATTGACATCTAGGGTCCTACTCACATTTCAAGTCTCACTAGTACAAAGTGATTCATCACTTTTATTGATAATCATACTCGGGTTTGTTGGGTATTTTCATGAAAAAAAAATATAAAACTAGTGAAAGTTTTCAAAAAATCCACAGTTTTGTCTAAAATGTCTTTTAATCCTCTATTCACATTCTTCATACAAAAAATGGCCATAAATATTTTGCAAATAAGCTTACCCAATATTTTACTGACCATGGTAATTTTTATCAACATTCATGTGCTTACTTCTCCTAGTAAAAATGGATTGCTAAATGAAAGAATTGGCATCTCCTTGAAGTTGACCAATCAATGATGTTTGCTTACAATGTTCCAGATTCTTTTTGGGAGAAGTCATTCTTGCAATTTCCTACCTTCTAAAAGTTTACAATTTCAAACTCCTTTAAGTGTCATGCTTGAAACGTTTCCTCAAATTCACCTTTTACACTCTCTATAGCCTAAAGTCTTACACTATTTTTGTTTACAATCATAATCCTAATCGAAGTAAACATGACTATAAAGCTCGTAAATGCATGTTGTTGGTTACTCTCTCATTCAAAAGGGGTACAAATGCTATTGTCCACTCTTAAAAGATTTTTTGTGTCCTCAAACAACAACCCTTCTTCTCTGATGTCTCTCTTCAAGGAGAGAATTTGAGTGAAGAAAGACATTGGGACTCCTCAATTTCCCTTTTAATTTTACTTCCATTAATCCAAAATAGTTCTGATACTAAATCATCCCAATGTACTAATTCAAGGGCAGAACATGTACCAAAGGAAATATTGGTTTACTCAAGAAGGCCAAAAACTACTCAGCAAGGTCAATCTTCCAATCTAAAGCCAAGTCCAAAAGACATAAAGGAGCATGTTGCACATATAGATGATCTGAACGTCCTTATTGCAATTATAAGGGGGTAAGGTCTTATACTCAACATTCTATTACAAATCATTTGACCTATTCAAAATTATCTCTTTAGTATAAAGCATTCACTACAAAGATAAACAGTATAAAGAATCCCAAGGATATCCAAAGTGCTTTGAAAGATCCAAATTGGAAGGTAGCCATTTTAGAAGAAATGAAGGCACTAGCATACAATAACACATGAGAGATTGTCGAGTTACCCAAGAAAAAGAAAATCGTTGGATGCAAATGGGTGTTCGCAAGTCAAACAAAACCATAGAGAGGTACAAAGCTAAATTGGTAACTCAAGGATTCACCCAAACCTTTGGCATAGGTTGTAAGGAGACCTTTGCTCCAATTACCAAATAGAATTTCATTAGAATGCTAATGTCTCTAGCTGTCAACTTTGATTGGGAACTACACCAAATAGCTATAAAAAATACCTTTTCTGTACAGGGAATTAGAAGAAGAAATTTATCTAAGAATTTCACCAGGTTTTGAAACCAAAGAAATCAGAAAAGTAAGTAAACCAAAAAAAAAAAAGCCCTTTTATGGATTTAAGCAATTTCCAAGAGGATGGTTCAAGACATTCAACAAAACTATGAAAAAGTTTGGGTACATCCGAGGACAAGCAAATCACACTTTGTTCATTAAACATACCAATAATGGAAAAAAATCAATTCTCATTGTTTATGTGGATCGCATCATTTTAACTAGTGATGATCTTCAAGAGATTAAAGAGCTCAAGAAAGGCCTAACAGCAGATTAGGGACTCTTCAGTATTTCTTAGATGTAAAAGTGGCCAGGAATAGATAGGATATCTTTATTTCTCAAAGAAAATATATCCTAGATCTTTTAAAAGAAACTGGAAAGCTAGACTACAAGCCAGCCAAAACTCCACTAGAAAATAATTGAAAAACAAAAAATACAAAAATAAATGTTGCAATGAACAAAGGGAGATATCAAAGATCAGTAAGAAAGCTTATTTACCTATCCCTTAATATACCTAATATTACATTTGCAGTATGGTTAGCCAAATTATGCATTCCCCTACCTAAAGACATTTAAATGTCGTAAATCAAATTCTCAAGTATTTAAAAAGAACACCAGGCCAAGGACTCATGTTTCTAAAGAATAAGCAAAGAGAAATTGAAGGCTTTGTAGATACTAATTGGATTGGCTCAATTGAAGACAGAAGATCTACCACTGGTTATTATAGCAAGGTGCGGGGTAATCTGGTTACATGGAGAAGTAAGAAGCAATCAGTGGTATCTTAAAGCAGTGCTGAAGTAAAATTTAAAGCTATTGCTCAAGGAATTTCTGAATTACAATGGCTGAATAGACTAATGAGTGACCTCAAAATTCCTTAGTCCAGTCCCAGGAAAATTTATAGTGATAGTAAATCTACAATTAGTATAACTCTATCATGATAGAACCAAACATGTGAAAATTGGAGTGATCAATTTATGGTCTATTCCAACCAAGTTCCAAGGGGTTGACATCCTCACTAAGGCTACACCTAAACCAAGTTTTGAGTTCTTCGTAAACAAACTGGGAATGATAGATATCTATTCTTCAGTTTACTAGGAAGTGTTAGAAAATCAAATCAAATCCCTAATTCCTTGCAATTAGTCCAAGTATATTAAAAATAAAATCAAATGTCCAGTCTCTAGGAATTAGACGGCCATTGCTTTCATGTATCTGCTAATTTATTTTTTCTTAAATGGCTTTCTATATTTTCTCCATAATTCTAAGACCTAGATAAGGAATTAATTTGATGTATATATGTATATCTTCTTGTTGAATAAAAATTTAAGAGAGAAATTATATTTTCAATTCTCTTTTCACGCCATTAGAAGAATTAATTTCTGATAAGAGAGAAAACCACATCAATTGCTACCATAATTTGCTTGAAGAAAATAAACTGTGATAAACATATTCATAAGTTCAAAACCAGCAAGATGGTAATTTGGTAGAGATAAAACCTCTTCCCCAAAGGACCATGGTTCATGATCAATAGTACTTGTTTCAGAATGCCCACGGCAGAAAGGAAACATAGCACCAACACCCATCCACCTTCCAAAAAGCTTGGGCGTGGCATTTCCAGCAAATCCACCAATATCTGGTCCAGAAAGTGGCTGACCACTGAGTCCCTATGTGAAAAGTTCACGGTGCAAGTAAATAATATATTGCGAGTTAAACATGAAAATGTTCTTTATATGCAAGGATTCCCAGTATATCCAATGCAGTTAAATAAAATTATGCCATAAAAATTGTTCACATCAAAGAAAACTTTATAAGATAAACAGAAGATCTACAAAAGAGAGATGATCTAGGACAGGGACATAATTACAACAGAAGCCAGACATACTCTTCAAAATAAATATTAACATTAGACCCAAATATACAAACAATATGTTGCTCAAAAACACAGAGTCCATATGGTATCATTTCATGTAGTTTCTGAAAAGGCACAAATCATGTACACAAATAATGGAAACAACTCATTCTTATTTGGAATGTCCAAAGAACATATACAACTTATTTTGCTTTTCCCACTATCCAAAGCAAACACGTCTACAAGTGAACAATCCAGTCTTATGCTCTCAGTCAGAAAAATTACTTGCACTCCCGAGCACATGATTACAAAGACCCACTCTCAGGACACCTAGATGACAAATGACAATCAGTTAAGATTAACATGACAAGCTGCCTCTGCATTTGCAGATTGAGGGATTCTATCACTCAAACCACGGCAAATATCACAGATATGATTGCTTGGTCCAATCAAGTACAATGCCATGAATGCAAGCAGCACATCATGACTACAACTGTGCCCGTGGAGACCTCCACCACCACCTAATACCCACAACTTAAATGAATTAAATTTCAACTTCAGATGTTTAAAGAGCAGACACCAAAGCTACTTACCAATTGAAGTACCATGGAGATAGACATGTGCAAGTGTTCCCAGTTTGAAAGGTTATCCCCTGTCCATGTTGCAGCATATCTTTGACTACCAATAAATCCAGCTCTAGTAAGAACAAAGGGACGCTTATTTTGGTTGGATAATTTCATTCCTTCAAACGTTGATCTTGCCATCAGCATGCCATAAACCTAAACTCAGTAAGATTTTAAGAGCTATTTGAGTGTTAAAAATGGGTAAGAGTTAAACTGTCACAACAATAAAATAAAAGGGCCCAAGTTCACAGAGAATACATTGTGATAGTGTGAGTGGCTCTGGAAGCCTCCAAGTTCATCATCACCTCGATGAATATTACCTTCAGGCATTGTCTTGGTCACACTCTGAAAAAGAGAATTACACCCGGTACTACGGCAAGAAAATTCAAGAACTGAGAAGAACCTTGGAAATCACCTTAAAAACAGCAGGTTCATTCATATCATTCCATATACCGTCAACACCATTTGAAACGAAATCTTTAACTAAACTAGCCCACCAAGAACGAACTTTTGATTGTGTGAAATCGGGGAAGACACAAGGACCGGGCCAAACCTCTCCTGAGATGTGAAACAAAGAAACCATTCATTAATCATAAACAAGTCAAACTACCTGATCTCCCAACCAAAATAAATAAATAAATAAAATAGCAGACATACAAGCACACACAGGATGCCTAATATATGTGTTATAATACAGATGGGGTTGCAAACCAAAAACACACCAACAAATGGCCTTCCATCAGCCTTCTGAATCCAAACATCATTCTTTGAACCACTATCATACACAAAATAACCTTCTTCCTGCTTGATACCAGGATCAATCATCCAGATTGCTTTGAAGCCACTATCATGGAGATCTTTCACCAAAACTTGAGGATCTCGAAAACGGTCCTGAAAAGATCAATTTTAGCCCTCGCTGTCAAGAAGATTCTGAAATTCCCACTCTAGTCATAAAAAGGAATAATTGTAGGTCTGTAAGAAGACAGCCATCTATATGTGGCAAAGCCCTTGATTCACAGAATCATTATTCACACCAGTACATTTGACTAAAGTAACTACAAAAGCCTACACAATACAAGATTCTACAAACCAATAATTATCTGTCACACACATATAATCTCCATTAGCAGGCTACATTTTAAAAGACTTCATTGGCACATTCAGTTATAAAGACTTGAATATTTCTTGACAGCCTCATTGTATTAGTGTTGGGCTTGCTGGTGAAATAAGAAGAATTGGTAATACAGTTAAAATTTTGTAAGCTAAGCAAGGTACCGAAGCCCAAAAGTAAGGACAAGGAATGCAAGCCACAATAAAGCAAAGCACTCATGTTTTCAAGTAGTGAAGGCATAGAAATGGAGCAATGAGAAGCTGAAAGAGCAATTAGCTTCAATGACAGCACAACAAGAAAAACTAAAAAGGCTAAAACAATTTTTATTCAATGGATGGGAAAACATGTATAAGGAAGCATGCCTGATCAAATGTAAAACAACGAAAGTCATCCATGTAGTCTATATCCATCCATATCACATCACAAGGAATGCCCTTCTCCCGAAATCCTCTGGCAACCTGCAAATGGTAGAGACTCAAAAACCAGAAAAATGGGAGATATAACGTCATGCAACTATAATGCATAGATATAGGGATATCAAAAAATGATGAACAATATCTATAGACACCCCAAGAAAAACACAAAACTTCCATATCATCAGCTAACCATGCATTACATGATAGAAAGTGCTCAATGCTTACCTCACAAACTCTCTTATCACAATCATAGCTCCAACGACATTGGTGATATCCCAAGGACCACTTTGGAGGCATAAAAACAGTTCCTGTCAGTTGGAAAGCATTGACCATATAGATCCATTCACCAAGCATATTCTTAAAATATAACGCAAACGTTAACGTAAGGACTGCCAAATACAGTCAATTTCTTGCACAAGAGCAAAACTCTTGGAGGGAGGTTGGTGGTTTGAATCCCAGCTCCCTCGAATTCTCACAAAATGTGACTTTATACCCCATATGCCAATTACATTTTTCACACCATAAAAAGAACTGGAATTTTTGGTATGGCCATATGACAGTAGGTGGTGTATCAAATATGTCCAATATTTAGAAATGGCACATCAATACACCCAAACACTACAATATAAAAAGCAGATTAGCAGATGGAAGATAAAATAGTTTGAAAAGTTACCAATTGCATGAGATAAAGATTTCAGAACAGCTGCTGGTGATGCAAATGGACCAAATGTAATGACAGGATATGAAACTGGAGCAACAAATTGAATAGTTGATGCCTTCCTCAGATCAATCTGCTTTTCAGACATTGTTAAATGTTGAATTTGGTGAAGCTACATAGGGGCTAGAGTTTAAAGGTTTAAAAAGGATCCATATACAGCACAAAAATCAGATTACCTCACATCGCTGGGTGGTGTCAGCAAGAACCCCAAGTGCTTCTCCACTGGGAAGAACAGCAAGCACCCAAGGATGAGACTGGTACAAGGATGTAGTTCCAGGGCCATAACCCCATGCATCGGTGTTCCATGTGAAAACCTACACAACATAAAAATCAAGTCAGCTTCTAGCCCATTTTCTTAAAATAAGATGAAATAAAAAATAATAATAACATTTCATGTCAAATGAAAAAGAGCTCACTCTCTTCCCTGTACGCTCAAGCTGTCCACTAACTTCCCCAGTCCCATAAAAGGACGTACTGACAGGTAGCTGTAACCAGAAAAAATCCATTCCCATTCCATGTTACACTTTCAATTGCATACCAAAATAGATAGAAAAATTCAAAATTTTCATTTATTTAGCATTGAATATTTCATTCAACAACAACCATGTCCAGGATACCAACCTCAATTTTAACCATCTGCTGACCCGAGAGACGTTGAAAAGTAGGGATATACACAGGAATGGTGTGATTCTGAGTGAAGATCGATGTATCACGATCCTTGGCATTGAAGAACGAAAGGCTGGGATGTGCTGCAACTCTGTCATCTGCCGAACAATCAAACCTGAAAACTCCTTCTCCCAAAATAGGTTCATAAATCATGTCGGCAGTCACCGCCGTCTCTGCACGACAATCAGTCATTTTCACGCTCCTGTTCTTGCAATTCTTCCTGCATAACACGGAGCACACATGTCACTATATGAATTTATTTTTTTTTTTTCACAAAAAATGGAAACACACTTTGAAGCTTCTAAGCAATCTTCATATCATCGTCTACAACTTCTGGCCGTTGATTTTTCCAGACAAATACTTCTTGCATTTAGAGAGAGAGAGAGAGAGAGAGAGGGAGGGAGGGAGAGATTGTTCAATAAAGACTGGACCTGGGGAACCAAATACAAACTAGTCCAGGAAATGGAGAAGCTGAGGCGACGGACGACGAAGTGAACAGAGAGCAAGATCGGTGTCGGTGGCGGTGGCGGTGGCGGTGGCGGTGACGGCCGAGGCGATGGTGGTGACTGCAGCAGAGATTGACTACTCCCGGTAGTCCTCCGTTTCCTTCAATTATTATGCGACTCCGAACCAGCGCTTGTTCCATTGATGGTAAAAATAAATAAATAAATACTATTCAAAAAATTATGTACTTATTTTTTTATTTTATAATTTATTTATTTGAAGGAATGACAGAGGCCACCTGGCAGACACGTGATTGGTGGGAGTTCAATTTTCGTGCTGACACTTTTTTTAATATTAAGATGAAGGGTGTTATAAAAAATATCAAAAATTTTAATAAAAGTGTACTGAACCGAATGTAATTTTAATTAACGAAATCAAATTTTCTAACCGATTAGTCTAATTAATATAAATAGAATTTTTCAGTGGAAATGGAACCAAAGATCTATTCATATGTATTTTTAAATTTTTTTTTATAACATTAAAAATATTATTAATATAATTATATATATTAAATAAATTAAATTATTATTATTATATTTTAAGTGATGACTATTTATTTCATATATAACGGTGATTGTAAAATATTTTTAAAAAATACATTAAAATTTTTAATTAATTAAAAGTAAAATAAATAATTTTTATATTAAAAAATTTTTAATTTTATTCACTTTAATTTTTTTTATTTAATTTAATATATTATATTATTAATTTAATTTAATTTATAATATTAAAAAATTTTATAATTATATTTATTTTATTTTTTAAAATTATTTCGTATATTAACTTGTTATTAAATTGAAGTATATATTAAATATTTTTTTATTAAATATAACTATATAATAATCATGAATGTGTTAAGAAAAAATTTTATTTTAAATATTTTTATAATTATATTATAATAAATAATAATAATATAATATATTTTTAAATCACATCAAAATTTATTTAAATTTTGTATGATATTTATTGAACATCAAGCTCATATAATAGATTTGTTACCAAAAGCTCATATAACATCAAGCTCATATAATAATAATAAGTTTTTATAAGAAACCTCTTCTTTGTACACGGTCTGTAATCATGGCCTCAATTAGGTACGCACAATGTTAACAAATTAAACTTGGTAGCAGTGTTCATCAACGGTGGTTGTACATTATTTTTACATTATTTTTATCAGAAAAGCTAGTGAGCTGTACATAATTCAGGCGCACCGTACCAACAATAACAGCGCGGCTTCATTGCTTTCTTTCTCTCTAAAAATTTGAGTAGCGTGTAATTATCACGTTCCACTACTTAGAGTTGAGTAAAATTAAGTGTTCTTAGTATCGTTTATATAATTTAAATTTTTTTTATTAAAAATATAAAAATTGAATAATACACAACTCAAAATAAGAACGTCATAAACTGACCTGATACAGGTTACAATGAAATAAATTTTATTTTTTATTTAAATTAAATTTATTACATATTAACTTATTCATTAGTATTTTACACAAAATTATTTAAAATAATTAATTTTTTTAAAATATATATATATATATATATATATATATATATATATATATATATATGAATATTAAAATTATTATCAAAATTATAAAAATATTCTGTAGTCAAATTTAATGGCGACAATATAAAAACATTTAAAAAAATACACATGTACCTTTTAATTATCACTAATTAGGTTAATAAAATTGAAATTTTTCAATAAATACATAAAAAAGTCAGAAGATAAATTTTAGAATAACAAACTGTTTATAGGGATTAAATTTCATGAATTTGATGCGCTATATCCGTAAATTTCCACTTAAAATCTCAACTGAAAATAAAAATAAAGCAAAAATTTACGTGTAAAATAATAACTCAAGAAACCTCACATCTTTTTGCTCAATTGTTTATTGTTTATCTCAAGACTCCACGGCTGGTCTGCAAATAGGAGAAAAAAGTGAATTTATCACTCAACATTTAATGAGAAAAAAAAAGAGAGAGAGAGAGAGGTAAGAATATGAAATAAATTTTTTCCAAGAATAGAAAGATAACAATGCACTGAAAAATTATCGAGAATAATTTTTTTCTCCATTCCAACAACCATACAAGCCTCCGAAAAAATGTTAGCCAAATGCACAAAATTTTTGTCACAAAAATTATGTTTTACGAAACCGTAAGGAAGATGAACATATGGAACCGTGTTTTACTAAAAGATTTCGTAAATTTTAAATAATTAGGTATGTCAATTTCCTTGCACATTTATTGTTTGGAAATGGAGAGACATTGGCCACTATTGTTTTTCAAGAAGAAAATGAAAGAAAGCAGTGAAAAGCCAACAGAGTACACGAAAAGTGACACAGTTAGAAAAAAAGATTTGATTAGATTTTTATTATTCGAAGACGAAGAAACATGAGCGTAGGAGCAAAATAATTCAAAATGATAAAAGAAGTATACCAGGTGACACTCCTTTTTCATGGAAATAATATATATATATATATATATATATATATATATTCTCGCTAGTCAAATGGTTATGAAAATCTAAAGGAGAACAATGCATTAATTCTATTGAATTTTAGACTTTGATATATGTTGTGTAGAAGTGGTGTAAGTTATAAGTTAACAGGATCAGCAATTGGATGTGAACAAATATCTAGGGCTACCTATTGACTTAAGAATTGAATTTTTATCAGAAGTACCTCAAGCACACCGTGTAGAGAAAGTATTTGTAGTATGAAGTTAGGGTGCTTTATAATTTATAGATATAATGGATTATCCGTACAGATTGAAAAAAATTTTCATCACTCCTGCATTGTTAGAGTTACACTCGTAATTAATTTAGAAATAACATTATTTTATTAAAATATTTTGAAACTACATTTATTTTAAAAAATAACAGGAGATTTATTCTTTTTTAATCTATTCCGATTTGAAATTTTTAATAATTAATAATATTTCAATATCAAAGAAATGTAGCCTCATTGGTCAATTTTATTGATTGTTTATTATGTTGCCTGGTGGCGTTAACTGGCATTATGGTCATTTTATGTCAATCTAAGTCAAAGCTAATTAAATATTTTATCATATTAAATATCAATCAATAACTTTGTGGAACTTAATTATCTTCAAACCAATCACCATGTGCTTCATTTGAGACATACAAAGAAAGAACCAAAAAAAAAAGTATGTTGATTTGAGACATTGGTGGAGTTTTGTCGCTTAGTAAAGATCCTATCATAGATTTCAAGTAGTCTTATGGTTAATTAGGCATATTTCTTAAAGTAATATATATGAGTGTGTATGTATATATATATATTAACTAACCCTATGTCAAGTTGTGACGCATGGAGGGTTTGGATTATCATTGCTCTAGTCAAATTTCAGCTAAATTTGAACAAATTTGATGAAATCTATAATTTCAATTTTGATTAACAGTGAATTGTTACCATTCAATCAAAAACAAAATGAATAAAGAAAAAAAATAATAAATAAGTTTTAAAATAGAACATGAATATCTATTATTGTTTTAGTCTTTTACATTTTAGGATTAAACTTTTCTATACATTTGAATTAATCTATTGATATTTTTGTTATTATTTATATATTTTTTTTCAATTATACATGCTATTTAACTAGTAATGTGACGATTGAATCAATAATCCAATGACTTTGTTGCTTGACTTGGTTAATAGTCAGACAAAAGTTTGATAATTATGACAACAATGATGTCATAAAAAAATTAATAAAATAAAAAATTCAATTCTAAATTGAATTTGTAATGTTCTCTGCCCAAGTACCAAAAGGAAAACTCTACAAATTAATGTGGTCTAAAGAAGTCCTATAAAAGACATTAATCTTGTAGAGTTTGGAACAAGACCAAAGAGAACGAATAATTTGAAATCAGGAACGAACACGATAAATAACTTACCCAAATTTACTTTTTAAGTTGGGGATGAGAGTAGATATAGATAAATAGAAAGCCAACCATTCTGTAGCTTGGAATGTAATAGATTGGGCATGGAACGTATCTAACTTTGTCGTTAAGCCACGTGAATGGTCGCTTGAAGCCAGAAGGCTTTGAGTTGAGGGGCTACAGAGGGGAAGCCAGGCTTAAACGAAATGTAGACTTTGGGTCGTGTTGTTACGTCCTTATCAACTAAAAATTTTTAGGGTGGGACGCCACGCCACCTCTCGTCTGCGACTTATTAAATAACCAGAAACCAAAGGAGATAAAAAGTGAAAGCACACCAGCTTATTCTATCATTGTCCCCTCCCCCCCCCCCCCCCCCCCCCCAAAAAAAAAGAAAAAAAAAGAAAAAAAAAACTTTATTTGTTTCAAGAAAGCAGAAAAATATCATTTCTAACAATTTTGTTATCCCATATCACAAACATTTTAATATAGTATTTCCAACTATGTATTATTTAAAAAGGAAGCAAAATGAATTAGATTTCTTTCCTCTTCTTATTTAATTATACTCCAATGTAGCTTTAAATTTCTTTAAAAATTTTATAACTATTATGTAATTATAAAAATTATGATTTAAAAAAATATTTATTTGTAATCATGGAGACATCAAAAGACATTGTAAGCAAAAGGATTTTTGAAAATCATATTGTAATAATTTAAAATTTAATTGAGATATATAAAATATTAGTTTAAAATTTTTATGAATTTTTAAAATTGAATTTAATTTTTTATATATTTTTATTTGAATCTTATACAATTTAAATTTATTTCAAATCAATCTGTTTGATAGAAAGCAATCAAAACCGTTAAAATGATATACTGATTAATGGAAATTGTCAAAAAATTAATTATTTTCCTTCCAAAAATAATCAAGTAAGAATGAATTTAAAATATATAAAACTTAAATAAAATATAAAAAAAGTTAAAAAAATCAATTGTAAAGATATATAAAGATTTAAAACTAATCTTTTTGACATTCCACATTTAATCTTTTAGTTTCCTTTACTGGCTTAAGAAAATTAGTTTAATAAAGTAATAAAGAGACTAACTATAATAATAAAAATCATTCAATAAAATATTAAGTAGATATTAAGAACAAACATATGACAATTATTATGCCAATTCATCAAAATGACTACAATAAAAATAAATTCATCAATAAAATATTAAGTACTTTGTCTAATATGTTATATTAATAAAACAAGAATCATTAACTCTTAGTTGAAGCCAAGGAATAGGAAAAAAAAAAGAATCATTAACTTGTACGAAGACATGCTTAGATCCATTTAGTTATGAAACTTGATGAATATTGTTTTATTAGACATAATGACTAAATAAAACTTTTACTTGTAACGAAGAATGTGTTCGTGAATTATTATGGGTAATACAATAGGGTTTTAAGTAATCATGAACATATAAAGACAAAAATCTAAGCAAATAATGAAATTTAAGCATTAACTTGAGAGTTTTATGTTTTAGCATAAGAAAAATTTAGACAACATGACATGTAAAATGAATCAAACTATTTTCAAATAAGTCATCTGCTTATTGATCCTAGTGAGAGGAATTGACTGCTACTTAGATTATTTCTTAGAATAACATGATGTTTTTCTTTTCATTAAATTAGACTTGCCCTTACAAATCTATCTCAAAAGCAAAAAAGAACAACAATAACCATCAAGTAAGTTTTTGCCTTAGCTAACTCATAATTAGCAAAATCCTTATGGGTTTCTTAAATGGATTGAATGATTCATTAGCTGAAAAGGTGTAATTGTCTCACATTTGTCTATGCACTTTGGAAATAAACAATCATTAATCCTTGCATATTCCTTGATACACTTAATAGATGCCAAAGTGCACCTAAATGATATGGAAAGGGAATTACAAATGTAGTCTATAAGTAGACATGTCTTTTGATTCAACATGGTAAGAAATAGTGTTTGATGTGAGGCCTTGCGGATGAATGGTAGGTGATAGGTCATCAATAATTCTTGCAGTGTTTCCACAATGAATTACTGATGATGAAGGCAAACCATGCTTGTAGGGTATTATACCTTATTTGCTCTCACCACTTATTCAACCTGCATAATACTTGAATAGACTTTAAGTTTCACCACTTAAACCATCTTCAGGATACTGGAGTTGTCATTAACCTTTTAAAGTGCAGTTGGAACACCTTAACCATTGATTCAAAGGACTGTATTGCCCCTTAAACTAATGGAACTCAATTTATATAACTAGAATTCCTTAATGTTTGAGATCGTGGTTACGCCTAACTGAAACTAAGATTAATCCAAACGCCTATCTCAAATGATGGTACTAAGACTTTAATATTTATTACATTTGTATACTTTTTCCTACTTTAATATTTTATTTATTTATCTTTCTTAATGATATGTGATTCAAAAAATTTCTATTTTAAGCATATATTAAGATTTTAGAAATGTTGATGCGACGAAGAGTAAGATTGGTGTTTACGAAAATTTATGGGATACTTTTTATGAAGGTCATGTGTCCTAATAAGAAGTGTGACTAAGTAAAAAAACCTTCCATTGAAGATCCCTTATACATAAAAGAAAATCTAAGAATGTTAGAATTTTTCATGGTAATTTCTCGCATTAAATAATTTTGCAATGAATATGATGCTTTTAATATAAATTCCTTACTTTGAGGGTAATTTTAGAAAATTCAAGATACTATTTATGGTGATCTCTTATATTAGAGCAATTTTGGAAAGGTTTGGGGTATTTTTTTTTCCTAGTAATCCTTTGTATTAAGGTAATTTCAAAAAGGTTCAGATACCTTTTATAATGGTCTCTTGCATTAAGATAATTTTTGAAAAGATAACTTGGAATTTTAAAAATTTATGTAATTATTTTTATTATTATTACTCTTATTATTGTTATTATTATTATTTAGGAATTATAAAACTTAGAAAGACCATTGAAAAATTTGAAATTATAGTTACTCCATAATTTATTTTTGAAATTTTGGATGAAATTTTTTTTAAAAAAATTAATTAAAAAAGATATGAGATTTTTAAAAATTTGTAATTAAGAATGCATGAGAGATTTTAGAATTTTTAAAATGAAAGAATTTTTTAGAATTTTTAAAATGAAAGAATTTTAAAAAATAAAGAAATTTACAAGAATGAAAATGTATAATACTGACAATTGAGAAAAATTTAAGACCTTTTGAATTTTAAAAAATATTCAAAACTCATATACACCTTTCCTTAAAAAAAAAAAGTTGACTAGTCAAATCAATCAAATCAAGTGAAAATCGATCAATTCGAGTCAATTTGGTCAAACTAAGTGTTAAAGAGAAAAAAAGTTAGACTAAAATGAGATTGTTTTGAATAAAGGGCATTGTATTGAAGCACTAAAATAATGGCATTGTGAAGGCGAGAAACATAAACTTAGACATTAAAATGACTTTATTTTGAACTTGATATATACACTTTTTTTTTTAAATTTAACCTTACGTCATTTATCACAGATTGATTATCGCTCATTTTCTTTTCATTGTTAACCTTTAAACTTTAGATTCCTAATTTTCCCCCTTTTAGTCAAATTGGTCCAAAATTTATCAGTTATTTTAAACCTGTTTAGCTTAATTTGACTAAGTTTGACCCATTTTGTTTAAGTGAACTAAGTTTTACCCATTTTGACATAAATTGGTCTAATATATTCCAATTAGATTAGGTTTGACTAAAGTTGATTGAGTTTACTCTAATTTGATTGAGTTTGACCCAATTTGACTAAGTCAATTAAGTTTTTTTTTTCAATCTTTTTATTTATTTATTATTTGAAAATGCATTATTACTCCTATTATTTTTCTCTTAGTCTATTACTTGTTCTTTCATATGTTTTCTTCAAAGTTTATTTTTACTTTGTCTTTTAGCTTGCTTTTGTTTTTTTTATTGCTTCTTCTATCTTTATGATTATTTTATGTTTTCTTTTTCTTTTTTCTATACTTTTATGTTATTTCTTATTTGATTTTTGCACATAAGGAAATATCAAATCTACACCTTTCATTTTATACACAAATGCATATAATTTATTTTAATGTTATAATAATCAATTACCAATTTCTATTTTTTGGTATCTTCCTTTGTTAATTTGTGATATTGCAGTACACCAATGAGTTCAAATTCAGTTTTAACAGACTAAAGTACTCTAAGTTTGACTTTAATGAGTGGCTATAACTTTTTTGACAAGATGAGTAACCCTTTTTTTTTTTTCCTATATAGTTTATGATTGTGATTGCTTATTAGTTATATGAGCTCTTGCCAATTTTGAGGTATATTTATAATTGATTTTTTTTGTGGCTTAATGAATATTCTCACTATTATTTTTTATTTTTATTTATTTTTTCAATTTTCTTTACTATTTTATTTGTTTTTATATATGTTGTCTGCTTCTTCTTTTTTTCTATATCTTTGTCCTGAAATAACCCAAAATGTCACATTACTAGTTTATTCTTCTTTGTGAAGTGATAAAAATAAGCATGGTAATGATTATTATGGTTTGTTAAAAATTGGGCTTTATGGACTTTTTGAAGACACTTAGAGATGGGCCTTAACTTGGGTTGAATTAAATTAACATAAAAGTAATAATGAGCTTGAATTTGGGTTTACTTAAAATTTGGCTATGTAGCCATAGGCTACTTTGTATTTTATATTTTCTATCATTTCTACTTTTACAATTTGTAAAAAGCTTTTAATAAAATCATTTCTTTATTTTTTTTCATGTTTTTTTTTCTTCATCTAAAACCCATAATTGCCACTTTAACAAATACTATATAGAAAAATTATAAATACAATGTCAAATAAAATAAAAATATAATAGTTACCCCTATTTACAAGTTGTTTTAAAAGAAAAGAACAAGCAAAAAATGTTTTGGATCCTTATTTTATTAGTTCCTTTAAATGTTTACACATGAGTATTTCATTGCCTAATATGAGTCATTAAGAGTACACCTAAGATTATTAGGCTAGTAAGACCTATTTGCTTAGTTGTCCTTCATTTATAATTTACATGACAAAAAAGGGCCAATTCATTTGTTATTTGCAGATTTTGATTGAAAAATCTCAATTACAAAGGAATGAATGTGAAAAATAATGGGCAATACCATTAGGTATGTCTTCTCTCTTCTTTTATTTAATATTTATGAATTTTATGATCTAAAATTGTTATGGTATTACAAGTGACATTTTTTTTGCTGACCACTAAGCTTATAGAGTTTATTATGTCATTGATTATTTGAGAGTGATAAGAGAAGAAGCTTAAGGATTTTAATGGAATGATTTAGGTATTTTGCTACAAGGAACATATTCAATTAAGTTTCCTTAACCTTAATCCCTAATTCCTACCCATATCAATTTTTGAATTAGGCTCCTCCTTCGGGCATCCTACTATAATTTATGCAAATCTAGATAAATCATTATTTAGGAGGTTTTGGGAACAATTGAGGTTGTTGCACTCGAATATCATAAAGTCATAGTTAATTACAAGGGATTTTAATATCATTCAATCCTTAGTAGAAAAGGTAGGAATAATAAATTGGATTAATGATTTAGCACTTGTAAACTTAGGTTTTCTTGATAGAAATTGACTTGGGCACAAGGATCAAGGATATGACTAGGTGAAGGCAATTTTATTCTAGATTAGATTGGGTAATGTGTAATGTTCAATCAAATCATTACCCTTTGTTGATTTGTTTTAATGGGGCACTGAGTTCAAATCCAATCTTTACACCCTTTTAGATTTCAAAGGGTTTGACTTCTTCATAATAGCTTTCATGATAAGGTGAAGATACACTGGAACAAGGCAGCCAAATTACTAAAAGCTTTGGCATGCCTTATTCTGTGTTTAAATCATTAGAATAAACTTTTAATTAGGGAATTTTTTCCATCATAAAAGTATATTGTTGGCAAAAATAAGAGGACGTCAAATATGCTTGACTAATAAATTTTATCAATGGTTAATGAAATTGTAATAACCCATATGTGAATTGAAAATGGTTTTAAAAGAGGAACTTATATAACATCAAAAGTCTAAAACTAAGTAGATTATTGAAGGGGATTAAAATACAAAGTTTTTTCATTCATTAGCTCTAATCCTTGGCATTGAAATATAGTTCGAACATAAAAAAATAAAGATAGACAATAAGAATGGGATGAGGTTGCTTTGTGAAGAAGTGCTTATGAATTCTTTTAGAGGTTATATACATAAAAGGGTTTACAAATCCATAATGGTTTACCTTAAGGCTATTTTACATTGAGAGATAAAAACCTTATAAAATAGTTAGCCAAAAAGGTTATTCTAAAGGACATTATGTTTACCATTTTTTATTTGAAGCCTTTTAAAACCCTAAGACCATATGGTTACCAAAACCCTAAGACCATATGGTTACCAAGTCTCATTCTTATGGAATTTAAGAAATACAGTGGGAGAATCTTCAATGAGATTTGTATTAAAAACTTGTAAGAAGCAAAGTTCCTTGAGGGGGTCAAGGACACATATAGTTTTAATTTTGAAAGTTAATGTATTATAGTAGCTAACTAATTTATGGTTATTTAGTTTATGTAATGTTTATTACAAGTTCATTACCAAATTTTTAGTTGCTCATTTGAAGTTATTGCTTTTTACATGGGTTACTTCGACATAGTTGAGTGTTATGTTTAGTAAACAGATCACTGATAACGTGGTAATCTTATAATAATTTATTTACATGCTTATGAGTTATCGAAGAAAGAGAGTAAGGATGGTTTTGAAATTGAACTTGGAGAAGGCCTATGATAAATTACGATGAGATTTTAAATGAAGCATTTTAATTGAGTTAAGACTTCCAAGTAATCTTATTGTTATCACTATAAAATACATTTTCTCAACTAAGACAAGGATTTTTTGGAATAAAACTCTTATAGAGGGATTTTCTTTAACTTATAACCTTAGATTGGGGAATCTTCTCTCTTTATATATATATTTGCTTATATGTAGAGACATTATCACATGTAATTGAGTAATTAATGTTGATGATATAGTGTGATTTGTTGAAGTTAGTGTTAAACTCATCTTTAATGACTAATATTGGATTTGTTGTTAACAAAATTTTACAGAGTCGTCTTTGTTGATTTGATATTATAAATGTCATTGAGATGTAGAAAGGTCGTTGGTCAAAACCGTTGATAGTAGGTCAAGTCTGAAGTTAAGGAGTCAATGTTGATTGTTGACTCTAACTTTTAGGAGTCAATGTTGATTATTAACTCTAAATTTTAAGAATCAAATATAACTGTTAATTGTAAGGCAACCCTCAGGAATCAATGCTGATTGTTGATGATTATGCAATCCTAAAACTCAAGACTTATAAATACATTAATGCATCTTTCATAAGATGTTGTGGGTTGTAGAAAAATAAGAGAGAACGATAAAGAAAGTGATCGACTAAGGAGGTATAGCACCAAGGAGAGGTGCAACTAGTAAAGAAGGCAACCACACCAAAAGAAGAAGAGAGTTGCAACAGTAGGTAACCATACCAACAAAAGGAGAGTTGCAAAACCTGACAGCCCTACCAAAGGAAGGAGAAAGTGCAGCAGCCACTTAAAGGAGAAGGTGTAATAACCACCCGAATGAAAAGGTACAACAATGACCCAAAGGAGAAAATGCAGCAACTACCCAAAGGAGAAGGTGTAACAACCACCCAAAGGAGAAGGTGCAACAGTCATCTCAGAGGAGAAGATGCAATAACCACCTAAAAGAAAAGGTGCAGCAGCCACCAAAAGGAAAAGGTGCATCAACCACCAAAGAGGAAGACAACAACAAATCAACCACACTAAGGAATAAGGTGTGCAGTGACAACAAATCAACCATACCAAAGAAAGGTGCAATGATAACCAATCAACCACACCAAGGGAAAAAGTGTGAAGCGACAAACCAAGGAAAAACCAGTAATTGCAGTAAGGACAAGGAAGCAATTACAATAATTAAAATGAAATAATTGTAGCAAGGAGAAGGTAGCATCTGCAGTAAGGAGAAGACAACAATTGTAACAAGGAGAATGAAGCAATTGTAGCAAGGAAAAGGCAACAACTGCAGTAAGGAGAAGACAACAACTGTAGCAAGGAGAATAAAGCAGTTGTAGCAAGGAAAAGGCAATAACTACAGTAAAGAGAAGACAGTAATTGTAACAAAGAGAAGGCGACAACAGAGGAAAGAGAAGATCTGTATTTTGTAATAGCAACTTATACACATTAAGTGATCTTTCTCAGAAAAAATTTAGTAATAAACCTTTTGATAAACTTCTTGAAAAAGGTTGTGAGACATTTGAAGTGATTGGGAGATCAATCCATTGAGTAATTGAGAGATCATTGTAAGTGTTTAAACAGTGATCCTTCCATAACATTAACTATATCTCTTGATAATAAGAGTGAATTGTGTAATTTAGGAGTGATCATATCATACTGTGGATGTAGCTTACAAAGTTAGGAGTGAACCACATAAAAAATTGTTGTGTTCTTGAGTGCTCACGTTTGATTGATATCCATATGACTGGTCTCACATAAAGAAGTAAGATAAAAATTGGATCATCGACTTTAACAAGTCACAGAGGCTAATTCAAATTGATTTGTAAAAAGCAAGCATCTCGCATTAATTCACCCTCTCCCACTCTCCCCCTTTTAGTGTGAGACTTAAGAAGGTCCTTATTAAGTGGTATCAAAGTCAATTTCCTCTGTTGATCCATTTTGTTTGCTTTGAACTGAAATTGTCTATTACTGTTGTAAATTTTTGCTAGTTGATATCATAAATAACATGAATAGTGTTAAAAGCAAGGGCATTCCCACTTTTAATGGACAAAATTATCAGTTATGAAAGAATAAAATGCTCTTATAAGAAGAATGTCACTTAGTTTGGATGTGTTTGAATTTGCTATTAATTGCTTTATACATATGGTTGAAGATGTTGTTATAACACCTACTTATAAGAAGAATTTGGAGTGTGATGGAAAAACGAGAAATGACTTATATACTTCTTTATCAGACAAAAAATTCATCAAAGTGATGAGATGTAACATAGTTAAACAAATTTGGGAAAAATTAAAGAATATTTATGAAAGAGATAAGGTTATAAAGGAAGCCAAGTTACAAATTTGGAGGAGCATATTTAAAGACAGAAAGATGTATAATGATGAATCTATGGATGTTTTCTTTACAAGAGTAAATGAAATTGTGTGCTCTATTAGAGGCTATGAAAAGGAGATCAACGATGTCAATGTGGTCAGGAAGATATTTAGAACCTTACCAGAAGTTTACAATGCTAAAGTTTCCTTAATATAAAATAGATATTTGGATAGACTACCCCTAAATGATTTGCACAACATATTGATGACTTATGAAATGAAAATAACTCCAATAAGGAAAGAAAAAAGTCTAAAATGGAGAAAGAGTTAGCCTTTAAGACAATGAAAAAATTAGAAATTAAATACCAAGAAGAAGAATTCGACAATAGCTCTTAAAAAGAAGATGGTGATACTAAACTAGATAACGTCATGACATACATGACCAAAAATATGAGAAAAGAAAAAGAGAAATATAATAAAAATTTACCTTTGAAGTGTTTTGACTATAGAGAAATTGGGTACTTTGTCGTAGATTACCCAAAGGGAAGAGAAGCAAATAGTAATGATGATATGCATTGATCCCAAGGAGGAGAACAAAGCAATCCAACTATTCTAAAATTGGAAATTCAAGTTCTAAAGGGAAAAAACAACTCTTCATGTCCAAAAGAAGAATTTTTTTTAAACAAGTTAGATAAAGATTCTAAAAATGAAGTTTCTGATAATTCTGATAATGATGCTATAGGGAATATGCTAGTTGCTCAAGTGATGAGGAATCAAGTAAAGAGGACGAGGATGAGTTGGTGCAGCAACTTGAGAATAAGTTGAGAGTTTGTTTGCACAAAAATAGCAAGCTAGAAAAAAAGATAAAACACCTCAAGAAGCTGTATAAAGATTTTGTTGTTGATGAATTTGATCTCTAGGTGAAAGAGAAGAAGTACTTGAAGAGAATTGAGGAGTTAAGTGTACATAAGGCAGAGCAACGCAAGATATACGAAGATCTTGGCGCTAAGGTGATTCCACAAGAGCAAAAGTAGTTGATTTTGCAAGCTAAGTTGCACAAGGCTGAGTCCGAATTGAAGCATGAAGAAAGCTTTATGCAGGACATGAAAGTGAGAAGAGAGTCATCTCCAACAAATGTCATCGAAGAGGATGCTATTAAAAAATTGGATAAGTGTTTAAACAAACAAAGACCTCATTCCATAAGGAATAAAGGACTTGATTATAATGAAAAGCCAAATGAGAAGGTAGCAAAGAAGAGGAAAATTGTGTTTGTGCCTGAAAGCAAGCACAATGACATTATGGAAAAGAGAAGCCAATCCAAGTTAAAATGGGTTAGGAAAGATGTGGTAAAAACTCTCATCCAAATGAGACAGATTGTCATAGATGGAAAAAAAATTGTCACAACAGTTGTTGAAGGTAGGGGATATGAACATAGTAAAAAAAGAAAATTCATATTTGAAGTATTTTGCTGAAACTATAGTAAGTATGGACACAAGGTTAATATGTGTTGGAATAATGGACCTATAATGAACAGGAATGTGAGGCAAGGGTCTAAGAGTAGACTTTATCAAGAAAGGAGATAGTCTCAAGTGAAAAGAAGTTATATTCCACTAAAAAACAGATTTGATTTGTTGGGAGAAATATGTGGAAGATGCAAAAAGGATGGACATATTGTTGAGGACTGCTTGACATTATTGTACGGTCAAAGAGTGCAAAGGAAAACACCTACACATGCTTCTACATTTGACCAAAGTAGAAGAAGAGGGAGAGAAATGACTATGGTTGTGGAAGTTGCCTCAAAGCTTCTAATAAAGAAAAGTCATAGATCTTGGACAGTAGCTTCTTTTCACACATGACAAGAAACTCCAAGGTGTTGAAAAAAGTAGTAAAATATGATGGAGGAACAATCACATTTGGTAATAATGGTACCTTAAAGATTAATGATATCGATTCTGCTGAAATTAATGCAAAAAAACTAAAATCAAATAATTTTTTTTTATGTTGAAGGGATAAAATACAAACTTATTAGTGTTAGCCAACTTTGTGACGACCAACATGAAGTTACTTTCAATAAGAGTGGGTGCATGATAAAAAGATTAAGTGATGATGTTGTTCTTATTAAGGGTGAAAGAACAAATGAAAACTTATACCAAGTTTCCAAAAGCAAAAACACATGTTACATGAGCACCAAAGATAAAAATTTGTTATGGTATAAAAGATTGGGACATTTTGGACAAAAGGGGCTGAAGAAGTTGTCAAAAAATGAAGCTGGGAAAGATGTACCCAAGTTGAGATGAAAAAGATATGTAATCTGTAGCACATGTTAAAAAAGAAATATGGTGAATGCTCCCCACAAAAATGTGGAGATTTAAACAAATAAGCCATTAAAACTTATATATTCGGACGTTTGTGGACCTATGAGACAAAGATCAATAAAGGATGATAAATATTTCATTTCTTTTATTGATGAGTTTACAATAATGACTTATATTATGTTCTTGAAACATAAATCAGAGGTTCTCAATAATTTTAAGAGCTATAGGAGGTTGGCTAAAAATCAATTGGGGGAGAAAATTAAAAAGTTCTAGATGGACAATGGGATAAAATATACATGCTGTAAATTTGAAGATTATTTAGAGAAATATAGAGTGAAACATGAATATGCTAGTCCTTACACACGTCAACAAAATGGAGTAGCTAAAAGAAAAAATAGAAGTCTAGTGGATATAGCAAGAACCATGTTGGCTGAATATGGTACTTCACATGTCTACTGAAGATAGGTTATTACTATTGTAACTCAGATTCAAAATAGATGTTTAATGAGACCACATATAGAGAAGACACTTTATGAATTGTGGAATGAAAAAAAAAAAACAAGTGTAAAATATTTTAAAGTGTTTGGAAGCTCATACCGCATTAAAATCAAAAGCAAAAATCTCAACAAATTTGATGAGAAGACCGATGAAGACATATTCTTGGGTTGTGTATCAAATAACAAAGGTTTCAAATGCTTCAACAAAAGGTTGTTAAAAATTGTGGACAATTTTGATGTTAAAATAATTGTGAACAAGTCTAAAATTGATATACTTATGTGATAGAATCAGTTAGACTAGAAAATAAGTTATCAATAAAATTCATCAAATCATATTCATTAAAAAAAGTTGTAAATTGACCTTTTCAATTAAAATAATTTTGACTCATTTAAGAAACAATATTTAATATTATTAAGGGTTAGTCAATGGAGTTAATAATAGTATTAAACAATTATACATAATTATTTTAGAATATAAGGGTGGGTAACAACTTTATGGAAGTCATGTTAATAGTTGTATTTTCTACCATGACTATGAAAACAAGCTAAGTTGGTGAAATATAAAAAGTTCTAATACCATATTAAGTCATAAAGAAAATAATTATTTTGATTTTATTTATTAATTCAAATAAAAATATATATTAATAATTTAAAAACATTTATAATATTATTTATGATATAAAATCATATAATATTATTTTAAAATTAAATATAAAAAATTTTATTCTTAAAGGCTAAATTTTTATTAATTCTCTATGATTTCAAGATTCTCTATTAATAAAAAATTATAGAGATTATTCTTTATTACGATAAAGAAGTTGAGTTAAATGTGAAAAATATTTTCAATCCTGATACCCTCTAATCAGATTAGTAGTAGAAAAAGTCTATAGATACAAAATTACTCTTTGATAACTTAAATAAGCTTGTTTCACGCTGTAATCTATACTATAGTAATAATATTCTCTTCAATGACTAGACACTGATAGCAAATGGAGGTTTACGGGTTAAAGTATAATTCCCACAAATCTTAGCCCTTTTTTATATTCTTCCCCTCCCATCAAAGCTATTCACCATATTAAAGTGAAAAATATAACTATACCTTCTGGTGAATAAGAGAAAAAGTTTCCATTGTAAATTATGTTAGCGGACTATGATAGTTCATTGATAATAACTTGGTTTAATTTGCTTTCATCGATACAAGCATTACCTTGTCTTCAATAACATCTGTCTACCTTTCTATTTCACTCTTTGTATACATATACGACATAAATAAAAGGTCTTTCGAGGCAAGTTTACAAATACATCTCCACACAATTAGGTTTCTTTGACTTCATACTGATGGGAGATTGTGATAGGCGACTGCTTATAGATAGGCCTTTGCTCGGACCATAGTTTCATATTAACTGTTCCCGTCCCCCAATGGATGGAACAGTTGTGGACTTCATTAGTGTTGAACCTATTGATTAGTGTCACACCAAGGCATCTATCAACAAGCATCCATTCACTTGAAATGAAAGCCACAATCAAATGCTGAGAACATATAGCTGTGAAGCAATATTGCTTCTTCAAGTTGATGTATTAACTCACTGATAAAAAAAAAGTGATAATTTGTACCCCTACAACATGATATTCTCACAGTTTTGAACACCTAAATTTGTTAAATTAACTATGCATATTACTTATCCACGATCACTTCAATCCCTAACTTAAGAATCTCATTATTGGGGAGAAACTAGGTTCAAGAACCACTTCCATCTGAAATTGTATCTAATTCAGAAATATAACCACTGAATAAGATGGTCCATAGTCAACAATGATAGACATACAGATCCATGTCAAATTTGCTCGAATTACTACGTCTTATCTTGGGAGTTGGGACTAGGAAAGGGATCGACTTTGATTAACCAACACCTTGGATATTCTTAAATCTAAAGAAGTCATCAGTATGTATGCAATAATGAAATGACAAACAAATTTCTAGTCCGTGACAAGGGGTATTAGAAATTTTCTCTAGAATCCTATCTGGGTTGTACTTTGGCATTTGCAAAACAATACATTAATTTAAAATTTTCATCATAATGGTGAAAAAGAAATAAATAACTGTTATTATCAACAGGATAACATCTAACTTAAGCTTACCACATATTCGCTTCTTAGTCGGTGGATCAGCTTTCTAAATTTTATTGTGACAAAATAGACAATTATATTTCACCACCCTATTCCTTCACAAAGAAAACAGCTCTATAGTGTCTGCCACTAGCCTATTTAAGTTTATGATTATTTCATCATATAAATTGATCTTTATGCAAGTTTCTCCTTAGTTTTTCCCTCATTCTTGCTAAGATGAGGCAAGTGGAACATGCTAGAAAAGACCTTAGTCTACCCTCTAGGGGGGAATTCAAGTGCATAAGAATTTCTATTGTCATTGTTGTTGGAGAAATTCATGAAATTTACAAAGGAAGTTTATTAGCCATTATGGTCTATTTCCTCCGTCCAATCTGACTAAGCTTTGTTTCTTTTAATTCTCCTAATTATGATCACTAAAATACTAAGGAATAGGATATGATGAGATAATTCTGACCCAAAATAAAGAAGATAATTATTCATAACATGTACAATACCATTTGCCAAAAGATTCCCTTCGTAGAATTGGTCACCAGATTCAGGCCAAATGTCATGCTTTGAGCCATCAGTTGAGATGAATGAGACAAAAGTTTCCATTGGGTGCAAAAGACTAAATGTAAGGTGCACTCTCCAGCAAACCAACCTACAGCCAAAAATGGAAAAGAAATGCCATTACTTTCATATGTATAAAGTGTGCTGTGTGATTTTGAATTAGGAATTGCCTTTATTTCACATTTCAAATGGCTACTAGGAAATATCTTATGCCCTCTCTAGAAAGCCCAAAAAGTTTACAATTTTATTGCATGATTGCAACTCAGTTAATTAACATATGAGTTGTTAAAATATAACATATGATTTATATCTTGAACCTCACCCCACAATTTAAGCTTTTTGATGGAATGGTTGTGACATGGTATCAAATTCTTAATGAGGAAGTGATCTTGTATTTGAACCACAATACCCCCACATTTAATTGTGAATTTTTACAAGTATAGTAAATCTACATTTCATCATTTATATGTTAGACCTCACCTAACAACTTAAACTTTTAGGTGGAATGGTTTCTCAACATAGGTTTTGTCACCAAAATTGCAAAAGCTATAATCCTTTTCTTTTGTTTTTCAAATTTAATGAGAAGTCTAATGTACATCAATTTCTGTCTAACTAATTTTTTTGTTTCAATTTCAACACCATCATCACATTGACATACAAAATTTAGGTAGTTATATGTGATAATATGCCAAAATTGAAACAAAAAATTTGTTTGAGATCCAAATCAATGCAAACTAAAGTTCACACAAAATTTGAAAAAGACTCAAAATTCATGCATTTTTGGGTCATAAATCCATACACGTATCATTTCAATCAACAGGAACAAAGGTCAAATATTATTAGCCATAAAGAAGTACAATGCAATTATATTTTGACCCATGAACAAAGAAATAGAAAATATCATGAAAAAAAAAGAAAAAAATTTGTTAATTTGGTAAAAATAATTAAAAAATGGTAGGCCAACAGAAATATTGTTTCAATAAAATGAATAATAAAAAGACTAGTCAAAGAAAAAATAGTAGAATACAGAAGCCAAAAAACTACATGCAAAATATTTAAAATAGTTGTTCCCTATATTATCAACTGTAGAGATCAATATATAAGCTGATCCTAGTGCTTTTTCTTCATTCAAGACTTTTAAGTATTTGGATTAAACCATTGTTTGATAACCAGGATGTTCACAAATGTTAAAAGAAGTTCAAGCAAAATTATTTAAACATCCATATTTGGGACAAGGATCAATTGCATAGGCAATACCGTCAAAGTGCCAAGGAGCCCTAGCAAAATATATGCTTGGCATGGCAACCTTGAGAGCATAATTTGAGGAATCCAAAGGAAATGTACCAGTTTTTAATCCCTGGAACCCAGCTAACTAGTAACTAGCTCTATTAACAGGTCTTGTTGAACTTGTTGTGGGTAAGCTACATAACAACTTGAAATAATCATTAAGTGAAAAATTATTAGTTTCATTCTTATCTAACCTTGAAAATCCACCAGAACCAGCACCAACATTATAGGCCACAATGCCAGAGTTTATCTGGAGAATAATTGGATCATCTTTTGGGATAGAGATCCACCGATGAAGAATCAGGCCACTGCCAATATCTTTTTCTAATGTAAGAGATTCCTCCTCTCTTGTACGCTCAAGATGTCGCCTAGAAATAAAACAAATTTAGGAGAATATGCAGTGTGTATGCAAAAACATAAGAAATCATGGCAGTACTTATAGGGAACCACAAAGAATTATTGGAGAAACTGGGCTGTTATCTTTGGCTCTATCTGGCTATTGCATAAGGAAAGCCAACAGAATCCATAGTTGCATGCAATTCTACACCCACTGATTATGTTATAGTGAACAAAGGAAGAATAGTATTAAACTCATCATACTCGATACTTTAGGATTGAACTAGTGAAACTGTATCTTGTTGCTCCTACAATCACTAGGCTGGGGAGTAATAACACAAACACATGCCAACACTTGGACCATTTTGTGATTAATCAACTACCAATTACCCGTGGTTATCTTCTATTACTTGCACTTTCATTCTTCACAATAGGGACACAAAATAACTTTTGCATTAACATTGAGACCTTAGCTCAATTTCACAAAGTATATCTATTAATGCAGCTAAGATTGCCAAATTCTCACTCATCATTCTACAAATCAAGCCATTGTCGGCTTAAGCCATCTCATTTCTATATTGTTTCCTTATTTATCCTCATTTGGGTAAGTCTTAAACCTGAGTTAAAAGAAGAAGATTTAAGGGCATAGGAAAAAATGAATTAAAAATGGGAAGGTTGACACAACCCACTAAGAAAAGAAAAACAAATACTAATAACAGAAACAACATGTCTTGAATAGTGGGCCAGTTAGCTGGCTTTTCAATCACCACTTTCCATGGCCTCCTCAATCTCTACGTTACAGGTAAATCTCATGAAAAAGCATTGCAAGGTGTACTTCTTTAAGCCTGCTGCTAGCAGGTGGCATCTTCATCTAAACATTGGTTAGGTGTCATATGGTGAAGCAAGAGTGACTTTGCTAGCTTGATATTTTGTTTTATTATAACTATTTATTTTAATTAGAAGAGAAGACATGATTAGCATGTGACTATTATAAAAAATAGATGACTAAGATTATATAAAATTTTATTTCATCAAAAGTTAAGATTTAATATTACCATAACCCTAGCATAAATAAGTTTCGTTGTTGGATAAATTTTACAAATTTTGTTATTTTATTAAAATATCAAGATTTCTTAATAATAACAATTTTCTCTAAACCCTAACCCTAATTCTTTTGTTCCAACTTAATTTTTTATCTAAATTCAGCTCTTATTTCAATTTCTCTACACCAAGCTTAGTATCAAAGCCCAACAAATCCTACCATTCAATTAGGGTTTCGTTTTCTCACCATAATTGGACTTGGCAGCAAAGGTCATGGTAGAGAAGCAGCTCAATAAACTGAATTGGCTGATTTAAGATTATATGATTGAAGATTTGTCACACGCTATTCAAGTTTTGCAATGACAGATACCCATGGGAGCTTGAACAGAGGTTCTGGAAGGCGAACACAATGTCCAAAATACACCAAGAGGTGGTTTTGTGGATGAAACAAGTCTGAAAGACTTTAAAAACCCATGTCACGACACTGGAGCCATTAATCATGTGGCAAGAGGTGGTCCAAAAGCAAAATTGATTCTTATTCTTAATTTAAACGATGGTGGAATGAAGGTATAAGTTGAATTTTATCAGAAGATACATGCTAAAAATTATTTTGATTGGAAAACTAGTATTTCCAATTATGTTAAATGGAACCCAAAGGCAAAAAAATTGTAAAGTACTGTTTCTTAAACTAAAAATGAAAGGCCTTGCACTTCAATGGTGGAAGAGAGTCAAATAGCAACATAAATGAAAAGGTAAGCCAAAAATCAGTACTTAGAAACTCATGAAAGCAAAGTTATGAAAACAATTTGACATACTAATCATGCGATGGAGTAGAATGAGAAATTACATTCATTAAAGCAATAAAGTATGTTGTTGAAGTGCAACTGCAACAAATTATCTATCAAAGTTGGTTTAAATGAGACCAACAAACAACTGGTTTTTCGTTATCTTACCAATTTAAATCAATCAATGAGATAAGAGTTGCCCATTTATATAGTCTCAAACATGCCCGATAATATACTTTAATAACTAAAAAGTGAGTTTTGCGCTATAGAACTAGGAAATCTATTTATAGCAGATCTAATGGTGATGGACATAGAAGCTTTTGGAACAGTCAAACATGTCAAAAAAGCAAAAAGCAGTCAAGGAGTTGCCAAAGCACTAAAGTCAATACATAGAATGTTGCCAACACTAACAAAAAAGAAAATGGCAAAAATTTTGCACAATCTAGCACCAAAATTATTTCTCAATAGGATTCTTTTGAGGCTTGCAGTAGTTTACAAGTGATGTTTTATGTATGGCAAGAAGGGATATTAGTCTTATACTTGGCCATAATGAAGAGCAACTCTAGCTAAGTTTGCAAACAATGAGGAGGTCTCAGAGGCTTTGTATATGATGATAATATTGATGAAAATGAGGGTATTAATGTGTACCCAATTGAAGGAGAAACCTTAGTGGTGCAAAAAGTAACAACTGCTACTACCAAAGAAGAATATTAGAGGTAGCATAGCACTTTATCTTAAAGATTGAAAGAGCAATTTTTCTTCTTATTTTGAATAATACATTAAACAATACCTTTATAGATACTAAACTTAGTAAAAAAGGAAATTGACAAAAAAGTAAAAATCTTATTGAATCTCATAACTTATGGAAGACTTAAAAAAATTTACCTAAATTAGTTTATTTCTAAGGATATATTGTAAAAATAGTTAACTATGCACAGTATAGGCTACTCATTACATTTTCCCACCCTCCCCCTCAAGCTGATGAATAGATATTCTCCATTCCCAGCTTGGATATTATACTTTGAAACACTAAATTGTTTAACCCTTTGGTAAGTACATCAGCAAGCTGGCTGTGTGTAGGTATCTGAGGGATACAAATCAACCTACTCTTCAAGTGTTCTTTGATAAAATGTTTGTCGACTTTGATGTACTTCGTTCAATCATGTTGTATTGGGTTGTGAACTATGCCAATTGCAAACTTGTTGTCACAATAGTCTTATTGAGTCATCTCACTTAATCTTCAGGTCTTTTAAAATGATCTTTAACCAAAGTACTTCACACACACCATGAACCATCACTTAAAATTCTGCCTCTACACTAGACCTAGTTACTACATTATGTCCTTCATGTCACAAGGTTTCCATCAAGAAATGTGCAATATCCAGTGATTGACTTTCTTTCAACAATTGACCTTACATAATCAACATTCGTGTATGTCTCAAGTGTTAAACCTCTATTCCTTTTGAACAAAATACCTTGGTACTCCTTAAGGTACTGTAACACTCGATAAGTTGCTTGTAGATGAACTTTCTTTGGGTTATGTATGGATTAGCTAATCACACTAACTACATATGTTATATCTGGTCGTGTATAAGACAAATCACGGAGTCTTCCTATAAGGCATTGATATGTTGCCCTGTCTACCGCAACATCCTTCTTTGCCTTTCCAAGTCTAACATTCTAAGCTATTGGAGTACTTGTTGGTTTGCATGTTATCATACCTGTTTCCTTGGGGAGATCCGTGACATATTGTTGTTAGGAGATAAAAATGTTCTACCTAGAGCGAGCAACCTCAATCCCAAGAAAATATTTCAGCCTTCCTAACACCTTGATCTCAAATTTCTTGCTTAAACAATGACTTAAGATTTGTTTTTCTTTGTTATCATCTCCTGTCACTATTATGCCATCGATATAAACTAAGAAAATTGTGATTCTCCCTGAACTTAAGTGTTTAATGAACAATGTATGATCGTCTCAACTTTATTTATATCTCATAGCTATCATAACTCTAGCAAATCATCCAAACCACACTTGTGGTGATTGTTTTAGACCATATAAGGCTTTCTTTAATTTAAACACAGTTTGAGAATCCAAATTCTTCCTATAACCTGGTGAGACCTCTATATAAATTTCTTCCTTTAGTTCTCCATACAAGAATGCATTCTTTACATCAAATTGTTGTAATTCTCAAACATAGTTAGCTGCCAACGACAACAAAACTCTAACAACATTCATTTTTGCAATTGGAACAAAGTTTCTAGATAATCAATTTCATAACTTTAAGTATACCTCTTGGTTACCAACCTTACTTTGTATCTTTTTTATCAATCCATCTACTTTATACTTTAATAATATACACTTATTTACACCTTACAAGTCTCTTTCTCACTAGTAACTTTACTAACTCCTAAGTTCTATTTTTCTCTAATGTCTCCATTTCCACATTCATAACTTGTTTTCATTTCTTATTGGACAAAGTCTCAAATAAGGTGGTAGGAATGGTAATAATGTTTAAACTAACAAGGAAGGATTGATGAGATGGTGAAAATTTCTTAAAAGACATAAAGTGTGCAAAAGAATATAAAGGTTGTTTTGTGCACTCTTTTGTTGCTTTCCTAATGGCAATGGGAAGATCCTGGTCATCCTTACTCACATGAAGTTTAGTTTCATTTTGCAATGTAGGATTAGAGATTGTTATCTCATTTTTAGGACTTGGGTTGGACTCTTGGACCTAAATAAATTCAAGAATAGTCATCTTTTTCCTTGTGAACACCTTGACTTTGTCAAATCTCACATTCTCAAGTGCAAAATCTATTTTTTGTTGAGAATTTTCAGACATAAGTTCAAGTTCAAACATGAATTTAAGAGAATTTTCTGATATATGGTTAGGTTCATTTTCAAATATATGTTTAGGAAGATTTTCAAACATAGATTTAAAGAATTTTCTAACATATGGTTGGGTTCATTTTCAAATATATGTTTAAGAAAATTTTCAGTCACAGTTTGGTACAATGAGACAAGATAAATTGGATGATTTATACATAGACAATGGCGATAGATCAAGTAAAACACCTTCTTCCCTATTTTCTATTATTAAATTCTTCTCTTGAAAATAAGGATTGGTGACGTAAGACTCATGTTCGTTGAAAGTGATATTTATTGAAACATAAAACTTCTTTGATAGAGGATGGTAGTACTTAATCCTTTATAAGTCGAGGAATGCCCCAAAAAGATACATTTTATTACCCTTAGATCTAGTTTCTTCCTAGTTAGACAGTGGACATAAATAAATAAGACACACCCAAATATCATGAGAACAAAGTTATTTGTAATTTGTAAATTAGGGTAGATTGTGCAAAGTATTTCCATAAAACTTTTGAATTCTAAAACTTTTGATGGCTAACGATTTATAAGATGAGTTGGAACATAAAGGCTCAGGTTTTTTCAAGAAGGTGGTCATTTTGCCTTTCAGTTACTCCATTTTGCTGTAGTGCATTAACACAAGATGATTCATGTACTATCACTTCCTTTTGAAAGTATGGAGTTAGGGTTTGATTAAAATATTTCCTAATATTATCCAACCTAAACCTTTTAATGTTGATTTCAAATTGATTTTTAACCATGGAGCAAAAATTTGAGAGAATAGTACTAACAATGGATTTATACTTGAGTAAAAAAATTTAGGTAACATGAGTGCAATCATTAATAAATAAAACAAACCATTTTGCCTCAGAAATATTTGGAATAAACATAAGACCCCAAATATCACTGTGAATGAAATAAAAAGGAATAGTGCTCCTTTTGTCCCTCATACATTGTTCTATAGAAAGATCTTAAAAGTTCCTTGCAGCTCTTCTTAAACCCATTTTATTAGGTCTGCCAATGCAATGTTTTTTCCTTTGATTAATAAAATTTGAAATGCTGGTGTATTTCATAAAGTAAGGGTTTTGTTTATTCAAGCCCTCAATGAGATGAACACTGGAGACTTTCAGCAGGCGACAAGACCTATGATCCCCAAAACACATGAATTATCTGTTTCAAAATGATAAGCCTTAAAATCACAATTACTAGGTAATTCTGTAGCATGTGCATTTTGAAATCAACTAATTGGTGCTAAGGGAGAAATGCCTTTGAAGCAATTTAGACCAGGGAGAAATGCAAGCATTTCTAATGGTCAGATTTCAATTTTTGGCCATTCTATATTAAAGTGGACCCCTGAGTTCTCTGCACCATTTATGTTTTAAGAATTGATAAGGACATCCCTCAGTGAATTCTCCATTGTTTTTCCCTTTGCTTCACTGAAGCTACTGAATCCTCCCCTTCTCCTCATATCAACAGGTTACAAAAAATGAAATGAAATGGAGCATTTATAAAAGCTTACTTTATGGTGTTGTATTCTTTGGAACATCCTGCATATCGGTACTCTGTACCACTGTATTCTTCATATCCTTCAATCTCAATCCTGCTATGAAGCCACTATCTTCCTGTAATTGTCATTGATAAAACATATATAAACAACACCACACAAGAAAAAGTCTGCAAACAAACATGATCCAATACCAAACCTGCAATCTTAAATGCTGATGCAATCCCCATGATTTGTGCTGATGCAATCCCCATGATTGTTGTGGATGTAATCCCCATGATTTGTGTTATGTAATCCCCACGATTTGTGCTGATGCGATTTCCATAATTTGTGTCTGCTATAATTCTCCTTTATTATTTAATAATTATCTTTTATTATTTCCAAATTAATAGGCGAGATTCTATCTCGATAGTAGTCTGTTAAGCCTATATAATTATAATACCTTACATCTTTTGGTATTTAACTAAGTAGTAATATTATCAAAGCATTTAGCTTATTAGAGGTCGATCCCCTCAAAATGATCATTAGAGGCTGATTTCCTCAAAGCAATCAATCTTATCTCTTTATTTCTTATTTTTAATCCTCAATTGCTCAATCCATATTTCAAATTCATAATCCAAAAACCCTAGGTTCTCATCATTTGGTATCAGAGTCGGTTCTTAAGGATCTATTCTGCCTTCCCTAAAAAAAAAAAAAAAAAAAAGTTTATGCCCCTTACCCAACAACAGAAGAAAATTCGAGGTATTACCAATTTGTAACCTTACAGTATGTCTTCACACAACTCTTCTGATTCAAACGTCAGAATATCTTGAGTTGAAGAATCATTTAAAAAATTTGAAAAAATGCAAGAATATATACAAAAGTCCTTTAAAAGGCTCAAGCATATAGTTCTTTCTGAATCATGAAATTAATCAAGAAACAATACTTTCAGATCGACTAGTAAGCAAGGAGAACCTATGGAGTCCTGTGGAGGCACCAATTGCGACTATACTCAACCTCACACAAGGGTAGAATTTCCTCACTGGGACGAGAGTGATCTTGCAGGTTGGATCTCCCGGGCGGAAAAAATATTTTCGCTTCCATCGTACGCCAGAGCTCTCTAAAGTTAAAATTGTTTCTATTCAATTAGAAGGGGATGCAGTCCAATGGTATGATTGGGTCGAAGAATATGGCAGAATTCCAACATGAGCTGAATTCACTAAAGGCCTTCTTATGCGGTTTGGGCCCTCAAAATACCACAATGTTGACGGAGAACTCGCAAAAATTTTTCAAACATCCACCGTCCTCGAATATCAAAGTCGATTCGAGCGACTTGCCAATCGAGCTAAAGATTGGTCCGAAAGGCAATTGGTGGGAACATTCATTGAATGGCTTACTACTGATATCCGACAGGAAGTCAAGGCTCGCCAACCATGAACAATGGTAGTAATTATCTCCTTTGCTCGCCTACAGGAGGAGAAGCTAAGTGCTGAAAGTCGTCGGCTATTTGCTAAAGTGGCCAGCAAACCTATCAAAGGTAACACCAACTCACCCTCTTTTACTCGTCCTTCTAACACTAGACGCTTAACCCAGGAACAATTAAAAGAGCGAATGGCAAAAGGGTTGTGTTGGCATTATGATGAGAAGTGGCATAAGGAGCACCGTTGTAAGCAAGGGAAGCTTTTAATAATTGAGACAGTTAAGGAGACTAAAGAAATAAATGATGATCACACGAGCCCAGATAGTGATAACATTTTTGTTGAATACATAGATGAGCCTGCAATGCATGCTTTAGCGGGGTATGCTAACTAACAAACTATGAAGATTGATGGATTCCTCAAGGGATGACTAGTAGTGGTACTAATTGACTCGGGTAGTACCAATAACTTTATGGATGAGAAGATCGCCAAAAGGCTTGCTTTTTCAACTGAGGATTGCGACAAGTTTGCGGTGAAGGTTGCAAACAAGAGAAATTTGACATGTTAAGGGAAGTGCACAGAGGTAAAACTCGTGTTACAAGGTCAGATCGTTTATGTTGATTTCTTCTTATTACCCCTAGAAGATTATGAAATTGTCCTTGGCATTGATTGGTTGTGGACCTTGGGAGATATTACTTGGAATTTCTCTAGGTTAAAAATGAAGTTTCTATTGAATGGACATCCAGTGGAATTACATGGAAGACGTGAGAGCAAAATTACCACTATTAACAGTCATCGAATGGAGAAGGTCTTACAGAAGGCAGGACAAGGGTTCCTGGTGCAGTTGACAGGTGCGGAGGTGGCCAAATCATATTCCATACAAGAGAAGGAGATTACAACACTATTAACCGAATTCTCTCACTTGTTTGCTAAGCCCGCAGGTCTACCCCTGCAAAGGACACACGACCATCGTATTCTGTTATTATCCGAGAATACACCTGTTAATGTTCGACCCTACCGTTATCCACACTTCCAAAAAGGAGAATTAAGAAAATTGTTAAGGAAATGTTGGAAGTTGCCATCATCAGACTGAGTGTTAGCTCATACTCATCTCCTGTCCTTTTAGTAAAAAAGGACAGTTCCTAGAGGATGTGCATGGACTATCGGGCGCTTAACCACATCACTGTAAAGGATAAATATCCTATTCCCGCGGTCAATGAACTGTTAGATGAATTGGGAGGTACTCAACTATTCACAAAACTAGATTTAAGGTCGGGATATCACCAAATCCAGGTCCATAAGGAGGATATTCAAAAAACAGCTTTCAGGACACACGATGACCATTACAAGTTTCTGGTTATGCCCTTTGGGCTTACCAACGCACCTTCAACATTTCAAAGTTTAATGAATGATATCTTTCGGCCATATTTATATAAGCTTGTTCTAATATTTTTTGATGATATTTTGGTATATAGCTCTTCCCTTAAAACACATTTGTCATATTTGTGGACTGTATTCACCACCCTGCATGAGAACTCTCTATTTGTTAAAAAGAAAAAATGTAACTTTGCTAGCCCAACAGTGGAGTATCTTAGTCATGTTGTCTCCAAAGAAGGTGTAGTGGTTGACCCTTCCAAAATTCAAGCGATGTTAGATTGGCCAATTCCAAAGACGATCAAGGCACTACGAGGCTTTTTGGGTTTGACTGGTTATTACTGCAAGTTTGTTCATAACTATGGAAAGATCAACACTGAACTAACAACTCTCTTGAAGAAGGATTCATTTAACTAGAACGACAAGGCGGAGGAGACGTTTAATCAACTCAAGCGAGCCATGACAACTACCCCAATTCTTGCCTTACCAGATTTTAGTAAGGTATTTATTATTGAATCGGATGCTTCTGGAACTGGAATTGGTGTGGTATTAATGCAGGAAGGTCGTCCTATTGCCTTTACTAGTAAAGCATTATCACCAAAACATCTGAGTATGTCTATTTATGATAAAGAGATGTTAGCTATTGTTCATGCAGTCTCGAAATGACATCCGTATCTCATTGGGAGGCATTTTCAAATTCGGACCGACCATAAAAGTCTAAAATATTTATTAGAGCAGTGAATCTCTTCTATGGAACAACAAAAATGAATTTTTAAATTATTGGGATGCAATTATGAGATCATTTATAAAAAGGGGAGCGAGAATTTGGTAACTGAAGCATTATTTCGTATTCCAAAGCAGGCTGAAGTGGTGGCACTCTCTATCCCTACCTGCACTACAATTATGCAAATTAGGAGGGAGTGATGGGATGATCATGAAACTCGAAAGATCATTAAGAAGCTACAAACAAGTCCTAACTCTATTACTCATTACACTTGGGATTCTCAAGATTTACATTATAAAGTGAGATTAGTACTTGTTCCTCGTTCTCACTACAAGGACACAATCATGCGAGAATATCATGCATCCTTGACTGCCGGCCACTCAGGATTTCTTCGTAACTACAAGCGTATTGGTAAGGAGTTTTATTGGAAAGACATGAAGAAGGAAATCAGGAGGTTTGTAACTGAATGTGATATATGCCAACGTTATAAGAGTAAATTTGTAGCATCCCCAGGACTTCTTCAACCTTTACCTATCCCAGAAAAAGTTTGGACATACATCTCTATGGATTTTATTGAGGGACTTCCACTGTCCCAAGGTAAATCTATTATTTTTGTTGTTGTTAATCGCTTGACCAAGTATGCTCATTTTTGTGCAATTAGTCACCCTTATACTGCTACTAGTATTGCTCAAGTTTTTGTTGACAATATTGTAAGGCTTCACGGTGTTCCTAAATCAATTGTTAGTAATCGAGATAAGATTTTCATCAATAATTTTTTAAATGAACTATTCCACTTGCAAGGGACGCAGCTGAATATGAGTACTATTTATCACCCACAGACAGATGAACAAACTGAGATAGTCAACTAATGCTTAGAAAACTACCTTCGTTGCTTTGCAAGTGACAAGCCAAAGAATTAGGTAAAATGGCTCCCTTGGGCCGAATAGTGGTATAATACGACTTATCATTCCTCTACAAAGATGTCCCCCTTTCAAGTCGTTTATGGGTGAGTTCTACCTATTCTTACCAGGTATACAGCTAGATCATTTCATGTGGATCAAGTCGATAGAGACTTGCAAGACAGGGACAGGTTGCTTCAACTCCTTAAGGACAACTTTATTGCAACCCAAGCCCGTATAAAACAACACGCGGATATACATAGTACGAAGCAAGAATTTTTAGTGGGAGATTAGGTCTATCTTAGACTCCAACCATATCGACAGTTATTCGTTCCTTTCCGATCCTCAATGAAATTATCTACTTGTTTCTTTAGGTCATACCAAATTTTGGAACGCATTAGTCCTGTTGCCTACCATCTTAATTTAACAGCAGAATTAAAAATACATCCTATCTTCCATATCTCTTGCTTGAAACAGAAGATAGGAGATGGTGTGGTGACACAAAGCCAACTGCCTGACATTACTGGCACAGGAGAGGTTAACCTTCAACCACAAGTCATCCTAGACCGATGTATTATCAAACGTGAAAATCGAGTTGTTATCCAAGTCCTGATTCAATGGACTAACCACCCTATTGAGAATGCTACCTGGGAGTTCTATCACTCTTTTGCAAATCGATTTCCAGACTTTATTGCTAATCAGTTTTGAGGACAAGGCTATTTTTGTAGGACAAAAGAATGATGTGATTCCCATGATTTGTGTTGATGCAATCCCCATAATTGGTGCAGATGCAATCCCCATGATTTGTGTGATGTAATCCCCATAATTTGTACTGATGTGATTTTCATAATTTGTGTCTGCTATAATTTTCTTTTATTATGTAATAATTATTTTTTATTATTTTCAAATTAATAGACGAGATTATATCCTGATAATAGTCTGTTAAGCCTATATAATTGTAATACCCTACATCTTTTGGTATTCAACTAAGTAATAATATTATCAAAGCATTTAGCTTATTCCAGGTCAATCCCCTCAAAGTGATCGTTGGAGACTGATCCCTTCGAAACAATCAATCCTATCTCTTTATTTCTTATTTCCAATCCCCAATTTATCAATCCATATTTCAAATCCATAATCCCAAAACCCTAAATTCTCATCAAATGCTTTACCTATAGTTTAATGGACATGTTATATCTTCCTCACATTGGCAAGAAATAGATTCTAAAATGTCATACCCTATCTAAGAATAAGAAAGTATGGGTCTGGTGTAAAGAAGCTGAAATAAAAACTAAATTTAGGTAAAAAATTGAAATTAGAACGAGATATTAGGATTAAGGTTTAGAGAAAACCACTATTGTTAACAAACATTGATATTTTTCTAAAATAGCAAATTTGTAAAATTTGTCCCACAACCGAATCCATATATACTAGGGTTACGATGAGATTAAATTTCAACCTTTGATGTGATAAAACCTTATCTAATCCCAGTCATCCATTTATTAAAAAAATCATAGGATAATCACATAGCTTCAAACCAAAACAAGTAACTAAAATGAAACAAAATAGCAAAGATGCTCCTGCATCAAGCCCCATCTGCTCTCTTCTCAAAAACCTTCAAATTAATGCATATCATACTCTAGAGCTGACAGTTACAGAGGTACATGCATAACATGGTTTTCATATTCTCTATATCTTCCTTTTCTTTACAGCAGCAACATTTGTCATGAGTAATGTCTGCAGGCAAGGCTTGTTGATCTTATAAGCTGAAATTGTATTCTCTAGAACTTCAGAAGTACTATTTGATTCAGAGAAGAGTAAAAAGGGATTAAAAGAAAGCATTGTGTTTTCTTCACCAAAATCAAGTAAGCCTTAAATATTTATTAGAAATAATTTGGGATTACAGAATCACCACTGAAACTTATTCCTGGAAGTGAGACACAACGTACACAGAGGAAAAAAGGAGATTGGAGGTTCTAAGCCCAGTCCAAGAGTGCATGTTTTACATCTATGTTGTGAGCATTACCTGAAGGACAATGTTCCATAGAAATCATTCTGCCATCAATTCAGGGAACTACTTCAACAATCCAATCACCAGTTTTCAGTTCAACAAGGTTTGTCAAGAGCTGCATTGCCTTGGGTCCAAAAACACCTTCTACATCTGGAATATGCTTATCATTTTCTGCATTTAACATTTTAACTATGAGCGACCAGCCGAATGCTCAATTATTTGCATGTGGAGTTATATTATATTTAGCACTTGACAACAGAATTTAACAACGAAATTAAATGATATTTTCAAAGAGTCCTAAGAAAGAGAATCCAAAAGAGACTGCATTTAAAAACTTTACTATGAGCAACCAACATTGTGCTTAATTATTTGCATGTGGAATTATGTTATATTGGGCTCCTGTCCACAAATATTTACACAAAAATGATTAAATGAAGAGAAAGAAGAAAGCTCCAAAGACTAAATGAAAATTAACAAAGTAAAGTCCTCCAATCACACCCAATAGCAGCCAGATGTTACTCCTTAAAAACACCTAAATTAGCAGACTGAAAAGATGATAGGCAAATAATCTTGTTCCAAATTAACTGAAAGAGATATGTAATGATACCTAAAATCCTTGAGTTTCTCTTCAGCCATGGGAACTAAATCACAACAAATTGCAAAATGAGTAGAGATTTCAGCCTCTTTCTCAATTAAGGATTCTAAAAAGAACAAAGGAAGAAAAATGGAAATCTATTTGCAACCTTACAGTGCATACATTTGGACACAGAACCTCACTTTGCATTCAGTTTGATCCTAACAATGAGCAATCCTTGACTTGGGATTTGCACCAAGCCTTTTAAGGGTCTGTTCTTTTGTTGAGAATTGATATACAGCAGTTTAAAATCTTGTGATTTCAACAATTTCCTTTTGTTCTTTGGATAATAAAGAGACAGAAGTGCAATATCCATAAGAATTCTAATTCTCAAAAGTATGTTTAGTTCCAACAGAAGAGAAAGCTACAAGTAGATAATTTATTTGGATGTTAAACTAAATTGTGAGCAGCTTGGGATTGAGTTATTTACAAACTCCAGTGTGTTATCACATCACTGGTTAGATTTAAAAATTCAATTAGTAACAAATAGTCATAAAAGTTTCTTTTTCAGCTTTTAAGTTAAAAATATTCATCAAGGTTAGATTCCCAAAAAAGTCCTTTTTAAAAACAAAAATCAAATTTTCAGATCCTATGAATTTGAAAGCCTAAGAATTACAAGTCATGGAACCTGGTATCTTATGATTGAATGTCTCATCTAAAGAATATACCCTAAAAGCAAATGAGTTACCATCAGGAAAGGAGATGAAAAAGCAAAAATCTCTCAAAAGAAAAGGGGTGATTGGGTTAAAGAATCTGCTGATACACCTGATATTCCCAGTCCCAGGCACATCATCCAATCCAAATAAAAAATGCAACAAAAGAATAGGGGAAAAAAACATGACAACCTTGAATTACATGTCTTGTGTCCGAAAAAAGAGGGAAAATGAGGAAGACATGTAGCTCCAGTGAAATCAAAATACCTAAACGAGTTGCATACTCTTTCTCACTCACAGATATTAACTTAGAAACGTCTTTCTTTGCAGGCATCAAAATTCGCAAGACATCTCCATCCATGCCCCATGAATCAAGCTGTTTAAGGAAGATTAAACAAGTTTGACACAACAGATGGTATCAATGGTAGTACACGCAGTTCATTGTTAGCTCTCAACCGACATATTGGGGAAAGAAAATTACCATTGCACCTCCACCAAGTAACAATTTTGCATGTATACGACATGTGGGCCTCTTCCAAGATCCTTCTCTATCAGAAACTCTGATGCTAACAACTGAAGATTGAAGTTCAGCAACATAGTGTGTCAACAGATGTCCCCCATTGGTATACTCATATCCATCACCATCATCTTCGTACAGCACCCCTTCAGCCTGCCCTGCAGGTTGAGCAAACTGATTCAAAATGCTTGATGCCACCCAGAACTGTTTTTCTTCATCATTTCCCTCAGTATGTGTGCATGCTTCTCTTTGTGTGCGTGTGTATCTTTTTGTGTAGAGAGAGAGAGAGATGACTAAAGCAAGATGCCTTCCATTGACAATTTTTTGGAACAGAAAGCCCCATACAAACATGATTAGAGAAGATTAATGGAAAAAACTAACAAAATATTTAAGCAGTTCAGAATCAATGAGGCTAGGTAGTAGTGATTGACTCAACCACACAAAACAGTATGGACACAACCACCTTCCATAAACATTTAAAATCAACTCTTTATCAGAAGTGTGTGATACAAATAACCACTTGGTTGAATTTCTATGCTATCTGAATGCTGGTTGTCATACAATAATGCCCCCAAAGATTTTGCAGCAATACTTCTGCAGGAAGGAACTGTTGGCATCTTCTTCTAGAAGTTCCTTTTTGAATGCTTTAAGGAGTACCAAACATTCACTCAACTGTCTTCCCCAACATATGTCATCCAAATCAAACTCTGTTGCCATTAAATATAGGCTGTTTTACATTGGGAAGTTAAAACCATTAACATAGAATGATCATACTGGGACTTCAGTATATTACATGTGCATCGGTCCTGGATTTTTTTGGTTCAAAGAAGAAAAACATTTTGCCATTAGTTAAAATATTATCACCTGATGTCATTTTCAACAATAAATAAAAAATTGAATGAAGTCGTCAAGGAAAGTGCCAAAATAAATCCAACATGAGCAACATTGCAATTATAAATGCAAGAAAGCAATAGCAGCAGCATTGCCGCTATTGAGTCCAAATGAAGAATAGGAAATTAATATGTGACCTGAAAATAATGTCATACTTGCTTATTCAATACATAATTGTCTATCTACATGTGAAAGGGTTTATATGTGATTTTGTGCATGTGTGTGTGTGTCTCCATTTACATGTTGCTCTCTTGCGCAATAATCCATTTATAGATGTTCAAGATAGTTGCAGCATTTGTATTAGGCAAATTCTTGGTGAGAAGCTTGCCCACTCACTCCACTCAAAGAATAAATAAATGAACAAGTTCTGCTGCGTGTTAAATTTTTCATTTGTTGCAATGATGCCATAAGTCAAAAGAATTAGATGCCCCATGAAACAACATTTTGATTAGAAACAATGGACCTTTGTGCAACCTTCAAATGAGGGAAGAGCAGCAACTTTGTATATGACATGAGTCACTAACAAATTCCTCTGTAGGAAAAAGAAACAGAAATTTCCAGAAGTCACGGCTTGAAAGAGTGCTTGGTTATTGTTTTCTTTGACTTCAGGTTATCATGTTGGCATCCAACCAGAACCCTAGTGCCAAAGAAGTCCACCTTGTGGTGACAAGAATGTGCTTTTACTTTGTGAGCAGAAACAAGAAGCCATACAAGGTATAATGGTACCTTAAAATACATTATTATTTTCTCCAATGCAGTTATTTGTTTGCCCAAAAAGTTAAGAGTAATTCAGAATGATGATTTCTGTTTCAGCTAGCTTTGGTGCATAAGTCTTAATTCAAACCACAGTTACAGGCCAATTAAACTAACCACATACGCCATTACATTTTTCTCCAATGCAGTTATTTGTTTGCCCAAAAAGTTAAGAGTAATTCAGAATGATGATTTCTGTTTCAGCTAGCTTTGGTGCATAAGTCTTAATTCAAACCACAGTTACAGGCCAATTAAACTAACCACATACGCCATTACATTTTTCTCCAATGCAGTTATTTGTTTGCCCAAAAAGTTAAGAGTAATTCAGAATGATGATTTCTGTTTCAGCTAGCTTTGGTGCATAAGTCTTAATTCAAACCACAGTTACAGGCCAATTAAACTAACCACATACGCCATTACATTTTTCCTTGTCCTATAGCTTAATACCAGATTCTTGAGATAAACATACCTAATTACAGTTAGCAACTTATTTATGTTTTTATTTAACCAAGCCTATAATTATTCTTGGTAAAAACTTCAGATGACAAGATAGGAGCAGGCCAAAAAAGAAGCTTCACCCAGACTTCACATTGATGATTCCTGTTTAAGCTTCGCAAAATATGTGTTCGAGTAGAATATTTGAAGCAGTAATGGAAATATGGCCGTCAAAGTTACCATGTTCATCTAAGGCAATAAGGAGCATTAAATCATCGCATGGACTAGCTTCGCCAACATGCTGATGGGGAGGACCCAAAGGAATTATTGATCCACCTTGCAGAAACAAAGTTGGCAAATCCTGTAATAGCACCAAATTGTAAGATCATAGTTACAAATATTTAGGTAACTATCTGTCCATCTAACAAAATGCAGCACATATGATGTGTGTGCATGCATGTATCTATAAGCACAAAAATTATAAGAAAAAATAGAACTCCTGGAATGTTAATACATACTGGATGTGAATCATTGAAATCGAATCTCAACCAGATTCCTTTTGGTAGTGTGCCATGCAGTTTATCCACTTCCTGAATGAGAACGGTGCTGCAAAGGATAAAGGTCAGCACCAATTGCATTGGGACAACTCATGATAAGAGATAAACCTCCTCAAATAAACAGAACTTTCAAAAATTTTCATCAGTCAAGCATATGGCATGGGTGGAAGAATGTGACATTCAAACCACAAAATTAAATTTGACCAATGATGTCATGACAACTTAGAAGTAAAATTAAGTGCCAATATTAAATAGCAAGTGGAGAAGATAATCCTATTTCCCCCCCCCCCAAAAAAAAAAAACAAAAACTCCTGGCAACCCAAAGACCTGCTTGAGTTGATCTGTTTGTTATAAAAATACCAAAGAACAAAAGTTAAAATTTTTGCAGAGCTCAAAACTATGTCACTTAAGTCAGTTAAGAGGCAAATGGGGGCAGTTGCTCCACATATATACCAATGGCAAGTATAGGACATACTGAAGCTATGTCACAAACATCCCAAGGAAACACAACACAAATGGAAGGAAGGCTTTTAGCTAACTCCATGATATTAAAGGTATTCTCAATTCTCATCGAAACAACAAAAATCTAAAACTGCTTCCTCCATGACATCACATGCAAAAAGTGAGATTTCTGCTTATTAATCAAAAACAACAATATGCACCATATCGTCGAAGCACTTTAAACAATCTAACACTGTTGACCGTGAGAAAGTGAATTTTTCAGAAATGAAAAACAGGAAGGGAGCAGAAGGAGAGAGGAAAAAAGGTGGCATCTACCCAACCAACAAAAAATGGTAAAAAAAAAACTCCTTTTGCATAAAAAAATTGAAAAAACTAAATAAATCTACACGAAAAACAGGAAGTGACCTTCAGTTGTCTTTTCTAATAGCTACCCTTCCAGGACGCCATAATCATTCTAATTTTAAAAACTGCCAAAGACTAGCAGTCCAAAGCAAAAGGATATTCAGATTAAGGATATTGAAAAATGTCATATATGGTAGGCTTTTTAGGAAGTCTGAAATAGTTTCTCCCTCAAGTACTTTTGGAAATACATTTCAAATATATAATCCAGCTTTTTTGGAGTTGAAAGTTAAAGAGTAATATCCAGATACATGTCCTATTCCTTTTAAGAATGCATACTTGTAGCAATAAAAGACTATCCTTGCATGATTAACAATAGAATATGTATTATAGATTTTAGATATAAGTAAAAATCATAAGTTATAAATAATAAATAAGAGTTATGGAAAAATTAATATTCAAGAGTGTGGGTACCTCGCATGAACCAGAAGTGGGCCCAATAGGAAGGAATTCTCAAGCATCCTCAAATTAGGGTCTTTTGGATCTGCACATGCAATTTACAGACACTCATAAGTTACCATAAACAATGTCAGTTATTTTCTTTTTCGTTAATACAAGCATAAATTATCCAACAATGCAGAAACATACCAGCAAAAAAAGTAGGAGCAGCCACTGGAGTACCAGTTGTGTGTGCCAAATAAAATAAAGTGTATATGTGAGGTATAAGACGATAGCGCCTCTTCAATGCTAAGCGGCAAATTTCCTCACATTGTAAAACTAATGTTAATCAGCATAGACACTACCGGAGAACAAAATAAGCAAGTAACCAACATGCAATTCAAAAGATAACAAAATAAGCAAGTAACCAACATGCAATTCAAAAGATAACAAGAACACCATGTAGGCTTCGCATGTTGACATAATTAAACGAAGTCTGTCGTACACAGATAAATGTTAATATTTGTCAGTAACTTCACACCATTGGCAGAATTAATTTCTGATAAGTGAGAAAACCATATCAGTTGTTATCATAATTTGTTTGAAGAAAATAAACTGTGATAAAAATATTCATAAGTCCAAAACCAGCATGACAGTAATTTGATAGAGGTAAAACCTCTTGCCCAAAGGACCATGGCTCATGATCAATAGTACCTGATTCAGAATGCCCACAGCAGAAAGGAAACATAGCACCAACACCCATCCACCTTCCAAAAAGCTTGGGCGTGGCATTTTCACCGAATCCACCAATATCTGGTCCCGAAAGTGGCTGACCACTGAGTCCCTATGTGCAAGGTTTAAGGTGGGAGTAAATTGTTGAGATATCAAAGAAAACTTTGTAAGATGAACATAAGATCTACAAAAGAAAGATGAATTATTTAGAACAAAATATGTTCCTGAAAAACACAGAGTCCATATGGTATCATTTCATGTAGTTTCTGTAAAGGCACAAGCCATGTACACAAATAATTGAAACAACTCATTCTTATTTAGAATGTTCCGAAGAACATATACAACTTATTTTGCTTTTCCCACTATCCAAAGCAAAAACATCTACAAGTGAACAATCCACAGTCTTCTGCTCTGTCAGTCAAAAAAATTACTTGCACTCCTGAGCACATGATTACAGAGACCTACTCTTAGGACATCTAGATGAGAAATGGACAATAAGTTAAGATTAACATGACAAGCTGCCTCTGCATTTGCAGATTGAGGGATTCTATCACTCAAACCATGGCAAATATCACAGATATGATTGCTTGGTCCAATCAAGTACAATGCCATGAATGCAAGCAGCACATCATGACTACAACTGTGCCTGTGGAGACCTCTACCACCTCCCAAACCCATAACTTGAATGAATTAAATTTCAACTTCAGATATTTAAAGAGCAGACACCAAAGCTACTTACCAATTGAAGTACCATGGAGATAGACATGTGCAAGTGTTCCCAGTTTGAAAGGTTATCCCCTGTCCATGTTGCAGCATATCTTTGACTACCAATAAATCCAGCTCTAATGAGAACAAAGGGACGCTTATTTTGGTTGGCTAATTTCATTCCTTCAAACATTGATCTTGCCATCAGCATGCCATAAACCTAAACTCAGTAAAATTTTAAGAGTTATTTGAGTGTTAAAAATGGGTAAGAGTTAAAACTGTCACAACAAAGAAAAAAAAAAAAAAAGCCCAAGTTCACAAAGAATACATTGTGATAGTGTGAGTGGCTCTGGCAGCCTCCAAGTTCACATCATCTCCTCGATGAATATTGCTTTCAGGCATTGTCTTGGTCACGCTCTGAAGAAGAAAATTACACCCAGTACTATGGCAAGAAAATTCAAGAACTGAGAAGAACCTTAGAAATCACCTTAAAAACAGCAGGTTCATTCATATTGTTCCATATACCATCAACACAATTTGAAACAAAATCTTTAACTAAACTAGCCCACCAAGAGCAAACTTTTGATTGTGTGAAATCGGGGAAGACACAGGGACCAGGCCAAACCTCTCCTGAAATGTGAAACAAAGTAATTGTTCATTAATCATAAACAAGTCAAACTCTACAGCCTGATCCCCCCCCCAACCACAAAAAATAAAATAAAATAGCAGACATACAAGCACACACAGGATGCATAATATATGTATTATAATACAGATGGGGTTGCAAACCAAAAACACACCCACAAATGGCCTTCCATCTGCATTCTGAATCCAAAAATCATTCTTTGAACCACTATCGTACACAAAATAACCTTCTTCATGCTTGATGCCAGGATCAATCATCCAGATTGCTTTGAAGCCACTACCATGGAGATCTTTTGCCAAAACTTGAGGATCTTGAAAATGGTCCTGAAAGGATCATTTTTTGCCCTCGCTGTCAAGAAGATTCTGAAAGACTAATTCCTACTCTAGTCATAAAAAGGAATAATTGTAGGTCTCTAAGAAGACAGCCATCTATATGGGGCAAAGCCCTTGATTCATAGAATCATTAGTCACACCAGTATATTTGACTAAAATGAGTAACTACAAAAGCCCACACAGAACAAGATTCTATGTAACAATAATTATCCTTCACACACATAATCTCCATTAACTAAAGTTATCCCCAGAAATCATAATCTTGGAAACATTGATCTGAAAAGATCCAAATTCAAACGAGCAATAGCAGGCTGCATTTTAAAAGACTTCATTGGCACATTCAGTTATAAAGACTTGAATATTTCTTGACAGCCTCATTGCATTAGTGTTGGGCTTGTTGGTGAAATGAGAAGAATTGGTAATACAGCTAAAAGTTTGGTAAGCTATGCTTGGCACTGAAGCCCAAAAGCAAGGAAAATGCATGGAAGCCACAACTAGCAATAAGGCAAAGTGTTCATGTTTTCAAGTAGTGAAGGCGTAGAAATGGGGCAATAAGAAGCTGAAAGAGCAATTAGGTTCAGTGACAGCAGAACAAGAAACACTAAAAAGGCTAAAACAATTTTTATTCAATGGACATGAAAATATGTATAAGGAAGCATGCCTGATCAAATGTAAAACATCAGAAGCCATCCATGTAGTCTATATCCATCCATATCACATCACAAGGAATGCCCTTCTCCCGAAATCCTCTGGCAACCTGCAAACAGTAGAGACTCAAAAACCAGAAAAACAGAAGATATGATGCCACACAACTAAAATTCATGGATAGAGGGAAATAAAAGAAAATTAAAAATGATGAAAAAAATCTATAGACAGCCCAACAAAAACACAAAATCTCCATATCATTAGCCAACTATGCACTTAGGTGATATAAAGTGCTCAGTCACGAACTCTCTTATCACAATCATAGCTCCAATGACATTGATGATATCCCAAGGACCACTTTGGAGGCATAAAAACAGTTCCTGTCAGTTGGAAAGTATCAACCATATAGATTCATTCTTCACTAAGCATATTCTTAATGCAAACCTTAACATAAGGAGTGCCAAATATGGTCAATTTCTTGCACAAGAGCAAAACTCTTGGAGGGAGGTTAGAGGTTCAAATCCCAACTCCCTCAAATTCTCATAAAATGTGACTTTATTTCCCATGTACCAATTACATTTTGCACACCATAAAAACAACTGGATTTTTTGGTATGGCCATATGACAGTAGGCGGTACATCAAATATGTCCAATATTTAGAAATGGCACATCAATACAACCAAACACTACAATATAAAAAGCAGATTAGCAGATGGAAGATAAAATAGTTTGAAAAGTTACCAATTGCATGAGATAAAGATTTCAGAACAGCTGCTGGTGATGCAAATGGAACAAACTAATAACAGGATATGAGGCTGAAGCAACAAATTGAATAGTCGTTACCTTCCTCAGATCAATCTGCTTTTTCATAGAAATGGTTAAATGTTGAATTTGGTGAACCTACATAGAGGCTACAGTTTAAAGGTTTAAAAAGGCTCCATATGCGGCACAAATATCAGATTACCTTGCATCGCTGGGTGGTGTCAGCAAGAACCCCGAATGCTTCTCCATTGGGAAGAACAGCAAGCACCCAAGGATGAGACTGGTACATGGACGTAGTTCCAGGGCCATAACCCCATGCAATGGTGTTCCATGTGTAAACCTACCTAACATAAAAATCAAGGCAGCTTCTAGCCCATTTTCAAAAACGAAAAGAGCGAAAAAAAAAAAAAGGAAAAAAAAAAAGAGCTCACTCCCTTCCCTGTACGCTCAAGCTGTCCACTAACTTCACCAGTCCCATAAAAGGACGTACCGACAGGAAGCTGTAACCAGAAAAAATCCATTCCCATGCCACGTTACACTTTTAATTGCATACCAAAATAGATAGAAGAACACAAAATTTTCATTTATTTAGCATTGAATATTTCATTCAACAACCATTTACAGGAAAGCAACCTCAATTTTAACTATCTTCTGGCTCAAGAGACGTTGAAAAGTAGGGATATACATTGGAAGGGTGTGATTCTGAGTGAAGATCGGTGTATCACGATCCTTGGTATTGAAGAACGAAAGGCTCGGATGTGCTGCAACTCTGTCATCCACCGAACAATCAAACCTGAAAACTCCATCCCCCAAAATAGGTTCATAAATCATGTCAGCAGTCACTGCCGTCTCTGCACGACAATCAGCCATTTTCCCACTCCTGTTCTTGCAATTCTTCCTGCATAACACAGAGCACATATGTCACTATATAATTTTTTTTGAAAAAAAAAAATGGAAACACACTTTGAAGCTTCTAAGCAATCTTCATATCATCATCTAGAACTTCTTGCGGTTGATTTTTCCAGACAAATACTTCTTGTATTTAGAGAAAGAGTGTGTGTGTTCAATAAAGGGCGGACCTGGGGAACCAAATACAAAGCAGTCCAGGAAATGGAGAAGCTGAGGAGACGGACGACGTAGTGAACAGAGAGTAATATCGGTTGTGGTAGCGCTGGCCGTGGCGGAGATGGTGGTGACTGAAGCAATGACTGACTACTCCCGGTGGTCTTTTATGCGACTCCCAATCAGCGCCTGCTCCATGGGCTATAAAGAAAAAAATAAAATATATAAATATTATTCAAAGAATTATGTATTCTTTTTTATTATTTGTTTTTATTTTATAATTTATTTTATTGAGGAATGTGTGAATTGTGGGAGTTCAGTTTTAGTGGGGCTCGTGCTGACACTTTTTTTTATATTAAGATGTAGGCTGTTATAAAAAATCAACACTGAATCGAAGTGTAATTTTAATTAACGGAATCAAATTCTCTAACTGATTACTCTAATTAATATAAATAGAAATTTTCAGTCAGAATGGAACCAAAGTGGTTTTAATTTTTTTTCTTATAACACTAAAAATATTATTAATATAATTATGTATATTAAACTAATGTAACTAAATTATTATTATTATTTCTTAAGTAATTATTATTTATCTTATATACAATGGTGATTAAAAAATACATTAAAATTGTATTTTTTTAATATTTTATTAAATTTAAGGTTAATTAGTTAATCAATTAAAAAATTAAATTAAATTAAAATTATCAATTAATTGAACGAAAATTTTAGTTGGTTGGATTTTTTATTTTTGAAATAATTTTATCAAAAATTTACTTGTTAGAATCACTAATTGATTGACCAAACCATAAACACCCGTAATATTGATCACTCGAACTCATATTATATCGTGTGATATTTTTTTATTATTATCATTTTGTCAGAAAATATAATAAAAAATTTCATAACAACTTGGTTGAAATAAATTGAAGTTTTTTTTCAAAAAAAAAAAAAAAAAACGGTAAACAAGTTCGACATACCATCATTGCACAATAAATTAAACTATTGTACTAAATTTATGGGAAAATAAATTTTATAACATTGAATGATTAGGTATGTCAATTTCCTTACACATTTATTGTTTGGAAATGGAGAGACATTGGCTATTGATGTTTTTTAATAAGAAAACGAAAGAGGGCGTCGAAAATGGAAAGTGAAAAGCCAAAAGAGTATAAGAAAAGTTACACAATTAAAAAAAAGAGCTGATTGGATCATTATTGTTTGAAGATGAAGAAACGTGAGCGTAGGAAAAAAATGCTTCAAAATGATCAAAGAACTATACCACGTTACACTCTTCTTTCATGGAAATTATATGTGTGTGTGTGCGCGCTTGCACTATTCATGTGGTTATGAAGACTTATGGAAAAAAGAAAAGGAGAGCAACCATTAATTCTAATGAATTTTAGACTTTGATATATTATGTGTAACAATCGTGCGGGTTATAAGTTAACAGGATTAGCAATTGAATGTGAAAATATGTTTAAGGCTACCGATTGACTTAAGAATTGAATTTTTATTAAAAATAACTTAAGCACTCTATGTAGAAAAAGTATCGGTGGTATAAAGTTAGAGTGCTTTATAATTTATAGATATAATGGAGTAAATGTATAACTAGAATTTATTTTTATCCATCACTGTTGTATTAGTAGAGTTATACTCTTAATTAATTTAGAAATAACATTATTTTGGTAAAATAAAAAATAAAACTACATTTATTTTATTTTATTTTATTTTAAAAAAGGGAATTCTTTCTTTCCTTTTTTTTGTTTAATTAATTCAAATTTTTAATATTTAAGACTGCTCACGATAGTCTTATTAGTCAATTATAATTACTGTATACCATGTTGTCTGTCTGCTTCAATTGGCAATATGGTTACTTTTATGTCAACCAAGTCAAAGTTAATTAAATAATTTACCATATTAAATATCGGCGAATAACTTTATGTCAGTTCCATTTATCTATGTAATGGAACTTAATAACTTTATGTCAACGAAGCACTAAGTGCCATAACCAAAAAAAAAAAAAAGGCTTGATTTGAGACAATGGTGAGTTTTTTTCAATTAGTAGTGGAACTTAATAACTTTATTTCAATCTAGCACTAAGTGCTGGATTTGAGACATCGGTGTAAGTTTTGTCGATTAGTAAAGGTCTAATGTTTACTTAGGTGCGTTTCTTAAAGTAATCTATCTATCTATCTATATATATATATATATATATATATATGGTAACTAACGTGGCGTCAAGTTGTGACACATGGAGGATTTGGGTTATCATCGATTTAGTCAAAATTCGGTCAAACTTGGGCAAATTTGATGAAATCTAGAGATTCAATTTTGACAGACTGTAACCGTGATTTGATACTATTCAATATAAAGAAAATAATAACAAAAAAAGTAAGTTTTAAAATAGAACATGAATATACATCACTCTTTTATTTTTTTACATTTTAGGATTAAACTTTGCCATACATATGAATTAATTTATTGATATTGTATTATGTTAATTTGATTATCATTTTTATATATTTTTAATTGTATATGCGACTCAACCAATAATTTAATGATGAAATCGATGATTTAGTACTTTTATTGATTGACCTAGTCAATAATCCAACAAATTTTGATAACTATAACAACAATATTATCATAAAAAAAGTTAATAAAATAAATAATCCAACTCTACAGTTTAGCCCAAAAGTAAATTTATTCTCGTATTAATAAGTGAAGAAAAATTTAGTCTTTTATAATATTAAAAATGATATTACAAAATTTTTAATGGAGATTTTATATAGTATATTAATTATTATAGAATTCAATGTGTTTTATTACATTAAAAATACAGAATATGAATTACATCAAACTTAAAATAGAGTATATTAAATTATTTTTTTATAATCAATACACCGAACAATGCTTCATATTTGTATTTATTTAGTTTTATTTCATAACTGTTCAAAACTAACATTTTTACAACCATAAATTTTTTTTATTAAAAAAAAATTGAATTTGTAATGTTCTCTTCCCAAGTAGCAACAGGAAAACTCTACAAATTAATGTGGTCTAAAGAAGTATTATAAAAGACATTAATTTTGTATGGTTTGGAGCAAGACCAAAGAAACAAATAATTTGGAACCAAGAACGAACGAACAATAACTAATGTATCCAAATTCACTCTTGAAGTTGGGGAAGAGAGCGTCGTCGTAGAGATAGATAAATAGAACGCCAACCATTCTGTGAAGGGTGCAACATATCCCAGAAGAAGGACAGTTCGGGTTGCTTGCACATCACATACTCCCTTTTATCATTCTCCTCTCTCCCCCAACTTGGGTGCTCGCCTGTCACAGATGTCCAGCATGGCTTCAGTGGATTCCTGTAATCCATATTTCCTGCCAGCCCAGCAAGAGAAAGTAACAGACAGGTCACGACACTTGGACATCTGTACAAGCCATAAGATCTAGGAACCCAAAGGGTCAAGTGGGTTTCCTTTTTACTTTTACTTGTGGTAGATCTAGGATTTAAATTGAGCATACATGAATAATGTATAATATTATTCGTGACTATTAGATGCATAACTTTAGTTTTTATTATAAAAGTTAAAAATATATAACTAATAATTATAATCTTCTAACATGTTATAATTGTGCAATATATGCATTCACGCCTAACTCACTACGTCCATATAACTTGCGTGTTGACAAATAGATTTTAGTCAATGATTTGAAAATTTTCCTTTTCTTCGATCTTTGCATGACCTTGACTATGAACCACACATCGGTTAAAATTGAAACCATATTTAGCTAGGTAGAAAGCAGGAAGAACCCTACACATCTCAGACGTAAAGTCTCGGCGAAACCGAACAATTTAGAACTTCTAGATAGGAGCGATAATCCTGAGCTTGATTTGACAGCAACTCATTGAGTCTATAGGTTGCGAAGATTTTGTGCGTTGAGTGTGTACTACTTGTTCCTCTTTAGGCAACAAAATTAAGTGTGTAGTTGGAAAGTCAAAATAGTATATCAGAAACTAGTTGCTTGGACAACATCTTCTTTTTGGTTATAATGCAGACCCTTTCCACTAGAAGAACATCTAAAGTAAATTATTCATATTGCATGTGACATTTAGAAAATAACAACCTTATTGTGAAAATAAAATTCTTGTCCATTTACCCCGAAAGAAAAAAAAAAAATTCTTGTCCAGAGCACTTTTTCTTTTCTCATTATATTATATTTGTAGCTCGCTGCATGTTTTTAGAAAGGAAAGGGAAAATTTTTGAAAGGATGCCTACGACTAATTTTCCACCATTTATAGACTAACTAAATGTGACTATCAGTAATTTATGGGGCCAAGAAAATAATTCACCTGCTCTGTGGTGGTGGTGCTTCAATGCCAAAATGAATGCACGGTAAACATCCAAACACACGAAGGCAGAATTATTGCTTTTCTTGTTCAGGTTCTGCACTGCCTGCCGCAGTAACTTGTTGTGGAATCTTGACACTGAGTTGAGACTTTCATTGCAAGACAAATATGATAGTTGTTTGGTTTGTTGGGGCAGGCATCCCATGGGTTCCATTGCTAATACACCTATTTTTCTGACTCCCAAATCACCAATGCTTTGTAGGTTCTTGGCAAGCTGATCAATAATTCTTCTTGTCAAAGCTGGCACCTCCTGTCAAAACACCCACATTACATCAATAAAGAGAATCCAAGTATCATCTACGCTGGAAACAATTACCTAATTTAACTTATCAAGGCGTGCCATTATTATTTTTTGCAATCATTAAACTAGTAAAACTGTTAATCTGGTAGATAGGCTAGCGGCAAAGCAGAGGGCTTTAGAACTAAAATTAAGAGTTGCTGACTCCAAATTTTCAAAAGAGTTTAAATATAATATAATTGCAAAATTCGATACAACACCATTGCAACAAACAAAATAAAGATATTCCAGCTGAAGCAACGTCGCAATCATCATCATCACTATCGCAAGAGTAGCAATATTGAAAAAGAAATGAAAAAACAAAAAAATGATCATCCCTAGAAATAATGAATGTCAAGCCACGAACGAACATTGGCAGTAGATGTACTATTAAGTTATATTATTCTCTTACCATGCGTATAAAATTATATAAACTAATGATCTTGATTTTGGGCGCCGGCTCCTTACAAGCTAAACACAAACATAATTCCAGCAGTTCCATTTTTAAGACTCAACCAGATCAAGTTTCGAGCTACTCCAGCATATATAGCTGATAGATGATAGGTTTATAAGTCTTTCAAAGTGTCTTTTTCTATGATCCCAAATAGAAATAAATAAATAAAAAATAAATTAAATAGTTCGCTGGAGAAGGGTTATGGATGGGCGTTATAATTACACTACACTCACCTTCAAAGTGCCGTTATTTTTTGAGAAAGAATCATAGTCGTTGCCGGAGACAGATATCACAGCAACCGATGTCTGAACGTCGTGTTTGGTAAACACTAGTTCCTCGAGCAGGAGTTTCAATTGATTGATTTGGGTGGTCAGGTTGGGCCCCTTTGCCCACGTATCAAATACACCAGTCCCTCCCTGTGCAAAGTTCATTCCGCGCTCTAGCTGCGTTTTGTTTGCAGCTCTTCTCCATTTGTAAGCAATTGGAGTCTTTATTCCAAGAAATGAAGCTGTACAGAATTGTGGAACAACGGTGAATTGTCAGGCTAGCTAGCAATGGATTATTTTGATGGGATACTCGAAATATCATCAGACAATCCGATCGAAAGAAAGAAAAGAAAACTAGTGAAAGCGATAGCAAATAAATAATTGAAAATTGTAATCATCAATAAGAAAAAGGAAATACCAATATTTCTCCCAATGGAATGATTGTTAAAAAGAAGGGAAGGAGAGAGGAGGAAAATAAAAACCCCAGAGGGGAAATTAAGAGACAGCAAGCATGCACCTATGTAATCGGTAAGGACACGACCATCTGAGAACCGGCCGCTCGGTTTACCGGGAAAAGTGTAGCCATAAGGTTCAAGCCATGAACCTGAATGTTTGTTAAAGTTGCCAGTGTCAACGTATGAGTCCCCAAAAACAAAGAGCCTCCCAGTGCCACGTTTTTGTTGTCCATCATGCAGCCTTTTCGCGTCACTGATTCCTACGACTTCATAAAACATATAAAACAGTGAGTGTGACATTCACAAAAGCAAAGCTAGAGCAAGAGCTCTTCTACGCAAGGTTTTAAATTGCGGGTTGTCTAACCAAAGCTGGTAGCAGTAGCGTTAATCAGGAAAAAGAGAAGCAAAAAGAAGAGGAAATTCGCCTTCTTCTCCATTGATGAGCAACAAGAAATGAACATTTGCTAGGTAACGGAACTAGACTTGTAGGGAAAGGCTTGATGGGGTAGTTTTTAAAGATTTACGTTTTAAAGCTTATTTCAAGTAATTGGAAAACTGCAATGAGATTATTGATTACCATACTTAATGCATATAGAGGTGTACAAATGGGGGCCTCTAGTTAAGTTTGGGTCCGATTATTTTCGGTCAATTTATATTTTTTAAGATTCGGACTGAACGATGGATGAGTAAATTATTATTTAAAAAATTAAACTATTTTTATTTGTCATTATTTTATTTTATATATATATATATATTATTTTTTTTGAACGAACACATAACTTCAGCTATTTTTTTTTCTCATCTTTATGGTGTCATGATATATATATATTAAAATTTGTGCAATAGAATACGAAAAAGTAAAAAATGTATATTTTCATAAATTCTGAGTCTCAGTAAATTATATATTTATATCTATTGCTCTTCAGTTTTACGACCTCTTTTTCTTAAACATAGGAATAATAAAAAGTTTATGTAGCAGAATAGGAAAAGGCGAAGCTAACATATGTTTTCCAAGTCTCTTTAGGTCTCAATTCCACTTGTGGTCATCTCTCTGCTCATTTGTGGTCCTATTATTATAGGAGGTACGATCCATCATTCCTAACTTTCCAGTATATCTGTTACATGATTGTATATTCTCAGAAGTGAAGATTGCCAACCCAGTTCTAGGTTATGTGCATCTTCTTTGCTTATGATTTCACTTTGCTCTTCTTTTACACAACTACCACAATCTCAACGTAAAAGTTGCGGACTATATTTGTTATCTGTTTGGATATTGACGATGAAATTATTATAAAGGAGAAAAGGAAAAAAATTATTTTGTTTCTTGCATTTTAAAACCTGTATTGTAATTTTCCTCACTTATGACTTGCTTAGTATTCATGCGCATTTTCTTCTATATTGACCAAGGTTGCAATGTGGTTTTTCGATAAGGCACAACTTTTGGGACTTAAATACCAAAATCATCCTGGATTTGTTGCATTAATTGACGCTTTTGATCGCACGCATCATTTTTACTTAGATTTTTTATTAACACACGGACGGTGAAAATGCGCTTGAAGTTATTGAGCCCCTTGAGAGACGTCTTGAAGAGACTCTTTGCAAGTGGAAACCTACACGCGCATGGTAAACGCAAGCGTCTAATCATACCAAAAATCCTAAATAAACAGGAAATGATCTGAGGTGAACCTCTGGACACTCCTCCAAGATACCATGTCATATCAAAGAAAGATAATTATTTTCATATTTTACATTTTAACTCTTAGATAAAATTTTAAGACGTAAACATTCTACAAAAAAATATCACTTTACAGTCAATTTTTTTTTTTAAACTAAGGTACATAATAGTTAAGAAGATATTTAAATAATTTTTATTTATTTATTTATAAAAATATAATAAATAAATTTATCCACATTTCTTAATTTTATTGTGTAATTATTTAATAAATTTAACTAATTTTTCCCTTCTAAAAGATAATAAGATTTGGCCCTTTTATGTATTTTTATTTTCCAAGGCTATATAGTAAGTGATATCACAAGTATGAACTGATTTTTATTTATATATATATATTTGTTTTCAAAGGGCAAATAGTGGGGGCCCCAGATCACCCTCGGAAAAGTAGTGGCAAAAAAGTCAAAACGCACTTTCTCTCAAAATTCTCTTCGGTTATACCGACAGTTTCCACTTTCGTTTTCCGGTTACCCGTGGTGATAGACAAGAAGGAGAGAGAATTTGGAGAGAAAAAGTGAAGGGACCAAAGTTGAAACTTCTCTATATAGACAGACGGTGTTCTCTATATGTATTTGCATACGTATGTTATTTGTTGCTAGACTGGTCTCTGCTTTGGTTCGTTGATTGATTGCAGTCTTTCTTTCTTTCTTTTGTTTTTTATATTTTTTATATTTTTTATTTGGGGGGTTATGGAGGCCATAAAGAAGCAAGCTTCCAGGCTTAGACAGCAAGTTGCGAAGCAGCAGCAGGTCAGCGTACTTCGCTTTTTCTTAAATTTCTTCCCTTTTACTGTTAGTCTCTTTTCGGTGACATAGAAATAGGGCCTTTGAATCTTGGGTCTTTGAGTGCAAATAATCTTGTTTTGCTTTAGGCCACGGGCTTCGGCTCGAGATTCAACTAGTCTATGAGTTACTAGGGTTATCTTGCCTCCAAAGGTTTGTGGGGTTCATTTTTTTATCACGAAAAAGAGCTTGTTTGGTGTCCTCCATGAGAAAATTACTCGAGTTTGATACCTTTTTTGGTTTTGCCTGTTGTTATGCTACTAGATAAGAGATCTAGATCAATAGTTTTGCCATTGGAAGATGTTAAGAGACGAAAAGATTGACGAGAGGTTTGTCTGATGCAGGATACAAATGGATGACAAAGGAATTTTTGTTCTATCTATTAGCTTACACAAACTAGAAAATTCATTGGCTGTATTGTAAATGCATAATGAATGAGCAGTTTGGTATCTTTTTATCACATCCATTCAAACCTAAAAGGTTAAGTTGTTGACTAAAGTTCAAGAATGGATCACATATTAATCCCATTGGGTTGAGGGTGTGTATTTTGAATTCATGACCCTTCGTCATAAAGCTCTAATACAAGTCATGGAACCATTTACCCACAAGTTTAAACTGTTGAGTGTGGCCTAAGAATAGGTTGTATATTAAAACACTCACATGGATTGTGTTGCACGAATGTTGGCCAAAGAAAATGCTTTATGCTTCTCATTACTGCTCTCAAATTTGAATTGAGAGAAGTGACAGAAAGGAAGGGGGTTGGGGAAGGGGGCCTGCATTTGTGGGTACCCTTGTCTCCATGTTACTTTCCAATGAAAATTATATTTCCTAAAGTTCTATAAGCTCCATTTTAAAGTCTATAATAGAAAAACCTTTCTGGTGGCTGATTTTTTTTGCCTTGTTCTATTCTAACAAATGCCTGCTCTGGCTTGAAAGGTAAGTTTGAGAAAGGGTGTGATGGAAAATAATCTATTATTATGAAATTGTCCAAAGGACATATGGAAAGAACTTGCAATGTTTTATTACAGCAGTGAAGAATGGAACGAGGAGGAGATATATGGGCCTGCTTATATAGGAAGAGAGTAGGGGAAGGATAGAGGAAAGAAAAATAAGCAGAAAAGATGGAAAAGGAGTGAAGAGGGAAAAAATATAGGAAAAATATGGGGAGAACAGAGAGGAATTTGGGGAGTGAGAAAATAATAAAAATTTAAATCAGCTCAACTTTCATACTTAAAACTCAAGCATATATGTCTACTGGTGTACACAGGAAACTCTAGTTGAAAAAACTCTTAATTTTACTGGAATCCACTAATGATTTCTACATCCTTTATGACACAAATCCATCCTGTGGATATTTGTTCATCTGCTCAAGCCATTTCTGGTTTTGCTTATGGCTTTTGATGTACCTTGGGAAATGCTCACTTGAAGTAGAAGTGGAAATGGAGATTATTAAGATAGATTGCTCACAATTTTAAATGAAATAGTGACAAACTCTTAAAATGTTTATGTTACTTACTCTATACTTGGGCTTGATCCTTCTAGTATATTGTGTGGCTTAGATGTTCCCATTTTACAGGTAATATTGAAGCACTTGCGACACTTTGGGAATGAAGATGTTATCATTGATGAAGCTGAATTTCAGTGTTATCAACAACTTCAAGCTCTATACAATTCAACAAGAGCTGCTAAGGTACATTCCTTTGACAACTGAGGTCTTAAGGTTCAGTTATTTCTCCCATTCGACTTACTTGATGCAACTGTTATTACATTAACTAGGGCTCAATATATGCAATGTCCTATAATATATACTAGTTTGTCATGATGGTATAGTGTGGCCAAATTCTTGATCTTTACTGCTCTGTACAGCATTACCAAAGGAATATTGTACGTGGTATTGAAGGTTTTGTATCTACAAGTTCAAAGCAAATGGAGATAGGTGAGTGTGATTATGCTTTGCTGTTGTTCCTTTCATTTAAAAGGATGATACAGGAAATTTATCTCAATTGTTTTAGCAAGAAAGTTGGCTGATGCATGTTGCAAATATGGGGATGATAATCATGTCACAAATGCCCACGTCGCAAGGTCCACTCTTCAGTTTGGTAGCTCACATAATTTAATGGAAAATGAGAGGGAAACTTTTCTTGGGCTCCTCGGTGATCAGGTAAATTCTTCATATTATGTCTAATGCTGCATGTTGTTAGTTGATATTCCAAGAATTGTTGAGATAAGCATTGCATAATTTTGTTGATGGATATATAGATACATGTAAATGTGATAAGTGATTAATAAATGGAGGACTCTTGGTGACTTAGATGAAAGCTAGGCTGTGAAATTTACGAATCCTTATTCTTTTCTTGTTTTTTCCAAAAAATTTGTATGTCAAGATATCATTTTTGTTTACAAGAGAGTTTGATGAATATAATTGTTATGATCTTCATATAAAAATATGTTAGGATAATTCTACTTGAACCACATGCAATCTGCATGCTACATCTATACTTTACCTGATATGTTGTGAAGTGTGTATTATTTTTTATGCTTCTCTAATTGTCACAGGCTTCCAATGTATAGGTCTCTGAGCCACTTCGGGCTTTAATAACAGGCGCTCCTTTGGAGGATGCTCGTCATCTCACTCACCGTTATGAAAAACTCCGCCAAGAGATTGAAGGCCAGGTAATCTATGTTGTTCAATGAATGACTATTGTGCTCTAAAATTTTAATAGATTCATTGCGTATACTTGATCATCAGGCAGCTGAGGTGTTGAAACTTAAATCGAAGACCCGAGATTCTGATATAACTGCAGAAAATTGTGTGAAGCTTCGAGGTGCAGAAGCAAGGTTAGCCGATCTTAGATCTACTATGATGGCACTTGGCAAAGAAGCGGCTGAGGCCATGTCAGCAGTTGAAAATCAGCAGCAGCAGATTACCATGCAGCGGCTGTTTACTATGGTATGGGTTGCTCTCTATCTTGGCTCTTCTTCATGTCTGCTTTCTGCTTCTATAGCCTGCCGTAGTGCTATTTAGACATTGCTGTCAACTTGAGCCCTCCATTGATTTACTTTTTTCTTTATTAATATAAAAAAAAGTTATATATTCTCTGCACATGGGCCTGAAGCTAAACCATTTTCAGGTAGATGCTGAGAGATGTTATCATCAACATGTTCTCACTATTTTGGATAAATTACATGCTGAGGTTTGTACCTATACACATTGTCTGTAGAAACATACTTTTATGAATATTGCTTTAAACTGTTACATATTTGGTGTGTGTACACCACTTACAATTTTGCAGATCATACCTGTTGTTACACCTTGTGAAATTTATCATTTGTTTTGTGTTTCTAACAATATGTTTACTCCTTATATTGGCATGAGAAAGACTGACTTCTGCAGTTTTGAGTTCTTATTGAATTAGATTATTCTAGAGGAGCAATTAAATGAGTCTTCATCCCGATCGATGACCATACAGAGAGACATGAATGTGCCCCTTGTTGAAGAGGATTCTACTTCAAATGGACCTGATGATCAAGTATGCAGCGATCGAAAGGATGCCTTATTTATAGGGAAAGTAAGTCTTTCAATCTCTTTGAATGATACCATTCCTCTTGGTTTCTGCCACCATCAAAAAGCTAAAAAAGAAAATAATTGAAATAAATGTTCATTGGTGACCATACAGAGAGACATGAATGTCCCCCTTGTTAAAGAGGATTCTACTTCAAATGGACCTGATGATCAAGTACACAGTGATCAAAAGGATGCCTTATTTATAGGGAAAGTAAGTCTTTCAATCTCTTTGAATGCTACGATTCCTCTTGGTTTCTGCCACCATCAAAAAACTAAAAAAGAAAATAATTGAAATAAATGTTCTTTTTGAAATTCCTTTATCCAAACATGGGAAGAATAGAGTTGAGGAAGTGTAGCAAAGATTAAACCTTTGACCACTGGAAATTATCATCCTTGAATGAATTGTTTAGGAGTTTTTGGCTCCCAGCTGCTCCTGTGGTTCTATTTGGATGTTAGGCTGCTAATCCCTTCTTTGGCCCGCTCCCTCTGACAATTAATTGAAATTTTCATTTTGTTTTGTCTCTTGAGAAATGAGAAGGAGGCTGCTACTTGGTTGGGTGCCACTTAATGACTTCATTCCATACTGCTGGCTGGTTATGGGTTTACAATATCCCATAAGGAAAGTTAATTGAAATTCTATTATTGTATATTGGAGGTCTCAAATCGGGCATCCTAGGGAGGAAAGTTATACCTGATGAGTGAGAAACAATAGACACTACTCTTGAAGATTAGTGTTGACTGTCATGAAGATCTGCTTAACTGGAACAAACTTAGTTTTGGACACAGCACTATGAGTAGTGGGCTATGACCTGGTGACAAAGAAAGTTCTGTTGATAATACCATCCTTTGGACTGACGAGCAATAACATGAAAAATTACCACAATGATTTTCTTGCTCATTTTACAATAACATACTTCTCTGCCCATCAGTGCAACCTGAACTGAAATTTTTTTTTCCCAGTTAAAAAGTGATGTGTCTGAAAACCATTTGAACTTCTATCTGTTTTCTTTGGTGTTTAAAAGCACTTTTTTCCATGAGAGAATGGACAGTTTTATTGATGATTTTAAAGTTGAATATGGAATTAGAGTTGTTTGGTTGTAAATTCTCCTCTCTTATCATCTTTCTTGTCCCCTTCTCTTCTGATTTCTTTTTTTGCCGCACTCTCTCTCACTATGCAATCAATAGAGAGGCGCTTGTATTTGAATGTTACAAATGACAATTTTTGTTTGTGATAGTGGTGGAATAGAAAATGCCTTTGTCACATTGGAGTGAGAATTGTTATACCTATATATTCATGATTGGAAATTTCTCCAACAACAATTGTTTCAAAACAAACATGCAAAAAACAGCTATGGTTTGTTGGGGTTAAAAACAGTAGAAGACATCTCAAAGCCTGTTTTCTGAGGCCTTGTTTGTGTTTGGAAAGATCAACCCAGATACATGCCATTCTAAAATGTTTATAAGGGCCAAGAAATATATTTTAGCAGTTTCACTATTTTTATCTGCTGTTGTTCTTTCTCTTATTTTCTTGTTTAACCCTTTAACATGTAGGTTATACATCCATTCGATGCTCAAGCAGAAGGGGAGTTAAGCCTCTCTGTTGATGATTATGTTGTGGTTCTGCTGGTAAATCCTGTGCTATCATTTTTAATTAATATAGATTGTGAATTTGATTATTAATGGTCTAGTTAATAATCACTTACACAAATAGTTGATTTTTAATTATGCAAGGTCTTTATATTCTGCTATAATTGCGGTGTCCAGGCCTTGAGTTTCACAAGGAAAATGCATGCATGGTTGGCTTGTGGAATTGGAAATGATGTAGCTGAATGTGAAGTTACATATGGGACATAAAACCACCAAACTTCTCATGTTAGATTGGTTGGCAGACTAAGATTATGCAAGTGTCCACATTAGATCAGATAAATTGATAACTAAATAGCTTTCTAGAACTAGACATTTAGTCACCTTAAAGGAACCCTAAACATGGGGTTGCTTGTTCTTTTTGTTTTTTCAATTTGCACAAGTTAAGACTCTTCTGACACTGTCACAATTAATTAGCACTTTTTAGGATTCATGCTCTCAAGGATTTATGGTATGTTTACAGTGATTATGAAGATGTTGAAATGGTAAGATTTATGCGCCCTATGCTAGTATGAAATCAAAGTTTGTTAGGTTGACTTTTAATAAGTTATCAATCTTGTGAAGATTGTTATAATTTTCTTTAGAGATAGCTCCATCCATAAAACAACCTGAACTAATGATCGGGCAAATAGTTACTCTCAGACTAGTCTAGGCAATAGAATTAGTATGAATAGAAGGAGATGTCAATGCAATTTTGTTCATTGAACTTGGCAAGGTGTGGCTTGGAAGTGCAATGATGAAGCTCACTTTGAATGTCACTGTGGAGTATGGAAATTATTGAGGTTATCAATATGCGAAAAAGCACCTGTTCAGCTAATTGCGCTTTTTTTTTTTGTGAAAAAAAAAAGAGAAAAAGGAAAAAGAAGAGATGAAGAAAAAGTAGACAGCCACTTTATGCAACTTTTATTATTTGTAAGAAATTTGTCTGTTGCTCCCATAAGTTCATGTTTTGCATTTTGTGTAAATTGATCTAGTTGATTGATGTTGATGAGATTTTTTCCTTGCATATTACTGCCTTTCGTATTAATGTCTCCTAACCCATCCATGCTCACACATGCTTGCAAACATGGGACATATTGCATTTGTTGCGGACTCTTAGTGGGTTGGAATGTTACCATTTTCATGTCTTTCAATATTTATAGGAAGAAAGAATCTTTCTTTTTTAAGTCCTTCGGAAGATGAGATAGAATGCTTTGATACTAACAAATAGTGCAAATAAAATGACTAACTTTCCATTCGAAACATTGATCTGGATGGGATTGTTTTTTTTTTGGTCTAACCCATTTTCACTTTCTATTGGTGATATCACAAGGTGGCTCCTACAGGTTGGTCCAAAGGAGAATGCAGGGGTAACATTGGATGGTTTCCCTCTGCTTACATAGAAAAGCAGGAGAAAGAACTAGCTTCCGGTGTAATTATGGCTAGCCGAGTGACTTAATCCAACTTATCTTTGCACAGAAGTTGTACATGCACCCCGTCATATACAGAATGAGGCTACTTCAATTGCCTCTCTTCCATTTTCCCTCGTACAGTAGAATCTGTCTGTCTTAATGACCTATTTTTGTTTTCTTTTGTCTTTGTTTCTTGTTTCTTCGATATAAACTTTATTGGGCCTTTGTGCTGTAATTTTTGGCCTCCTAATAAATGTTACAGCCTTCTATGCAGTTCCCTTGGCTTACTTCCTTGAGAAGTTAATGTATGCTTGGCACACCTATAGTTTTCCAGCTTAAACAAGTCAATTGAGAATGGGCGTCCCGTGAAAGTTTCCACGGCATGGAATGTGCATGTTTGAAAAAGCACATGGACTTTTTGTTTTAAATGAGTTAGGTTTAAGTCTTTAGATTGTGAAAAAATTGACTTTGACGTGTTTGATGTAATCATCATTCACGCGGTGCGGTTCAAGAAGCAATAATTAGAAAGTGTTGGAACTTAAGGGAGTTCTGTAGACACCCTTTTATCTTTTTGAGATTGTGAATCTGAAGCTGGGTTTTTGTTGTTCATTTTTTTTTTCAATCAATCATTTTCTTTACTATTTATAAGATATATATATATATATATATATATATATATATATATATATTTCCTTCTCCTCCTTGTGATTCCATTCATTAGGAAAAACAAAACTACTCTATAATTCATTTTAATTTTTGGAAAGAGAGAAGGAATTTAAAACTGATTTTAATCTCTAAGATAACATATGTTTTTATTGTCTTGATAAAAATGAGATCGAAATAACACGTAAAGGAAATGGTTGAAGGTGTGAAGTCTTGCATGGCAGTATTTTTGATTGAATGTGGTTTTCTGAGGACTATCGTGCACGTGAGCGACTCAGTTGACGGGGAAATGAGGAGAGGATCAGGAGTCACTGTTTTCTATAGAAACTTTTTGTCAAGAACCGGTAGAGATAAACTTTACATTGGGAAAATACACTCCACTAGTTAGGCTGACGTTAAGATGAAGATTAATTCATTCTTCTACATACATGCGCCCGAAGTGGGTTCTTCATGACCATGGTGAAGTCTTGTTTCTCAGACAAATCAATTTCACATCCATTTGCAGAGGTCCACTTAAAGTCCCTTACCAAATTGGCCACAAAGTATTCCTGATGAAGCAGTGCCACAGAAATAGCTGGGCAAACCCTCCTCCCCGCTCCAAAAGGCATCATCTTTATCTCTCTCCCACCTCTTAAATCGAACCCTATCTCTTTCCCATCTCTCAGAAACCTATCTGGCTTAAACTTCATAGGATCTTCCCACACGTTAGGATCCCATGACATTTCTGCAACGGTGAAGTTGATCATGGCATTGGCGGGTATGTCGTAGCCGTCAAATTTTGTGTCCTCCTTGACAGCACGCGGCAATATGAAGTGCCCTGGTGGGTGTCGCCGTAGAGTTTCCAACACTACAGCCTTCAAATAAGGCATTTTCTTCAGGTCTTCCTCTTTTATTTCCCTTCCCACTTGTACAACAGAGTTTATTTCTTCAACTAGTTTTTCTTGTACATCTTTGTGTTTGACTAAGTTAGCCATGATCCATTGCAGTGTAGTGGTGGAAGTATCCGTACCACCGTTGAGAAACTCTGAACACAGGCTAACCAATTCTGCGTCTGATAAGTTCCTGCTATCGTCAGGAAGCTGAAGTTCCAGTAAGGTGTCAACGTAGGAGGCAATGCATTGGTGATCATTCTTATTCTTTTGGAGTCCTTTTGTTTGCCGGGCTTTAATGAGAGGGATCAGGACATCCTCTTGCTTCCTGCGAATATCATTAAGCTCCTTCCACAAACTCCGGAAAACAAACTTTCCTAATCTGGGCATGAAATTCAGGACATTGAACCTAATAAAATTTGTAACCGAGGCACGTTGTGCCACTTCGATTTCTTCAATGACCTTCTCCTCAAATTTCTCCCCAAAGCACATGTAGACTAGCAAGCAAAACATGGCATGCTGAAAATGGTCAACAACTGCAAAACCTTCATTAGTCTCTGCTGCATCAAGCAGCCTTTTCTTGAGCACATCCAATGACCACTTACGGCAATCAGAATACAAATGCAAGCGAGAAGGGTGTGTCAGAGACAAGAAGTTTTTCCGTAGCAGACGCCATAGCGAGCCGTAGGGTGAGGTGCTGACAGTGCGTTGGTCGCTGAATAATATCCGAGTAGTTTCAAGATCCATTGGGCGGCTGGCGAATAGCGAACCGCCCTGTACGAGGATTCGATGAGCAGCTTCATGGTTGGTGACGAAGATGGAAGGCCGAGACCCTATTTGAAGAGTAACAATCGAGCCATATTGGGCACGCAGTTGGCGGAGGACAGGCTCAACGCTGGAGAAGTTCCTGGAGGATTTGATAAGCCAGAACAAGTTACCTAGGAAGGGTATTGTGGGAGGCCCTGGTGGCAGCTTCTTGCTATGCAAGAGGCTCAAGAGCGAACTAAGAGAGGCAGTAAGGCAAAGAATGGCAAGGAATAGGAACCAGAAGTGGTACTCCATTGCCATAGCAAGTGGAAAGGGAACATTTTTGGTGAGAGTATATATATATATATATTTTTTTCTAGAATGGAAATGGAGGATCATTATTCAACTTGTGTAACATATATTCATCTGGACATTAACGTATGGCTTCATTCATGATGCATTCAAACGTTCATCTAGTTGTCTAATAAATATCCATGTTGAGCCAAATTACTAACGATCATAATAAAGGGTCGGTTTCGCATTATTTTTCTCTTAATGAGAAGAAACTCTAGCTTTAGTAAACACTATCTAGATTTGGAATTGCAACGTCTATGTAATAAATAGAAGTCTAGAAATGATACTGTCCCGTCTTTTTATAATCATTGTAATAATTTCTTTTCTTTTCTTTTTTTTTTTTTAAGAAAAAACCTTAAGGCCATAGATGTGTGTAAGTGACCAGGAATGAAGAATGAAAGAGAAAAAGGAAGAAAATAAGAATCTAATTGTGGTCTCGAACAAAAATGCAGTTGGTGACAGCATGCAATTATATTTTATTTTAAGAAACTAAAAAGTCCGTTTTATATTGTAAAATAACAAGTTATGCTACAATTTGATGGAATAAGTGTATAAATGGATTAGTAACTTAAAAGATTTTGTCGATATGAGCTAATAATTTTAAAATTGGCTAATTAAGTTCGGTGATAACTTTCACTAATTTATTAATTTAATTTTTTCGTTGACTGCACTGTTAATTGATGACATAGCATGTGGGATCCATTGCCACGACTTAATCTCCTCTCATTTGATATTTGACCAACGCACCTAGCCCTTCTCCTCTGGCCAGTCCTCTGCCTGCTCCTGACCCTCTGTTGGACTGAGCTTTGTGCAGTATAATGGGCTACTCAGCTATGTTGAACTCAGTTCATGTGATTAATGCGGGCCACCGAGCAGAGGCAGTTGTCCGTTCTATGAACACACCTAAGTTGTTTGAAGATAGCAAGATTTTGGAAAAGGGTCGAAGTAGGATGAGAAACATGGGGCACACAATGTTGGCGTGGCATAGATTTTATATATTTTAAAAAAATCTTTTTTTTTTTTTATAAAATTTGAAAATTTTTGTCTAAAAATATATTATGTGCAATAAAGATAATAAAATGTGCACAAGTACAATATAATGCTCCACAAGGCAAGATTATATTTTTTGATTGTTATATATTTCATAGAGTTGACTGCACATTTTATCATTTTTTTTTATTATACATTACAAGTGATTTGGAAACAATTTTAAAATTCAAGCAAAAAAAAATTCTTTGATCACGTCTAGTTTCTTTAATTTGCCACTTTGGAAAATAATAAATCCCTTCGTAGCTGGAATCAGAGATGGAGGTGTTCTTGTGTATTATGTAGAGAAACACCAACTTGGCACAACAGCTGCAACTATTTTAGTGTAAATTTTATTGAGTTAGATTGGCCGGCCTATGATGGGTTAAAGAAGTTGGATTGAGTTAAAATTTCCTTCTTAATGTTTTAGAGAATATGTTAAAACGCTAGTATCTGTTAAAATAGTTTTTCAAATACTTTCAAATAACCGCAGAAAAAAGAAAATTTTGATTAATCTCTCGTGTTCTAAAAATAAGATAATACATATTCTTTATAAATTTTCATAATAAAAGGTTTTTAAGTTATAAACAAGATGTTATCCAGTATAATGATATTATATTGATAGTGAGAAATGTTTGATTTGTTGATAATCAATTTATTACTAACTTTTGAAGATTTTTGTAAATGATTATGATCCTAAATTTTGATTCTAATATTGTATCAAAGTTTTTTAAAATTAATTATGCCATTAAAAAAAATGAAAATTATTGTTTAAGTTTTTTTTTTATGTTATCATTTTATATGTAATTTTTGTGTATATTTTGGGCTGATGTATTAATTTTTTTTTTTTCACATATGTCACATATGTTGTTATCTTTTTATAAAATTTTGCATGTGATAAAATACTGAATTATGAAATATGTTGTAAAAATTTCATATTTTTTGGTTGTGTATTATGTGAGAAAAATATTTTTCTTGTCGTATATTATTTTTCCAAATTAACACCGAGAATGACAATTTCATTGTAGAAAATTTACAAGTATAAGCATTAATTGTTGTTGGCTCTATATTATTTGTTAATTTTGGATATGACAATTAAGAGTAATTTAATTTTAAAATTTTGAATTGGATCTAAAATGTGAAGAAAAAGATAAAAAAATTTCAAAACAATTTCTAGTTTTATGTGTTTAAATGGTTTTTTCAAATGCATATTTTTATTTGTTATTTTTGAAAACCAAGTGCATTAATGGATTAAGAAGGTTAAATTATAATAAGTGTCATAATTTCATGATTGCTAGAGGTTTGAATGATGGTGAGTGCATTACACTCTTCTAGCAGGTGAGCGAAATGATGTGTCAATTTAGCCAATTTGGTGTGGGGAAGATCACTAATACATATGATAACTATCATTGAGAATATGAAACTTGATGAACTTGACCAAAGTCAAAAAAGGTCACTCTAACTTTATGTTTCATTGACCAATTAGAGAATGTCATGTGTCATTAGTCAATAAGAATTTGTTATTTAATATTGTTTTCTAATTATTCTAAAAATAAATTAATTCTTTAAAAATTCATAATAATTAATAAGAATATTAAAAAAATATGAAATTTTTACAAATTTTTTTCTATTTTTGTGCTTTACAAGATTATAATATTATATTTCAAAAATTGACATTATAAAAGTGAATTTTTTTTTCATGTTAGTAATTTCTAATATCCTTTTAGTTTTATTTAAAGAAGAAAAAAGATCATTAGAGAGCTGCACTTTTGAAGAATGCAAAATGAAAAGTAATGAAAAGCTTATGAAATATGTCAAGCATATGAGATTCCCAATCGATCATTTGGAACATCAATGACTAAAAGGCTTAAAGAATAGCTAAAGATTGATATTGTGCTTCAATCGTTGATAGACTTCTTGAGAGCTGAGGTATATCATGAGTTGGAATACACCAAATGCATTATTGAGTAATATAATAACCTAGAGGAAGCCCTCAAGAAAGCATGAAATCGTCATATTAAGCATTCTATAAGGTGCCTTGTTGTATTGTCAATGAGTCCTAATTTACCAGCTATAAGCCATAATCATTTTAGTAAAATGGAGATTAGTTTATAGCTTTTAAGAGCTAGGCCTAAGGTTATTTGAGATGCTGAGCAAGATGAGACTTTACGAGCTAGTAGTTCTTTACTTTAAGCTCGTAACTTTTTCCAAAACCATATGTAAATAAATAAATGCTTAATTCTTAGTTGTGATGAATGATATTATTGTAGTATTATTCTAGGTTTGATGTTATATGTTTTATATGTTTGATGTCATATATGTCAAACTTTATTGTAAATGTCTATTATGTTGTTATATGTGTTCAATTATTATCTTTAATACTTAATACATATACTTTGCATACATGAAAAACTGACTAAAGAGTAAAAGTTGTTACATTGGTAAGATATTGGTAAGATTATGAGAATTTTCATCTAAGAACTTATATTTTGCACAAATTAAAATAATCTAGTATTGGTATACAAGAAGATGATTAGGGACATTGTGAACTTTTGATTATTTGATAATTTTAAGATTGTTATTAATTTATTTCAATATTGGTGCAAAATTAAATGGTTAAAGTGCTAAAACTAATTATTAATAAACGTCTCAAGGTTGTCATAACAATGACTACAAAGAATTGCTAATTAGCTTAATAAAGAGGATAGGATGAATGGTGAAAATTGTGACATTTGGTACTATAAGGTTAAGTATATCCTCGAAGAGCATGGAGTGCTAGGAGTCATCAACCATATCATGGTGGACCTTCCTCAACTTAGCAAAGGTGAGACCAAGAGGCCATTAAGGTTTGAAAAAGAAAGAATAGTATAACTCGTATAACTTTGCTAAAAAATATAGAGGATGATCTCATTCATGAGTTTAAGGAGGATAAGAATGCAAAGGCAATATGGTTGGCTTTGAAAAAAAAGTTTAGGAGTACTTTGACTCTTAGGCCGAGAGAGTTGGTGGTTAATTTTGATGTTTATATGAAGAAACCATATCATAATGTTAGGTAACACCTAAGGGTGATGCCTAATATGATCAAAGAGTTTAAAGTAACTAGTTATACCCTCACAGATGAGTAATAAGTTTAAGTTTTCATTTAATTCATTCATTCAAACTAGGAGCACATGAAAATTAATATGATGCATAATAAAACTATTAAGTCCTTTGAAGATATCTTACACCATTTAATTTTAGAAAAGAATTGCCTTAGGGTTTTTAAGTCTTTGGTCAAGTGAATATGGTTGAAGTTAAAACTAGTTTAAAGGGTATTTTTAGTTTGAAACATAAGTGACATTATGAGCATCATAAAAAGGGAAAAGGGAATGGACAACCATGGAATAAGAACAAGAATGACCATTGTAAGAGGCATGGTGGTAAGAAAAAGGATAAAACCAAAATGACATGCTATAATTGTGGCAAACTAGGTCATTTAACTCATAAATGCACTGAGCCAAAAAAGATATCCTTTACATTAGCCTTTCATTGTTTAGTTAATATTGCCAGCTTAGTATTACTTACTAAATCTGATCTTTTGTAGATTATAGACTCAGGGGCTACAAATTATATGGCTAAAGATCAAAGAACATATATTAAGTTTTGTTGAATTAGAACTAGTTAAGATAGTTGTATGTTGGAACAATGCAAGGGTAGAAGTTAAGGGGATTGACATTTGCAAATTAGAAATACGAGATGATTAAATCTTACTAGTTCATAATGTTGTTTATGCATTTAAAATTTAATGAAAACTTGTTTATGTTTTTGTTATTCTATGTTTAGGCTATAAACTTATTTTCGAAGGTCGTGTTGTAAATATTTATGATGACACTTCTCATTTTAGTTATGGATATCTATCAAATGATTTGTTTATGTTAAATATTAACTATAATGAATTTAATATCTATAATAGCTATTTTCTATTATTGCATAAATCAACAATAATGCTGTAGATGCAAATATTTGACATGCTAGACTAGTTAAAAAGGGAACTTTTAGGTTTACTTGTTAAAATTGAATTGCCTATATGTTGACATTGTCTAGCAAAAAAGCAACTAGAAAACCATTTGGTAGGCTATTAGAGCCTAATTGTCATTGTAATTAATCAATTTTGACATATATGGTCTAATGAGTGTGAAGGTGAGGCATGATGCCCTATATTTCATTTCTTTCATAAATGATTATATGCATTATGGTCATATTTATCTGATCTTCCATAAATCTAAAGTATTAGAATGCTTTACAAAATATTTAAGGGTGGTAGAAAATCAGTTGGATAAAACAATTAAGACCCTAAGGACTCATCAAGGATGTAAATATATTTCTAAATAGCTCAAGAAGATATGTAATGAAAAAAAGTATAGTTAGACAACTAATTATTTCTAGGACTTTGCAAAAAAATGGTGTTATAGAGAGAAGAAATAAAATCCTATTAGAGATGGATAAATCTATGATTACACAAGTGAATCTCCTAATATATTATTGAGGTGATGTTTTATTGATGACTGTATGTGTACTTAACTTTGTATGCTCTAAATTTGTTACTTCCACACCATATGAATTATAGTTAGGGCAAAAAACTAACCTAAGTAATTTATGACCATGGGGGTTGGTAGCTTATGTTCACTATCCATTTTACAAATATAAGAAATTTGGTCTAAGAGGAAAAAAAAAATCTTTACAAGATATTATGAACACTCTAAAAGGTATGTGTTTATTGGTGAACAAACGAATAGAATATTTTAAAATTGGAATCATGTGATGTTACATTTTAATAATATTGACAAGGATTTTTATCTTTATAAGATGAGTAGTCCAGATGACTATAACGTACTAAACCTAGTAACTTAAATTGATGAGAAAATGTCTTAAGCTATCAATTATTAGAATTATAGTAAAAAAATTATTTTATCTTGAATTTTTTTTTAAAAAAATTCCTAAGAACTCTAGATTGAAGAGCTACATGTCATATTTATAAAATCCATTATTCTCTTGTGTCATCATGCACTAAAGTTATACTCCAATTGTTGAGGTTGGAACTAGTGCCAAAATTGGTACCATGGGTGTCTCAACAATGTGACTTGATTTTAGATTTGAGTTTACAACATGATTAGATTTGAATTAAAAAGTAAGGGTTCAAATTCTATGCCTCTAGAGCTTTGACATTCTATTTTTGTTTTCTAGCATTTTTCATAGCAACCTTATTGGTAAGCTTGGTACATCTTTTAGAGTATAGTTAAATTAGGTGCTACAACATTAGAAGATTTATTCTCATGTAGTGTCTCAGTCCTTGAATAAGTTAGTGTCACAAGAGGCCTATCAAAGCTAACTTCACAAAGTGATTACTTGTGAGAAAAGACATTGCTGATAAGCTTGCGAACGATAATGCAGTTGCTAATGTGATTCATGGACCATTTGATGTCTTGTAGTTGGATGTTTAAGAGTTTTTGCTAATGTGATTTGAAGTTATAGAAGAAAACAATGTTGGTGATTTGGTTATTGTTTTTTTAGAGTCAATTGCCTTTTTGTTCTTAGTAGCTCAAGTACAAACAATAAATCAAATTTCTTTTACTTAGAAAATTTTTTAATTTTAATATAAAATGATTAATTTTTGTAATGTGATTTTATGATAATTAGATTGGATATGGGCTAATTATTTAAAAATAATTGAGCCTAATAAATGACTTGGAACCTACCAATCCAATCACCTTTTTCACGTCATTAAATGTATTAAATTAGTATTTAATGTGACCACACTTGATGAGATTTGTTAATCTTAGTCAACAATGTGTTATATGTAATACAAAAATAATTTATGAAGCATAAGCCATTTTATTTTTCAGGTGGTGATAAATTTGTTACAAAACACAAAATTAAAGTTATGTTTGTATATTAACCTTTGTGATTTTTTTAACATTCATTCCTTTATTTCGGTATTAGGTATCCTACACATTAACTAAATTTGTTCTTAAATCAATTCATTCTTATTGAATTTGAATTTAAGATTTTAAAAATCATTGCTTTTATAATGATTATACACTTTTCAATTTTTGTTATGATTTCTCTAATGTTGAATTTTTTATTTTTAGTATCAAATATCTTATACATTGACTAAATGTTTTCCTATATTAATTCATTCTTATCTAATTAAATTTTATTTTTAAGATTTTAAAAATTACTATTTTTTTTATTTGAATAGCTATCAACTGGCATAAAGTTATCTTTATCCAACTCATATTTGAAATTTAGGACTAGTGTTGAGGACTTTACCAAGTTGAGATGCACTACGTCAAGTGTGAAGGCAATATAATTGCTTATGGCATGGCTATATAAGGCCATCAATGTTGTTAATCATGTTGCTTGGTTGAATGACACTCCTTCTAGTGAGAACTATAGAGATGATGGCTGGAAGACTCTAATGGATGCAAGAGATCCAATAACACAAGCTAATAATGAGAACCATAGAGATGATGGATGAAGGCTCCAATGGATACAAGAGGCCCAATAACACAAGCTAAAGTTTCAGTGGATACAATAGGTCCATTTCACATTTTAGAAGGCCCAATAACACGAGCTAGAGCCAAAACGATTAAAGAAGCACTAAATAGGCTGATTGAGGACATTCAAACCAACCAAAATTTAAATGGTGTGAATTTAAGTTTGACAAAGAGTAAAGGCCTAATTAATATAATTAGAGTACTTGATGACTTATAATAAGTAATAGCACTCACTCCTAAATAGGAGTTTATTTTCTGTTGTGGAATTTATCCATTGTTAGAAATTTCTCCAAATAAGGATTTGTCCTAAGTAGGAATTTGTGCCTCTTTAGGATTGCTATCTTTACTTATAAATAGGCACCCTTTGTAAGCTCTGAAAAGCAGATAACTTTGAGTGAAATAGAAAGAAAGGGTTTTCTCCCTCGGTTCTTTTGAGGACTAAAGAACTTATTAAGAGGTACTTCTTCTTGTGGCATTCCAATCGACTCATCCCTTCCAATTCCTTTATTTTCTGGAGTGTGGCGTCTATATCCTTTTTAAATACCCTAATTTCGTGTTCCTTGGAATGTTGGGTCTAGGGTTTACGTTATTTAACTCTGGTTTAGTTTTCCTGGTTGTTTTTTGATTCCTTATGTGCGTTGGGTCCCTAAGCCACGTCTTTTTGGGATTTTTCGCATCAGTTGGTATCAGAGCTTGTTTCTAAATCAGGTTGAATCCACTAACTCTTCAATTTTTTACCTTGTGATTTATTTATTTCAGTTGAGTTTGTTTATTATGTGCATTGCCATTCAAATGCACAAATCTGTTTGTTTGTAATTCTTTTCCCTTTGTTTGTTTGTTAAGCTCATAAACGTGACAATTTCAATTCCAATTGCGAAATATTAGTATTCTACTATTGTTTTGTGTTAATCAAAAGAAAAAAAACAAAAAAAAAAAGAAAAAGGAAGGTTTAACTACTCATGTCTTGACTTTTGTGAGTTTAGTTCATTAAATTCGTTTGCCTGATAACCTTTTTTGTTTTTAATTGCTTGTTCTCCAAATTGTTTAATTCTATGCCATTTATCATATTTTGTTCAAAATCAATACTCTTGATTTATGTTGTTTAGTTCTTTATAGAGCTGAAAGGGAAATTTAAGTGGTAAAAAGTAAGAGTGAAGTTCATATAAAGAAAAAGCCATCAAAAGTGTAAACATAAGGGATGTGACTATTTTTTGAGTGAAACACGTAAGGGATGTTCTATTGAGGTACTTAATTATTTTGTGTAAAAGTAATATTATGACGTCTAAAGATAAAGGTGTATCTCAGGAGGGAGCTGGTGATGTGTCCTTCATGATCAAAGCTATGCAACAACAATTTGAGCACATGAATATCCAAATTTGATGATATGAGGGAGACAATAGAGGAGCAAGCTAATACAATAATAGAGTTGCAAAAGAGGAATGGGGAATATGAGGCTCCTAAAGTAAAAAGGCAGTTGAGACATGCCTATGACCATAAAAGATGATGTAGAAGATGATGAATTTGATGATCAAACTACTGTGGTTAGAACTATTAACAATAGAAGGGATCAAAGAGAATGGAGAGGTAAGACACTATGACCATAATTTGGGCAGATTAAAATGATAATTCCTCTATTTCAAGGTAAGAATGATCCTGATGCATAACTAAGAATGGGAGAAAAAGGTTGAATTGGTTTTTGACTGCCACAACTATTCTGAGGAGAAAAAAGGTAAAGCTTGCTGTAATTGAATTTACTGATTATGCTATTATTTGGTGGAATAAACTTGTTTTGACTAGGAGAAGGAATCAT
>JADCRA010000396.1:914371-944576 GCA_021464305.1 Kandelia obovata
ATGAAATTTTTGTAATGTGATTTTATGATAATTAGATTGGATATGGGCTAATTATTTAAAAATAATTGAGCCTAATAAATGACTTGGAACCTACCAATCCAATCACCTTTTTCACGTCATTAAATGTATTAAATTAGTATTTAATGTGACCACACTGATGAGATTTGTTAATCTTAGTCAACAATGTGTTATATGTAATACAAAAATAATTTATGAAGCATAAGCCATTTTATTTTTCAGGTGGTGATAAATTTGTTACAAAACACAAAATTAAAGTTATGTTTGTATATTAACCTTTGTGATTTTTTTAACATTCATTCCTTTATTTCGGTATTAGGTATCCTACACATTAACTAAATTTGTTCTTAAATCAATTCATTCTTATTGAATTTGAATTTAAGATTTTAAAAATCATTGCTTTTATAATGATTATACACTTTTCAATTTTTGTTATGATTTCTCTAATGTTGAATTTTTTATTTTTAGTATCAAATATCTTATACATTGACTAAATGTTTTCCTATATTAATTCATTCTTATCTAATTAAATTTTATTTTTAAGATTTTAAAAATTACTATTTTTTTTATTTGAATAGCTATCAACTGGCATAAAGTTATCTTTATCCAACTCATATTTGAAATTTAGGACTAGTGTTGAGGACTTTACCAAGTTGAGATGCACTACGTCAAGTGTGAAGGCAATATAATTGCTTATGGCATGGCTATATAAGGCCATCAATGTTGTTAATCATGTTGCTTGGTTGAATGACACTCCTTCTAGTGAGAACTATAGAGATGATGGCTGGAAGACTCTAATGGATGCAAGAGATCCAATAACACAAGCTAATAATGAGAACCATAGAGATGATGGATGAAGGCTCCAATGGATACAAGAGGCCCAATAACACAAGCTAAAGTTTCAGTGGATACAATAGGTCCATTTCACATTTTAGAAGGCCCAATAACACGAGCTAGAGCCAAAACGATTAAAGAAGCACTAAATAGGCTGATTGAGGACATTCAAACCAACCAAAATTTAAATGGTGTGAATTTAAGTTTGACAAAGAGTAAAGGCCTAATTAATATAATTAGAGTACTTGATGACTTATAATAAGTAATAGCACTCACTCCTAAATAGGAGTTTATTTTCTGTTGTGGAATTTATCCATTGTTAGAAATTTCTCCAAATAAGGATTTGTCCTAAGTAGGAATTTGTGCCTCTTTAGGATTGCTATCTTTACTTATAAATAGGCACCCTTTGTAAGCTCTGAAAAGCAGATAACTTTGAGTGAAATAGAAAGAAAGGGTTTTCTCCCTCGGTTCTTTTGAGGACTAAAGAACTTATTAAGAGGTACTTCTTCTTGTGGCATTCCAATCGACTCATCCCTTCCAATTCCTTTATTTTCTGGAGTGTGGCGTCTATATCCTTTTTAAATACCCTAATTTCGTGTTCCTTGGAATGTTGGGTCTAGGGTTTACGTTATTTAACTCTGGTTTAGTTTTCCTGGTTGTTTTTTGATTCCTTATGTGCGTTGGGTCCCTAAGCCACGTCTTTTTGGGATTTTTCGCATCAGTTGGTATCAGAGCTTGTTTCTAAATCAGGTTGAATCCACTAACTCTTCAATTTTTTACCTTGTGATTTATTTATTTCAGTTGAGTTTGTTTATTATGTGCATTGCCATTCAAATGCACAAATCTGTTTGTTTGTAATTCTTTTCCCTTTGTTTGTTTGTTAAGCTCATAAACGTGACAATTTCAATTCCAATTGCGAAATATTAGTATTCTACTATTGTTTTGTGTTAATCAAAAGAAAAAAAACAAAAAAAAAAAGAAAAAGGAAGGTTTAACTACTCATGTCTTGACTTTTGTGAGTTTAGTTCATTAAATTCGTTTGCCTCGATAACCTTTTTTGTTTTTAATTGCTTGTTCTCCAAATTGTTTAATTCTATGCCATTTATCATATTTTGTTCAAAATCAATACTCTTGATTTATGTTGTTTAGTTCTTTATAGAGCTGAAAGGGGAAATTTAAGTGGTAAAAAGTAAGAGTGAAAGTTCATATAAAGAAAAAGCCATCAAAAGTGTAAACATAAGGGAGTGTGACTATTTTTTGAGTGAAACACGTAAGGGAGTGTTCTATGAGGTATCTTAATTATTTTGTGTAAAAGTAATATTATGACGTCTAAAGATAAAGGTGTATCTCAGGAGGGAGCTGGTGATGTGTCCTTCATGATCAAAGCTATGCAACAACAATTTGAGCACATGAATACCAAATTTGATGATATGAGGGAGACAATAGAGGAGCAAGCTAATACAATAATAGAGTTGCAAAAGAGGAATGGGGAATATGAGGCTCCTAAAGTAAAAAGGCAGTTGAGACATGCCTATGACCATAAAGATGATGTAGAAGATGATGAATTTGATGATCAAACTACTGTGGTTAGAACTATTAACAATAGAAGGGATCAAAGAGAATTGGAGAGGTAAGACACCTATGACCATAATTTGGGCAGTATTAAAATGATAATTCCTCTATTTCAAGGTAAGAATGATCCTGATGCATAACTAGAATGGGAGAAAAAGGTTGAATTGGTTTTTGACTGCCACAACTATTCTGAGGAGAAAAAAGGTAAAGCTTGCTGTAATTGAATTTACTGATTATGCTATTATTTGGTGGAATAAACTTGTTTTGACTAGGAGAAGGAATCATTAACAACTTATTGATACATGGGAGGAGATGAAGGCTATTATGAGGAGAAGTTTGTCCCTAATCACTATTACAGGGAGTTATACCAAAGGCTGTAAGGACTTACTCAAGGGACCAAAAGTGTGGAGGACTACCACAAGGAGATGAAGATTACCATGATTAGGGCGAATGTAGAAGAAGATTAAGAGGTAACCATGACTCGATTTCTATAAGGGCTAAATAGGGACATAACAAATGTGGTTGAGTTGCAACATTATGTGAAATTAGAAGACATGGTGCACATGACAATGAAAGTTGAAAGGTAACTTAAACGAAAGGGTTCCACACAGTTTGTTCAAAATTTATTTTCTACCTCATCTTGGCAGCCAAATTGGAGTAAAAGGGATGAGATGACCAATTACAAATCTAAAGCCAAGTTATCCAAGCACAAGAATATGAGTTCTAGCAAGGAAATAGGTAATTTTGAACCACAACTATATAGAAATAGAGATGTTAAATGTTTTAAATGTTTAGCCAGGAGTCACATTGCATCTCAATGTGCAAATAAGCGTGCAATGATCTTGAGAAGTAATGGAGATGTTGAAACTAAAAGTGAATCAGATGATAATGCTGTGCCATTAGAGGGTGAAAATGATGGAGAGGAGTATCTAGTTAATGGTGTAGCTCTCGTTACAAGGCGAGCATTGAATGTGTAAGTAAAGGAAAAAAATGAGGTTCAATGAGATAACATCTTTCAGACAAATTGTCTTATCAAAGATAAGGTATGTAGTATGATTATTGATGGTGGGAGTTGCACTAATGTTGCTAGCACAACTATGGTTGAGAAGTTGAATTTACCTACTATGAAACATCCTAGGCCATATAAGCTTTAATGGTTGAATGAAAGTGGTGAAGTCAAGGTAAGTAAGCAAGTGCTTATATCATTTTCTATTGAAAGGTACCACGATGAAATTTTATGTGATATTGTACCTATGTATGCGGGTCATATTCTATTAGGAAGACCATGACAATTTGACAAGCAAGTTATGTATGATGACTTCAAGAATCAATATTCCTTTGTAATGAATGAAAAACCCGTCACTCTTGTACCATTATCACCTTAACAAGCTTATGAGGATCAATTAAGGATTTAAAATGAGAGTGAACAAAAAAGAGAGATTGATAAAAGAGAAAAAAGAGGAGAAAATGTGGGGACACAAGAAAAAGAGAGAGTTTATATGCAAAAGAAAGTGATGTCAAAAGAGCATTCTATACCAATCAATCTATGATTATACTTTTGTACAAGGAGGCTTATTTTAACACTAACAAGTTTGACCAATCTTTGTCTAATGTTGTTGTTGCTTTATTGCAGGAATTTGAAGATGTATACCCTTACGACATTCCAAGTGGATTGCCACCTAATAGAGGAATTGAGTATCAAATTGATTTCATCCTGGGTGCATCCATCCTTAACTGGCCAACATAGAAGAGTAATCTTGAGGAGACAAAAGGAGCTTCAAAGGCAGGTTGAAGAGCTTATTTTCAAAGGATATGTGAGGGAAAGCATGAGTCTATGTGTTGTTCCTGTCTTGCTTGTACCAAAAAAAGATGGTACTTGGAGGATGTACGTTGATTGTTGAGCAATCAACAAAATCACTGTAAAGTATCGTTACCCCATACCTAGATTAGATGACATGTTGGATGAATTGCATGGTTCATGTGTTTTTTCTCAGATTGATTTAAAAAGTGGATATCATCAAATTAGGATGAGAGAGGGAGATGAATGGAAAACAACTTTCAAAACTAAGTACGGTTTGTATGAATGACTTGTTATGCCATTTGGTCTCACTAATGCACCAAGTACTTTTATGCGACTAATGAATCATGTTTTGCGACCATTCATTAGTAAATTTGTAGTTGTGTATTTTGATGATATTTTGGTCTATAGTAAAACCCTAGAAGAGCATCTTGATCATTTACGTTCCATCGTAAGTATTTTACATTCTGAGAAATTGTACGTTAACTTACAAAAATGTTCCTTTTGTACTAATCAAATCACATTTCTTGGCTATATTGTCAGTGCTATGATATTTTGGTTTATAGTAAAATCCTAGAAGAGCATTTTGATTATTTACGTTCAATTGTAAGTGTTTTACGTTCTGAGAAATTGTATGCTAACTTACAGAAATTGTACCAATCAAATCACATTTCTTGGCTATATTGTCAATGCTAAAGGTGTTGAGGTTGACGAGGAAAAAGTTAAGGTAATTTGTGATTGGCCTACACCTAAGTCAGTTAGTGATGCGCGTAGCCTTCATGGTCGAGCTAGTTTCTATAAATGCTTTATTAAGGACTTTAACACCATTGCTGCACCACTCACTAAACTTATAAAAAAGAATATGAGTTTTAGGTGGGGTACTGACCAAGACAAGGCTTTTAATTGCATCAAGGAAAAATTAAGTTTTGCACCCTTATTTGCTTTACCTAACTTTGCAAATGCTTTTGAGATTGAGTGTGATGCTTTAGGTATTGACATTGGAGCTGTTTTGATGCAAGAAAAGCGCCCAATTGCTTACTTTAGTGAAAAGTTAAATGGAGCAAGCCTTAATTATCCGACCTATGATAAAGAGTTGTATGCATTGGTACGAGCTTTGGAGACATGACAACATTACCTTTAGCCCAAGGGACAAGGAAAGTTGAACAAAAGACATGTCGGTGAATTGAATTCATTGAGACCTTTCCCTACATCATTAAATATAAACAAGGTAAGGAAAATGTCGTAATTGATGCATTATCTCGTAGTTATGCCCTTATCTCTACACTTACTGCAAACTTATTAGGATTTGAACATATTAAGGATTTATATGTGAATGATCCTAACTTTACTAATGTGTATGGAGAATGTGAGACGTCAGCGTTTGAGAAGTTTTATAGGCATAAGGGTTTCTTGTTTAGGGAAAATTGTTTATGCATGCTTATGAGTTCTTTGAGGGAGTTGGTTGTAAGAGAAGTTCATGAGGGTGGTTTAATGGGTCATTTCGATGTTAGGAAAACCCTAGACATCCTAATGAATATTTCTTTTGGTCACGCATGAAAATAAATGTTGAGAGGATATGTGATAAATGTATAACATGCAAATAGGCAAAATTTAGAGTTTTGCCTCATGGCTTGTATATCCCTTTGCCCATACTGAGCCATCCTTAGGTTGATTTATTTATAGACTTTGTACTAGGATTGCCACGAACAAAAAGGGGTAGGGATTTTGTATTTGTTCTTGTTGAACGCAAAGCTGATATGATAAAAAAATTGCATGAAAAAGTGCGACAACATATTAAAAAATGAACTGAGCAATACACATCCCATGTCAACAAGGGACGAAAGAAGGTGGTGTTTAAACCTGGTGATTGGGTTTGGGTGCATATGTGCAAGGAACAGTTTCCAGTTCAGAGGCATTCAAAGCTACAACCTAGAGGAGATGGTCCCTTTCAAGTTGTAGCACAAATTAATGAAAATGCTTATAAGTTGGACCTTTTGGGTGAGTATAATGTGAGTGCAACATTTAACGTTTCTGATCTTTCCCATTTTGATATAGGTGATGATTCGAGGATGAATCCTTTTGAGGAGAGGAGGAATGATGAGAACCATAGAGATAATGGCTAGAAGGCTCCAATGTATGCAAGAGGTCCAATAACACAAGCTAATGATAAGAACCATAGAGATGATGACTGGAAGGCTCCAATAGATTCAAAAGGTCTAATAATACAAGCTATAGTTTCAGTGGATGCAAGAGGTTCATTTCACATTTCAGAAGGTCCAATAACATGAGCTAGAGCGAACATGATTAAAGAAGCACTAAATGGGCTGATTGAGGACATTTAGACTAACCAAACTTTAAATGGTGCAAATTCAAGTTTGACAAAAGGTAGATGCCTAATTAATATAATTGGAGTACTTGATGACTTATGATAAGTAATAGCATTCACTCCTAAATAGGAGTTTATTTTATGTTGTGGAATTTGTCCATTGTTAGAAATTTCTCCAAATAAGGATTTGTCCTAAGTAGGAATTTGTGCCTCTTTAAAATTGCTATCTTTGCTTATAAATAGGCACCCTTTGTAAGCTCCGAAAAGCAGATAACTTTGAGTGAAATAAAAAGAAAGAGTTTTCTCCCTCGGTTATTTTGAGGACTAAAGAACTTATTAAGAGGTACTTCTTCTTGTGGCATTCCAATCGACTCATCACTTCCAATTCCTTTATTTTCTGGAGTGTGGTGTCCATATCCTTCTTAAATACCCTAAGTTCGTGTTCCTTCAAATATTGGGTCTAGGGTTTGCGTTATTTAACTTTGGGTTAGTTTTCCTAGTTGTTTTTTGATTCCTTGTGTGCGTTGGGTCCTTAAGCCATGTCTTTTTGGGATTTTCCGCATCACTTTCCTTTGTCTCTACCAAGATTCTTAATGATATAAATGTTTTATCTTTACATACACAAAAGTAAAACAACTTTTGATAAAGAAAAATATATTGTACCCGTCTTCAATTATTATTTCTAAGGAAAAATAGTCAATCAATAAGCCCCCACACTTTCCAATCTTCATCCTATTGAATTTGTTTTCACTAATTTTTTCATCAAATATCATTTGAATTTTCAATAAGAATACAATCTCTACCATAAATACTTGAAGAATAAATCCTACATGTACTTATTCAAAATGGGAATGTGTCCTCCAAATCATGTAATCTTGTTTAAGGATACCTTAATCTTAAAGATCAAAAATAAAATGATGAAGCATATAAAGATGAACCATATTGGCTAATAGATATGACCATAATTGTGTTCACTTTATCTTCTTTCATAGATTACAAAGTTTTGGAGTATAAGAATAACAAAGCAATTTTTTTTGTAAAATTTTCATAATGTTGCTTTCATATAATGTTGCTCTTTTTTGACTAGTTGCAAGAAAAGTTCACTTTTACTGAAGTTAAAGTTAAAAGTTTATTAGCACAAACATGAATTTAAGCCAATTGGTTTGCAATTATTTTTCTTATAAATTTTTTCAACTTAAAAAATGATATAACAATATAACCCTCATAGGCATATGTACAACATTAGGTCTCATTAAACTTATCACAACACATGCAATTGCCTTATAGACAAAGTACTTGCCTATCATTAAGTATGCAAAAAATAACCTTAGTGCAACCATTATGAAAAACAAAAAAAAAAGAAAAAAGAAATAGTTCTTCTTAACATTTTTTTGTTCCCACATTTTATGTTGAACTTTCCCCTATAAAATATTTCTCTTCTTCAAATCTCATTAAAAATACAAAATAAAAAGAGTCATATCAAGTGATGAACTTTAGGGAAGCAATGAAATTTTTTATCAGGATGCTCGCTAATTTCACTCTTAAATATATAAGTCCGGTAGACTCCTTTAAAAAGTAAGGCTATAATTTATATAGGTAACAACGTTCAGAAAAAAAAAAGAGATGAATTTGTCACCAAATTCAAGGTAAATTAGAAATTCAAGGAAAGTTAATAGTTCAATATTGGACAATTTGGAAATTAAGGTGGATTTTTTTTTGTACATACAAGAATTCCAGGTAAGTTAGGAATAAAAGAAATTTAATTGATATTATATTTAGCCTTAACCTTAAATTAATAAAGTTAATATGTAAATGATTTTGGATTTGAATTAGGTAATTGTCTTAAGCTTGACAATCCAAACTGGTAACATGACACCCATAAAAACCAATTGTCTTTTTTTTGGGGGGGGTCTACATCACTATCTAATACACGTTATTATGACAAGTCAACATATTTGATGAAATTTCTTAATCATAATTGATAATGTCATTTTTGTTATAAATTTCATTTATGAGACATAAGTTATACTAAATTTGTTACAAAGCACAATGTTGTTATTATTTTTGTAAATTAACCCTTATATTATATGTAATATTATTTAGATTTAGAGTACTTTATTTATTGGAAGCTAAAGAAACAAATTACACAAAATTCAAAATAAAAATAATTTTTTCTTAAATATTTTTTTTTTCGATTTGAATAATCACTATTATATCTCAAATTTATGTATACAACAAATAGTTTTTTTTACCATTTTTGTCCCAACATTTTCTTTTAAACTTTCCTTATAAATTATTTCTCTTTTTTTCCAATCTTATTGATATTACAAAACAAAAAAGGGTTAATATATAAAAAAAAATCATCACCTTTATGCATTTTTTCAAATTTAGTATGATTTTTCAAAAATAATAGTTGATAGAATTATTTTGTAATAAATCTAAAACACCATCAATTGATATTAATATAATCCATTAGCGTGCGCTTGTGGCACACTTAGGCGTAAAAAAAAATTGACCACTTGGAATATTATATCTCATTTAATTTAAACTAATAAAAATAAAAAAAAAAACTAAATAAACAATTTTAAAATTTTCTCTTGTATTTCCTTTTTTCTCCTCTTTCCTTCTTTCTTCTCTTCCACCCCTTTTCCTTTATGTTTAGATCTCCACCAAGATTTGCAAGGAAACTTTTGTGTTCTTACTTGATCCTATCACCTAGATCTACAAGGTAAATTGCTAGAAATAAAGGTTCAATCTCATTTGAGAAATCAAGTAAGGTCATCAAGTGGGAAGGTTTTCATTTTGTTGGCAAAATTAATTTGTGTTTTTTTGGTGCAAAATGTGTAAGGATCAATGATGAGATTTTATGATCCAAATATGTTGGAGTCTTGAACTTGTCTTTTGCATTATCTTGGATTGTTATTTTATCTCTTAGAGTTGAACATTTTACCTCTAAATAAGAAACTAAAATCTTGCATGTATTTTTTTTTCTTCTTTTAAAGTCTTGCTCTTGGTCTTGTACACCTTTCTCTTGAATCTACATTTTTGTAGATGCTTATTGCTTATTGCTTCAAGGCTATAATGGCGTAAGCATTAACCTCCTTGAATCTACATTTTTGTTTGGGATCTAGAGTGAGGAGGGATTGTTTTGATCAAGTAAAGGTCAAAATGGGTGAGATTAACCATATTTAAGTTATGTTCTTAATTAAAAGAAAAGCTTATTTGAGGTGGAGATACAAAATGTGAAGGAAAAAGGAGTAGATATCCAAATTTAGAGTAGTGGCATAGAAGAAAAGTGAAGAGAGAGAGCAATTTTTGAATTTTTATATATTTCTTTATTTAGTCACTTTTATTTTTATTAATTTGAAATTAAGTGGCACATAACATGCCATATATTTAATTTTTTTATACGTAAGCATGTCACATGTACATATTAACGAATTTTGTTAATATCAATTAATGATGTGTTAGATTTGTTATAAAATAATTTTACAGAGTTCAAACTATTATTATTTTTTTAAATATACTAAATTCAAGAAAATGTGTAAAAGTGATGATTTTTTTTGTATATTAATTTAATAAAAATGTTCATATCAAGTAATGAACTTTATGGTAGAAATAAAATTTATTATTGCAATACTTGCTGATTTTAATTTTAAAATACAATACTATAATAAACTCCTTTTAAAAAGGCAAAGCTATAAGATATATAGGTAATAATGTTTAAACAAAAGAAAGAAAAAAAATGCTAGAATTGTTATCGAGAGAGCTATGAACAAAAGAAATTTAAGATAAATTAGGAATTCATGGAAAGTTATAAATTCAATATTAAATAATTTGGAAATCAAGATGCAATTGTTTATATATATATATATACACAAGAATTCAAGGTAAATTAGGAACAAAATAAATTTAACCGTCATTATATTTAGTCATAGCTATAAATTAATAGTTTTTCCCTTTTTATATAAACTGTAATTTAAGGTAAGTTAGAAACAAAAGAAATTTAATTGATATTATATATAGCTATAATAATAAATCAATACTTTTTTTATGATCCAACAAAAAAAAAGTTCTTGTTCAACATATTAAAGTGCACAAATTATTATTCTAAAGTTTGAAAATATGATTTCTTATTGATATTTTAGGAAATTATTCAACATAACTTACTGATAAAAAAAAAAGGAATGTTAGGAATATAATTTCCCTTCAATATTATGGTATTGTTTTTCAACGAGAATCAACAAATAATTTATATTGTGACAAAAAGAATTTATATTGTCACAAAGAAAAGACATAGTTTCTAAAATTAGTAAATTTTTAAATTTTTGATAAAAGACAACGATTTTTGGATATACCAATTTTTTTATTTAAATAACTAGTTCTTTTAGGACTAAATATACTAAGATATAATTTTACTAATTAGATTAAGTGTAATATTATTTAAATTTAGAGTATATTACTTATATGAAGTTAAAGAAACAAGTTACACAAAATTCAAACTTAAAATAATTCTTACTTGAATAAAAAAAAACTTTTGATTTAAGTAATCATTACTATATCTCAAATTTTAGTAACAAAAAATAGGTCATATTTGAATAAAAGTCAACTCATTGAAGTAATTGAAAAAATCAATCTTAATGTCATTTAAATTTAAAATACTTTTATATAATTTTGGCCTTTTAAGTAATACGTTATTCATTATATAAGATTATATAAAATGAATTAGATTTAAATAAAAATCACTGATTTAAGTAACTGCAAAAATAAATTATAATATTATTTAAATTTATAGTACTTCGATGCAATTTTGACAATTTAAACAATACGTTACTCAAAATATAAGATTATATAAAGTAGATCAAATTTGAATAAAAATGAGCTAATTTGAATAACTTCAATAATAAATTTTAATGTTATTCAAATTTTGAGTAATTTTACATAATTTTGGTAATTTAAATAGTACATTACTCATAATATAAGATTATATAAAATAGATTAGATTGAATAAAAATCAATTAATTTAAATAATTGTAAAAATAAATCCTAATACTATTTTAATTTATAGTAGTTTGACGTAATTTTTGTGAAGTAAGTAACATATTACTCAAAAATATAAAATTATATAAAATAGGCTAAGTTTAAATAAAAATTAACTAATTTGAATAATTGCTAAAATCAACTTGAATATTATTCAAGATTAATTTTTTTACTTCATTATGATGATTTAAGTAACATATTACTTAAAGTATAAAATTATATAAAATAGGTCATATTTGGATAACTTTTGGCCTATTTAAGTAACTATAAAACAATCCTAATATTATCTAAATTTAGAATATTTCATATAATTTTCAAAAATTAAGCAACATATTACTCAAAAATTTAAATTATGTAAAATAGGTTAGATTTTATTAAAAATTGGTTAATTTGAGTCATTACTTGGTTGAATCTTAATCTTATTTAATGTTGTGGTATTTTACATAAAATAAGAATTTAAGCAATATATTATAAATTTAAAAATTAAATAAAATATTTTAGATTTAAATTGAAAAACTTCCAACTTTAGTAACTGTTCAAATGAAGTCCATTATTAAAATATTTATTTTTTTATATAATTTAATGCTACATATAAATATTTTCCACAAAAGTTTATTCAAGGTGAGATTTTAAATTTTTTCGATAAGGATCTTAGTTAATTAAGGATGTCAACAATTTTGTGTACTAATTTTAACACATAAAGGAACAAGTTAGAATTTTACAACCATGGCTAAATTTACACCATTGTTCATGCATAATCTATCGGTGTTTATTGATTTGAAAGGGTTGTGGAGGATCTTCCAAAGATGAGGACAGGTGGTTGATATTTTATCCCAAGGCAAGTAAGCAAAAATAAAACAGTAATTTGAGTTTATGGAATTTGATTGATAACCCAATTTATGGTTAGTCACTACATGCTTTGCATATTAAGGTTATTGGTCTACCTCTTTCCTCTTTCCTAAAAGAGTTTTAGGTTATGAGAATTATTTACTCTTTATTGGTGTGGATTACTATTAAAGGTTGGATGCTTATTAGAGACTGGACAATTAGATGACAATGGTTTGCAACAACTCACTAATAAGCCTGAAATAGAAGAAGAATTGAAAATTAATTTGGTAATAATTTTTTTTTCTAAGTTAAGTTGTAATTTTATTTTGAAATTAGCTAATGCGTTCTTAGGAATTGAAATTTTATTTTATTTTTGTTGCATATTTGTATGATAAATATTTTTGATTCTTAATAGTAATATCAAAGTTTAGGTTTACTTGTTAAATATAATTCAACTACATGTTAAATTGTTATTCATTATCAATTCACTTGATTCATATATTAATTAGGTGTTATTATAAATTTATGATTTTTCCACAATTTAATTTTGGTCATACAAAACTTAAAAATGGAGAACAAAAGGTTATCCCTTCCGACACATCAAGCTACTAACCTTGTTGTGATATTTGGAAAAAATGGTCTTGGAAATCCTAAAAGTTTGGCTATTTATAAATACCTAACTTTGGTAGCTAGCGACAAGAATGAGTTCTTATGCATTGAAAAGGCCATCAAGGGCATCATGGCTTTATGAAAGCCATATAGGGAGCATGGCTTTATGAATGCTAAAAGAAGGTCCTTGTTTTCATATGCTCCTTGCATATAGTTTCTTCAGCCAAGGAGAGGACAACTTTTCTAGGATTGCTAATTAAATTACCGTGTAATTCTTGACTTTGAGAAAGCCATTGGATATAAGAATTTTTAAGCATTGATGTGTATCAAGGCCAATGCGTGGTAATTGTTACCATGTTTTGGGTAGCAAGACTTCGCCTTTACTTCCCATATGTGGCTGCTACTAAAGGGCAGTAAGCCACATAACAGGAAGATGGTCGGCACATTGATGGCCATGCAAAGGTGATTATATAGGTTGGTTGACACGTGTTATGAACACGTATCCATGATACCAAAAAAACATTCTTGCTTATTAGTTCAATTTTGAATAAGCTATATAAGAAGTCCAATACGATTAAAATCATAAAAATTCTAAATTGTATAGAATTCAAGTATAATAAAGAAAATTTTTTTTTAGACTATATTGATGTTTGACCAAGATCTAAACATTTCTATTGGATTAGGATTGAATTATTTTCTAATGTAATAAAGACTTCTATTTGGAATAATAAATCTATAAAAACAATGAAATCTAACTAGATTAGAAATTTTATTTAGAATAGGAATTCTAATCTAACAATGAATCCTTTTTTGATTGGGGTATTTATTTGCAATAAAAATCTTAATTGAAAGATTAAACCATAATTTATTTAGTTAAATATGGACAAAATATTGGTCACGTAATAGTCAATTTTAACTTACTATAACTTTTGAATTGTAAAGAGTTATGAGGTTCATAAGATATCAATGGAAAGCTTTTTCCAAGCTCTTATGAGATATTAAGTTAGGATGCCAATTTGGGAATTGATGTGTTTAGAGTTTAAATAAAAACATTTATAATGTTTTAAACCATCTAAAGTGTGGTCAATATTAATTTTAATAAGAAAAGTGTTTTCTAATTAAATTAGGTATTATGTTTGGAACAAAACTCTTAATTAAGGTGCTATTATGAATTGATAACATTAAATCAATGTAATTTAATATTTTCAATGGTTGAAAATATTATTCTAAATTGTATATAAGATCAAAAGCTAGAGTTAGGCATATGTTTACCTTTTATGCACATAATATAATTATGATGGCATGATAGATTATTATGGGAAACTGTGACAAGCTTCCTGAGGTGGTAGGAGGCTCAATGAATGCAAGGCGGATCGTGTGGCGTTATTTGCCTGTATTTAGGGTCAAGGATGAATGTCTTGATTTTGGAATCGCCACCAATTATTTGTTTGCTCTGTTTGCGAGTGCAGCTATATTTAGCGAAAGCCATGACCAACCAAAGCACCTATCATATATGGCGATTAAACTGCCATTCTTGTATTTTGATTTCTACGTTTTTATTTTTTTTTGGGGGGGGGGGCACCGTATCCTTTTTTCTCTTTTCTTTTTACGGTAGCCTCCACTTTTTTCTTCTTTTTTTTTTTCTTTCCGCCACAACCTTTTCTTTTTCCCTTTTTGTTTTTTTGCTTCTCCTACCTATCCCTATAGCCACCCATTCCTTTCTTTTGCTTTTCTATTTTTTCCCTTTTCTCATTTTCCCTTTCTCATTGCCTGCAGACACCCCCTTCTAATTTCGTTGTCCCACTTAAATCATCCATACCCTTCCTTTCATGTCGTGTTTTCATTTTTTTTTTCTTTCTTTTGTTTTAAGCTTAAGGATGGCTTGATAAACCATCCTTTTGGCTTTGGGGAGACTTTCTTTCCCTATTTTCTACACTAGGTGGCTTAACACTATAGACATAGTCATCGTCAAACTCCGATTGACATATGGAGGGTACCAACAAGTGGATCACTTCTTGTTAATTCCATTGGTGTCAACATTACAAGGACACAACAATTAAAAGAAGCAAATATGAAGGTTGACATGGGCAAAGACATATAGCTTTAGGTCACCAATTGACCTAATTCGAATTTTTGCCTAGTACATGGTCGACACCATCAAACAAATCATTGGAATGTATGTCGACTAGTACTAGTGTTGGATGGAAACATCACCAATCATTAACGTGTGGCAATGGTACAGTGGCCAAAGTTCTGATGTTGGCTAGTTTCCCTTTCTTTCTTATTGTCACTACTTAAGATAAGTCACTTTCCCTTTCTTTCTTTTTTCTTTTACAAAGAGCTTAATATAGTGAATGTGTGTGTTGTGTCTTTCATTAGCTTGAATTGATGATGGTTTTATTTCGTTGGCCCTTCACAGTTAATTTTGATTAGATACTAATCATTATTACTTGGCATTAATAGCTTTATGATGATTATTATGTTACACTAGGTTATTTAGTGTGATTTGGCCCTTAAAAATGCAAAGAAAATGAAATAAATAGCATAGGTTTCATGGTCCAATTATGAATACCTTTATTCTTAGCATTATCAGCCAAAGGGAGAAATATTTCCACTTCGGTTATTGCTGGTGCATGTTTTGATGCTTGGAGATGTAATACCTTCTATTTTTTTTTGTCTTAAAGGCTATTTATTTTTCCCTTACTAACTTAATGTTTATTCTAGCTCACTACTTTATATATTTTTTTATTACAAAAGGGAAGCTCTCAACCAAAAAATTCATTTTTTTTTTTAGAAAGAGAACCCCTAAAATCTCCCTCAAAACCTTTGTCCAAAAACCCCTTATCATTAAAGAGGGACCCTTTTCTACGCAAATGACCTAATTTTAACCATTGATTTTTTATTACTTTTTGTTGAATGGTCCTAATGGCCTTCCTTTTTGTTGATGGTTGATATTGATTCTTTTGTTAATTCAATGATTGGAGTCATTCTTGGACATATTCAATATTTGTGGGTCTTGGCTCACAAGATTGACATCAGATCATGCTAGTAGGACTTGAAGAAAAGACACAACTGATATTGTTATAGTTGATGTTTTGCCTAAGGTCTTTGAGAAAAAGGTGGTTCCCCCTTTTGGTCTGATGATGTGACTATTTCTCAATAGAAACCTTATAGCTTTGAGTTTAGTTTGAGGATCAAAAGGGTTATTGGCTTTCTCTTTTGTTATGATGAGAGACATATTATGTTAGATTGTAATTGTATATCAGATATTAATTTACAGTAATTTAATTTTTGTTATTTTCTCCTTTACTATTTTTTCCACTTTATTTTGCATCCAAATAAACAATTTGCAATCCAATTAATCTGAAAAAGATAGCCTTTTACAAAGGTAAGTAATTATGAATTTTTCGAAGCAAACAAAATAAGGGTACAACATGAACCCATATACCTACATGATTGTGTTTATTGATGATTAAATGAATGTAATTTTTGGAATATAAGGATTGTGCTCCCTATCTTTCTCTTATTCTCTAGTTGTAAAGTCTCTTCTTCTTTAAACTCCTTTTAAATGTAACTTAGGCTTTTTTTTTAAAAAAAAATATGCAATGGTTATGCAATTAAAGAATTCATGATTTAAAGAGAATATGTATTTGTAACCATGGAGATTGAGTTGAAGGCACCAAATTTGACATCAAGAGGAAGTTATAATTTGGCCATTTAATTTCCTTCTGTAGCTTCAGAAAGTTAGTTCAAGGAGTCCATAATTATCCATATTAGAATGACATGTTGGGGCTATTTGATGTATATGTGATATTTATTGGAATTTTAATGTCAATGAATGAAACTGAGATTAAATAACAAAATCTTTTAAATTCAACTATTAGGTACATAAAGGTATGAATATAGACTCTTTATGCCCATGGTGTGGTAAGGAGCTTAAAATTATCATCCATGCCTTATTTCAATGCCTTCAAGAGGTAAGTGTGGCTTACTAGCCCTTTTGGGTTATGAGCTTAGGAATTTGGGCACGTTGAGCTATAAGACTGACTTACATTTTTGCTAGAGCACCATGACACTAAATTTTTAGAGGTGGTTATGATGTTGCCATAGGCTATTTGGAGGAGAGAAATGTTTTCTTGTTGGAGAACATAACCTTAGATGATCATTGGCATGGCTTTGCAAATATGTTGCGATTATAAATAATAACTGGTAACCTTCAAATATACCTCTTAGCCATTGGGCATATTAGCTAGCTAGATGGCACCCCTTTATAGTGCCATTAAAATAAATGCAGAAGCTTCTCTTGGGCCAAATGGTGGCGATATTGAGGTGGTCTTGTGAGGATGCTAAGGAGAACCAACTTGTGTATCCTCACAAGGCATGGAATGACACTTCTCTCTAACCATCTTCAAGCTAACGACTAATTGGGTGGAGATAAAAAAAGGCAGTTGACCTACTAATTTCCAACATCTAGGTTATATATGAAATTTTGAGAGAGGTAAGAGTGGTATAAGTAAAACATTTGCAATCTTCATCTAGCATTCTTATAACAACTAATATTAAGGAACTATCTTCTAAGTTTTTGTCCTTCAAAATTAGTCAAGTGTATAGAATGGGAAATGGTGTGGTTGGTGTCTTGGCCAAAAAAGGTTTTGTTTCATCTTAGTGTATCTACATGGATTAGAAGTAGCCTTTCTCATGTTTTTGCTTTGATTGATAAGGATGTAATTAACATTTCACCATAAATAAAGTTCCTATTGTTTCTTAAAAAAGAAATGACCATTCCATTTTTTTAAGTTTTTGTCTCAATTAATTCAATCATAATTTAGAAAATGTTTTTCAAGATTCTACTAATGTTTAATCAAGATTAAAGTATTCCAATAGGAATTGCATTAAAAAATTAAATCTAATTGGATTTCTTGTTTGGTTAGGAAATTATTTTTTAAATCAATTGAGACTTATATTTAAAGTAACATGTCTAATTGAATAATAAAATATAATTGATTTGAAAACCTTTTTAGAATAAAGATTTTAATTTAAAAATAAGTGCTAATTTGATTGAGATGTCTATTTGCAATAGAAATCTTGATTGAAAGATTAAATCCTGATTGGATTAGGTAAATATGAATAAAACATTGACCATGTGACAAATAATTTTGGTTGACATAATTTTTAAACCATAAGGAATTACAAGGCCTATAAGATATCAATGGAAAGCTCATTCCAAGCACTTACATGATATTTGATCATAATAACCATTCAAAAATTCATGGATCTAGTGAAGAGATTAAAATGTTTAGACCCTTTTTAGACTTATATGAAATTTTTGGAAAATTATTTTCTAATTAAATTAGACATTCTATTTTCATTAAAAATTGTAATTGAGATCTTATTATGAATAAGAAATATCAAATTAAATTAATTTAGTATTTTTAATTATCAAAGATATTATTTTAAATTGTATATAAGATCATTAACTAGAATTGAACATATGTTTAGCTTTTGATAACATAATATGATTATGATGGAATGATTAATGGTTATGGACTAATAGATCAATGTGATTATGTTTATTGATAGTTGAATAAATGTAATTTTTGGAGTATAGGGATTGCATTCTTTATTTTTCTCTAACTTTCTTTAATTATAAACTCTCGTCAAATCTAACTTAAGGTTTCATTTTTAAACTATATGATGGTTATATAATTAGAGAATTTAGATTTTGAAAGAATGTAAGAGGTGTTAAGGTTTCAATAAGACATCGAGTCAAGGTTGTAAGTAAGAGCCATTTGTAAGACAATGTCGTAATTCCTTAAGATTTGATCACTTAACTTCCTTTTATGGCTAAAAAAAGTTAGCTTAGTGGAATCTATAATCACCCATATTAGAATGACATGTTAGAATTATATGTTATATGTATGCACACGCACACACACATAATGCAATTATGATGCTAATGCATCACATTGATATTAAATAAAAAAAATCCCTCAATTGGAATAAATGTGATTGATAAACTGTGTTATCTACCTAATTTAGTTTATTTGATTTGTTAATTCATTTAAAGTCAAAAGAAAAAAAATTAAATGAGATTTTAACCGCTAAAAATCTTATTAGATTTTCTGAGTTAATAAAGATTGCTATCGATTTAAGTAAAATAATGAGAATAATCAAAAGGATTAGATACCTATTCTATTTTGGTATACATTCATCAAAATTAATACTCTGTTTTTACATGTTTTTGTTACTAGAACAAAAGTAGTAATAACTTAATCCTCATTAGCATATTAGATAATAATAAGGTTAGAAAGAAAAAATTTCTCAAATTGATATAGTCATATGAGAATTGTTCTCAAATAAGATAATAGGTTTATCTAGTTATCCTTCATAATCTAAAGCCCCGCAATTAGATTTTAATCCAATCCTCATTAAATTAGTCACCTTCGACATACAAGTAGTAATTAGTTGCCTTAAGCTAGCTAGACATATGTCATAGACTTACTCTCCAATCTTAAGCACAAGCTTGAATAGGCTTACTCAAAGTAAAGTCTTTATTGCATAAGCACTCGAAAGGTAGACAAAAAAGTCTTTGCTTATTCCTTTATCTTAAAGTAACTAACAAAGAGAGGTAGTTATTGTATCCCTATTTTGTCTGATCTAACATAGAGTTTATTCTAAATATTCTCCGTTACAATCGATGCATTCTAATGATCATTCAACTTAAGACACTATTTTTCTATTCATTTAACTAAAAAATAAATAATAATGATAATAGAAAAAATCCATTTACATTGTTAAATAAGCTTTAGGTCTAAGTTAAATATAATTCACTTTTTGAAACTAATGAATATAACCATTTAGCCTATTATGATAGTTTATAATACATTTTTCTCTTCCTTTTTGAACCATGTTAAGACCCTCAATTACTAACTCATCACTATGTCAACATTTCATCATTTCCATAAACCTCTAAGCCCATCTTCTAGAAAACCTTGCTTGGTCTTTAGGTCCTTGAAGCCTATAACCCCTTATAAATGCTAACAAGTTAGAATGAAACTAAATCAAGCCAAATACCTATCCAAATTATTTCCAGCTAACAAGAAGTAATGATGGAAGAATCTATTCTTAATAGGCTAATCATATGACATCTTTAAATCACCTAGAGCTATAAAAGGGGTCACTTTATTGATGGAGATAAGAATAAAAAGAACTTGAAAAAAAATAACAAAGATATCAGTATATGACACCAAAAAAACATTTCTAAGATTCATTAACCCACATAACTTAAAAAAAAAAAAAGCTAATCATAACTATGTTCCTAGATTATTAAGAGTTTAGGGTTTAGAGTTTAGGACAACAAAAAATGTCCCCAAAAAATAGGTCAACATTATATTTCAAGCATTAAGTCAAGTTTAAAGCAACATATTACAATTTAGATAAATAAAAATAGTCAAATGGTGCAAAGAAAAAATATATATACATAAACAAAAAAAATATGAAATCAGATAAATATAAAGAGGGAAAAAGTAAACCAAAAATAGAAAAAACAAAAAAAAAAAAGTAGAAAGTGGTAAGTCAAACTCAAACTAACTTAGTCACACTTAAGTTGACTCAATTAAACTCAGTTGAATTTAGTCAACTTGACCTAGTAAATTCCTTACCCTAAGACTCAACTTGGATTTGGGTCCAATAACACTAACCTGTCTAAAAATCATCCTAATTTCAAATCAAACCCTTACCATCACACAAAAACCAATTTTTTTTTTCCAAAAAGAAAGAATCTCTTTGCACGCAATAGCAATAACTAAGCATTAAAAGAGATAATAAAGAAGGATCTTAAAACCACAATTTTCCCCTAAGTGGTCGTTAGACGATTGCTGAAGGCTCGCTTTTGTTATTGTTGGAAAATGGGTTGATACCACTATTGAGGTTGCCATTCGTTGATCTATACCTTTCTACTGACCACGTGCTGCAAAGTAGTAGCCCAAAAACACATGTATCAATCCAAAAACCCAAACTACCCTCGTAACCTTTTTCGATGCATGCACCATTTGTGATGGTTGTCGCTGCCCAAAATCCCCACTAGTCGACTCCTTTTGAGCTGATCTATCCATTCATGCCCTCTATGCACTAATCCAAGGTCAAAAAACCTAACTACCAACAACAAACCTTCTCTCTCTATACCACCAAACAATTTAAAAATCTAGCAAAGATAATAATTTTTAGGGACAAAAGTCAACTCTTACACCAAAAATCAAGCCTAAAATTCGTGGTAATAGAGTCTTTAAGCACAAAAAGAGGAAGAATACTAAAGCAAAAGGAGTAATGTTGAGAGAGAGAGAGTAATTTAAAACTAAAAAAATAAGAAAGTGAGATGAATAGGGGAGACAATTTAGCCAAAGAAAAAAGACCAAAGCCTTTATTTTCTTATTCAAATTAGAATTGACCAGTCAAATTGGCTTTGATAAACTTTGAATAATCAAACCAACTTTGAAAAACTTGACTGCCTTGATGGTTTTAATTGCTTTGGCGATTTTGATTGATTTTAACAACTTTCGTAGCTTTGTTAACTAGCTTTGATCATTTAATTAGTTTTGCCCACCTTTTCTTTTTAATCCAAAAGAGAATAATCTTTTCATTTGCAATTCTAATATAACTTCAACTTTGAATTTTTAAGGTTCCCTTAAAATTTTTCTTATTCCCCAATAATAATAAGGGTTAATATACAAAAAGATCATTATTTTTGCATTTTTTTCTCAAATCTAGTATGACCTTTCAAAAGTATAATTTGCATCCCTTAGCAAAACATTAATTGATATTAATGAAATCCATTAATATGTATATATAGCACACAGATATATAAAAAATTGACCACACAACATACCACATGTTATTCAATTTAAAATTAGTAAAATAAAAAATAACTAAATTAAGACAATTTTTCTTGTATTTCTTTCTCTCTCCTCTTCCACCCTCTCTCTTCCAAAATCTACAAGAAAATTTTCTTGATTAATAACAATCGAATGTCCCAATTTAAATTTTGTTCTTAATCAAGAGAGAAGCTTGTGTAAAGAAATGAAGATACACAATTTGAAGGGAGTGCAAATTGACCTCCACTTAACTAGAATAATCTCTCCTCAATTTAAAATCCAAATTTGAGGAGGCTAATGCTTCTTGCATCATGACCTTAGAGCAATAAGTATGATATTTCATATTTACAAGATAATTTTGATCACCATTTTGACAAAAAGGAAGAAGTGCAAGACCAATAGCAAGATTGCAAGAGAAAGAAAATGAGACAACAAATGCAAAATTTTGGCTTCTAATTTCGAGGTAAAATTGTCATCACTCAAAGAAATAATGTAAAAGATGATGATGATGGGTTCAATACTCCAACATCTTTATATTACAAAATCTCATTATTGATTCTCACATTTCCTCTTACACCAAGAAAACCCAAATTGATTTAATCAATAAAATAAAACTTTTTTGCTTAAAAACCCTACTTGATTTGTCAAATGACATTAAATTTTTATTTCTAGCAGCTCACCTTGTAAATCTTGGTGACAAGATTAAGATCAAGAAATTTTTCTTATAGATCTTGGTAGAGGTCAAAGAAGGGATAGGGTGGAAAAGAAGAGAAAAAGAGAAAAAAAAAGATAAATTTTTATTTTTTCTGTATATTTCTTTATTTAGTTATTTTTATTTTCATTTATTTTAAATTAAATGACATGTGACACTTCATACAGTCAATTTTTTAGATATAGATGCACTACATGTGCATGTTAATGGATTTTGTTAATATCAATTGACAATGTGCTAGATTTCTTACAAAATAATTTTATGAGGTGCAAACTATTACTTTTGTAAGGTTGTGCTAATTTTGTTTTTTTAAAAATCACTAGTGATAATTTTTGTGTGTATTAACCTTAATAATAATAATAATTTGAATAAATTTTAGGAAAAAATTCAAATTTATTCTTTCAAAAATTATTTTGGGGCAAGGGATCACCAAAAAAAACATCTTAGACTCTTTCAAAATTACCTTAAAGCAACGAACCTTTGTTAAAAGTATCCAATAAATTTTCTTAAATCTTAATTTTACTCCTTATCACATCAACTTGTCTAAAATTATAGTATATATCCATGACAAAAATTTCTCAAACTATATGTTAAAAGAAAGATAAACAAATAAAATATTAATATACAAATAAGTATAAAAAATATAATCAATATTGAAATCATAGTACCATTATTCATGATAGGTGTATAAGTTAATTTTGATTTTTGCTAGGTATAACTATCTTTCTAAAGCTTGTGCAAAATATCAAAAGTTTGTGCAATAAGTGAACAAGGGTGTGGTAAAGACGATATTGGCTTGGTGATGGGTTATTACATATGAAGGGTAACTATTTGTATGTTCCTAGAGGTGCAGACCTTAGACAAGAGATTCTGCAGGAGTGTTATGAAACACAGTGGGTAAGTCATCCATGTATGGAAAAGATGATGGTCTGGTTGTCCTACAATTATCATTGGCCAAAGATGGAAGACAACGTGGAGACATACGTCAAGACATGCATCGTTTGTCGATAAGAAAAAGTTGAAAGACGTAAAGAGGCAGGGCTACTATAACTATAGATCGGTTTTGATGGATTTCTTCAGTAGGTTCCCAAAAGTTGAAGGCTTGGGACCCATAATGGTGGTAGTTGATCAATTTTTCAAGTATGTGGTGTTCATATCTGCGCCTTCCTCATATCAAGCAAAGATGGTTGCTAAATTATTTTATAAATAAGTGGTGAAATACTCCAGGTTGCATAAAGATATAGTGAGCGATTGGGATCCTTGCTTTATCAGTAGATTTTGGACAACTCTTTTCAACATGATGGGCTATGAATTGAAGTTTTCCACTGTCAATCATCCTTAAACTGATGACCAAATGAAGCAAATCAATGGCTTGTTAGAGGAGTATCTTCAGCACTATGTGACAACAACTCAAAGAAATTGGCTGGAATTGTTGGAATCAGCACAATTTTGCTACAACCTGCATTAATCATCTTCAATAGGTATGAGTCCCTTTGAGTTGGCTATGAGGCATTAGGCCTTTACTCCTAACGAAATTATAAGGACAGGAATGAGAGGAAACTGTTTGACTTCTTATCATTATGTTAGATTGAAGCAAGAGTTGTTGGACAAGACACAAGACAGCTTGAACAAGGTAGCAAGATGCATGAAGAAGTATACTAATAAGGGAAGGAGGGACGTGGAGTTCCAAGTGGGAGACAAAATGTTGCTCAAATTGACTCCCTATATATGGAAAAAGATTACCCGCAAAATAGTGCATTGTAGTCTAATTCCCAATTACGATGGACCCTTTATGGTGAGAAAAAAGGTTGACAAAGTTGCATATCAGTTGCACTTACCAGAATGATTGAAAGTTACATCCAACCTTTCATGTGAGCTTTTTAAGGCCTTTTCATGAGGAGGCAAGTGACAAGCCTCCGAGGAGACAAGAAAGGCATGCTCCCTCAATGATCAGAACAAAGTTGCAGTGCAAAGTGGAGCAAATTCTCGATCGTCGAGTGTTGGGGCAAAGTAAAAGGAATCACCAAATCAAGTATTTGATGAATTGAAAGAATTTTTTTGATAACGAGAATAGCTGGGAGAGAGACGTAACTCTTTTTGTAATTTAAGAAGTAGATCCAAGATTACTTATTAACCCTATTAATGAGGTTGTTGGCTTTAACTGTGAGGGTAGTTTGTTAGTCCTTTAAGTCCATTGACTTAAGGGTATAATGCAAATAAAAATTTCAAACTAATTGATCAATTTAACTACTTTAGTTGCAAATGATAACTTGTCTAAAAATTAGCTTGACAACATGTGGACTTATTGTAGAGAATGAAATGAGCTATTCTAATTTGTCAACAGCAAGAAGAATAGAATTATGACCACAAGTTATTCTAGACAAACCGAGGATAAATCAATGCTTACTTCACACTAATATGGATATGGAATAGGAGGTTGAGTATACAAACTAGTGTTATGCTTTTTAACTTTAGCAACTTGACAAATGTGGCACTATGACATACTTTAGACACATTCTTTTGAATGCAAGGCTAGTAGAACCTATAATCAAATAGTGCAATGGTCTTATCCCTTTTTAAATGACTAGTTAACCCACTAGTATGCATTTCCCATAAAAAAAAAGTCACAAAATGTTGTACAAAATATGTATAATCAAATAGTGCAATGGTCTTATCCCTTTTTAAATGACTAGCTAACCCACTGGTATGCATTTCCCATAAAAAAAAGTCACAAAATGTTGTACAAAATATGTATAACTTGTTAGTTCTAAATAAATAACTATTATAAATTACAAATCAATATATTTTGATCATTAATAAATTAAAATATATAGCCAAAATCAAGATATGTAAGGTACATTTCATGTAATCTTTCAAATCCTATGATATAAACATTCATCATTTAAAGGGTACAAACAGATTAACTAAGAGTATAAGTAACTTTATTTTCTACACTAAATCAATATTTAGGTACAGGAGAATACTCATTAAGAAAGTCAACCCATGTAGCATGCTTAGTTTTATTTTTTATTTTTTTGTTTTTTTGAGAATTCAAATAATGCAATACTTGATAATCACAAAACAAAACAAAAAAAACTCTTAAAATAAACAATAGTGCCTGTAATAGTGATATTAATAAACCACAATATAAAACTCTTTATCATAATTTTGAATATTTCTATTTTGATTTATTGAGTTTTTTGTCGATAAATGCAATGAAACATTCTTCCTAACTCAAGACTTCTCTTATACCAACCTCTACCATGTTACCAATAACTTTGGACACCTTGTTCAAGTTCAGATACCTCAAAATAGAAATTGCACTGATTTGATTTTTCATGTCATTGAAAACTATAATAATTATATTAAATCATTAAAATTCTTCTTTTTGTAAACAATCAATGATAAGTATCATAATAGTGTTAAATCCCTTAATTGACCTCTTATAAAAGCAAACAAGCCATGAAAGTATATGTTATTCTACTTGCCTATTCAACTTCTCACATTCATTAATATTCATTTTATGATGTGGAAGATTTTGTAGATGTGAATTAAAAACTAAATTAATGACATGTTGCATGTCTTTGGGATTTGACTTGGTGCCCTTAATACAAAAATTCACATGATTCAAGATAATGTTCTTACCTTTATATTCAAAAATTTACATAATTTTCCTACCATAATTAATTGCATTAAAGTGATAAAGCCAAAAATGACTTAAGAAGACATAAACTACATTTATAATAAGATATAAGAATAAATCTTATGCTTATGATTACCTAATAGAATGCGAACTAAACATCCGTCAGCTAAAAACCAAAATTTGCCCAAAACCTGTGACAACTTCTGCAGCAGCCCGCCGGAGAGGTCACCCCAGCGCAGCCTGGGGGAACTTCTGCACCAGCCCGCAGTGCTGCCTGTTGGTACCACTGCAGCAGACCGACGGCGCACCTCCACAGCTGTGGCAGCCCACAGAGCTACCTGGGGGAACTGCTGCGGCGCAACGCTGCCCGCTGGTACCTCTGCTGTAGCCCTACCGTGCAGCCTGGGGGAACTTCTGCGGCAGCCTACAGCACTGCCCGCTGGTACCTCCAGGGCAGATCGACAGTGCGCCTCACGGCTGCGGCAGTGTGCTGAGCTGCCCGGGGAACCCGCTGCAGCAGAAATGCCTGGGGTGACTTCTGTTGCAGCCCACAGGGGAGGTCACCCCAGCGCAGCCTGGGGGAACTTCTGTGGCAGTCTGCAGTGCAGCCTGCTGGTACCTCTGCGGCAGCGCCATGGTGCGCCTCCATGGCTGGGACAGCACACAGAGCTGCCTGGGGGCACTCCCGCAGCAGCCCGACATTGCAACGTGGGTTCACTTCTGCGGCAGCATGCATCGCAGCCTGGCGTGACCCTGTCTCTTATACACATCTAGATGTGTATAAGAGACAGAGGCTGCTTTGGGGTGACCTACACCGCGGGCTGCTGCAGAGGTCACGCCAGGCTGCGATGCATGCTGCCGCAGAAGTGAACCCACGTTGCGATGTAGGGCTGCTGCGGGAGTGCCCCCAGGCCTGGCTCTTATACACATCTAGATGTGTATAAGAGACAGGGTACCTCTGCGGCAGCCTGACAGCGCCCCTCCACGGCTGCGGAAGCACACTGAAATGGCTGGTAGAACTGCGGCGGCAGCACACAGAGCAGCCTGGGCAGCCTCATGCGGCAAACTGACGGATTGCCACGACGGCTGCAGAAGCCCGCGGAGGAGGTCACCCCAGCGCAGCTTGGGGGAACTTCTGCGGCAGTCCGCAGCACTGCCCAATGGTACCTTTACCGCAGCCCAACGGTGCACCTCCATGGCTGCGGCAGCACGCAGAGCAGCTTGGGCGGCCTCATGCCGCAGCCCCACAGATTGCCTCAATGACTGCGGCAGCACGTGGCACCGCTGGTACCTGTGCGGCAGCCCGATGGCGGAGCATGGGGTCACTTCTGCGGCAGCATGCAGTGCAGCCTGGGGTGACTTCTGCGGCAGCCCGCAGGGGAAGTCACCCCAATGCTGCCCGCTGGGCAGCCTCATGCGGCAGCCTGACGGATTGCCACGACGGCTGCAGAAGCCCGCGGAGGTCACCCCAATGCTGCCCGCTGGTACCTCTGCGGCAGCGTGATGGCCCGCCTCCACGGCTTTGGCAGCGCGCAGAGCTGCCTGGAGGAACTTCTGCAGCAGCGCTCAGAGCTGCCTGGGGGCACTCCCACAGCAGCCCCACCACACAGCATGGGTTCACTTCTGCAGCAGCACGCAGCGCAGCCTGGGGTGACTTCTGCGGCAGCCCGTGGGGTAGGTCACCCCAAAGCAGCCTGGGGGAACTTCTTCGACAGCCCGCAGCGCTGCCCGCTGGTACCTCTGTGGCAGCCCGACGGCGCAGCCTGGGTTCACTTCTGCGGCAGCGCGCGGCACAGCCTGGGGTGACTTTTGCGGCAGCCCGCGTGGGAGGTCACCCCAGCGCAGGCTGTGGGAACTTCTGCGGCAGCCCACAGCTCTACCCGCAGGTACCTCTACAGCAGCCCTATGGTGCGCCTCCACGGCTGCAGCAGCGCAAAGAGCAGCCTGGGCGGCCTCATGCCGCTGCCCGACGGATTGCCTCAACAGCTGCGGCAGAACGCGGCGCTGCTTGGGGCATTCTTGCAACATCCCAACGGCGCAGCGTGGGTTCACTTCTGCGGCAGCGTGGCTTATTCTTGTATCTTGTTGACCTACATATAAAGACATCCAAATTAATTTGTACAAAGACTGCTTACAAACACCATCAACTCAACTTAGCATCAGTATAAATCTCGCTGAATCGAACATAAAATTTCCAACCCAGTCAAAAATCTTAAAATTCAACAAACTACAGTTTTCTCTATCCCTCAAGAAGAAGGGTGGGAAAGGAGCACATAGACTCATTTTCAGCCGCAAATAACATGCTTCAAGTAATTTATGTTATCAAAATTTTCCTGCCTAACTAGCAAGACTGCCAAACAATGTACTTTTAATTAGTTCATTAAAATGCACTTCAATAAAATCATAATCACTACAGTTCAGCTGCATGGCTGTGTCAAATTTGAAATAAATATACGTATGTCTCCTCAGTTCCGAAGAGTTCAACAAAAATATTTCTTGGGGTCAGGAGCTTTTATCCAGTTTCATGGCTGGCTGATCTGAAAATTTCAAATCCACAAATCTAGCTAAGTACGTACAAATTGCATAAACCAGAGAAGATTCAACAAAGTAACATTATCTCCAAGGGAAAAAAAAACAGAGAAAGGTTTGATAAAGTAAAATCACAAGTAATCCAAAACAGAAGTACCATCTAAGTGAAACATGCAATGCAAATCAAACAGCACCGCAGAAACTGAACACAAACTAACTAGAAATCCCAAACAGTGCAATTAACTGCCAAACATCAATCTTGGAACCATTTCAGATTATCGAGGAACGCGACGAAGAAAGAAGAGATCAAAAAACAAATAGTTAAAAATTGGAATCCTTGAAATTTTAAAGAAAAAGCAGAGACCTTGGCAGGCCAAAAAGGGTGACCTTTGACTTTAGCAAGAACAAGATCGCCCAAACTCAACTGCTTCTTGCCCTTCGCCTTGCTTGCTCCTTTTTTACGCCCCGGAGCCATAGGCGTTCTTCTCGTTTCCTTGATCAAGAACGCAGACACTAACAAGACTCAGATAAATAGGAGAATGGAAACCCTAAGATTCCGAAATCAAAATCGGAAATGACAAAATTAGGCAACAGTACTTGTAATCCGGCTAAAGAAAATATATAAAACATATTACTATTTAATAATTTTTATTATTAAATAAAATAATTACAAATAATTACATAAAAATTATTAATTTTTTATTTTACTTAAAATTTGTTGTTTTATTTTAAAAATATAATAAATAATTACTAATCAGTTAATTATATTTATTAATAATAAGATTTAAAATTATCAATTTGTTAATTATATAAATAAAATTTAATTAGAATTTCATATAAAATTAATAGTTAAATATCTTAATTATACATGATGTTTAAATTACATTAATATCTTATAAAATCAAATATATTTACTAAGTCTACAACCATTGTTGTTTCAGTTGCCTCAACCACTCTTACCACCATAATTATTGCTACTAGCCTCATTCCAAGTAGTTTGACTCATAAGGGCACTAATAATATTAAAAGAAAGAACTTGTAATCCTTTTGCACATTATAATCAACTAAAGATATTATAAAAAAAAAAGTAATCTCCAAGCTAAAAGGGATTTATGTTACAGTAGCATCAAATTCAAATAGTAACCCTACAAAAAAAAAACTCATAATAGTCATTTGCTCGCGTTAAAACTGTTGAGTTCTCACATTAAAACTAAAACGAAGAAAAACATTTAGCTTCTCACACATTAGTTTAAAATTCATAAAATATTTAGCAAGAGACCTCTCTTATTTCTTTGTATGATAAAACTCCTCGTCAACATCATTTATATAAGATAAGTTATCCTTGTCATGACATAAAAAGACCAAATAGTCTATAAGTTATTTAATCAACTCATAGTGATTAGCCAATATGATTACCTCAATATTA
>JADCRA010000397.1:31290-33790 GCA_021464305.1 Kandelia obovata
CCTTCGGAATTTGAAGCTAGAGGTGTCAGAAAAGTTACCACAGGATAACTGGCTTGTGGCAGCCAAGCGTTCATAGCGACGTTGCTTTTTGATCCTTCGATGTCGGCTCTTCCTATTATTGTGAAGCAGAATTCACCAAGTGTTGGATTGTTCACCCACCAATAGGGAACGTGAGCTGGGTTTAGACCGTCGTGAGACAGGTTAGTTTTACCCTACTGATGATAGCGTCGCAACAGTAATCCAACCTAGTACGAGAGGAACCGTTGATTCGCACAATTGGTCATCGCGCTTGGTTGAAAAGCCATGGCGCGAAGCTACCGTGCGCTGGATTATGACTGAACGCCTCTAAGTCAGAATCCGGGCTAGAAGCGACGCGCGCGCCCGTCGCCCGATTGCCGACCCGCAGTAGGGGCCTCGTGGCCCAAAGGCACGTGTCGTGGGCCAAGCACCCGCAGCGGACGAGTTGCGGTTGCCGCCTTGAATTACAATTTCACCGAGCGACGGGTAGAATCCTTTGCAGACGACTTAAATACGCGACGGGGTATTGTAAGTGGCAGAGTGGCCTTGCTGCCACGATCCACTGAGATTCAGCCCTTTGTCGCTTCGATTCGTCCCCCACCTCCCCAAAAACCTTCCATCTCCTCCGGGAAAGGAAAGGAGGCTAGCGTGCCCGTCGGGGGTGCCATCCGTTGGGATGCCGCAATTGTCGAGTGACGGGGCAATCCTTCGCCCCGAGACGGACGGCGAACCGCCTCCTCTCGTCGGCACGAGGCAGGCTCTACCCGAGCACGCAGATCCCCGAGTCCTTGCGCAAATCCCAAAACGCACAGAGGGTTGCGGGCCGTGAGGCTAGCCTTAGGCCCGAAAGTCGTTTGTTCGGCACCACGAACGATCGCGATGGCGTGGGGGCTGGAGTCGTTCGTTCGGACACACGAACGATCGCGATGCTTGGGGTGCGGAAAGTCGTTTGTTCGGACACCACGGACGATCGCGAGTGCCGCCTCCACGGGGCTAACCCAGGCGGACTCGGCGGCCGCCGCAGCCCATCATGGGGGAACCTCTGCGGGAGTCCGACGGCACGCCTCCACGCCCGCGTCCGCCGGCGGCACTGCCCGGCGGGAACTCTGCGGCGGCCCGCAGGGGAGCTTCACCCCCGCGCAGCCCCGCTGGTACCTCTGCGGCTGCCGCCGCCGCCACGGATGCTGCGGCGGGCAGGGCTGCCTGGGGGAACTGCTGCGGCAATGCTTCTGTGATTCCTGTAATGGGTTCTCCACTGACCAAAATGACCACGTCGGAACGGACTCTGTTCTGCTTCAACCGTTCCCGGCGTTTCCAACGGCGGATGCTCCCCGCAACAGTTACCCGTTGCCCCCCAGGTTTCCGACACACTGTTATCGGGCTACTTGGATTTTCAGAGAGTTAGCGCCAAAACAAAAGGTTTGGTGAAAGACGTTATCCGAGGGCTTGAACCGAGCCTGCAGAATGTTTCGCTTTGAGGTTTGGCCATCGAGCTGACAATTTATCTGTACCAACTTCGCGGTTCGACTTGTTCAGCACAAGATTATTTCCTTGCCATAGTTTATGCAAGATAACGGGTGCTTTTATTGTGCTTAACGGAGCCGGACAATCGTGCATCTAATTTCAATGCGGAGATAACAGCAAAATTTGGCTTGCCAAACCGAAAATCTCTTCATCTAGGGCAATATAAGGGGTTCTCAGGCCCCAAAAGTTCGGCAGACCGCCGGTACCTCTGCGGCAGCGCGACGGCGGGCCTCCGTGGGCACTCCGTCGGCAGCTCCACTGTCCAAAATACCACGTTGGAATGGACTCCTTGTGCTTCAATCATGCCCAGGTCGAGGAGCACACCCCCCCATTGCTTGCTTTGCTCCCCGTCCCACCGCGTCTCTTAAGTTGCCTCGGCACACTCGCCCCCTGCCGGCTTTTCAACAACGGATGCTCCTCCCGCACACAACTAGGATTTTGGAAAGGATTGCACCAACAAACAAATAATAATAACAAACCAAACGTTGGTATCCCAAAGGACTTGAACCCAAGTCCACCAAATCTATTAGTTGGCGCTTAGCCAATCAAACTAACAATTTATTTTTTCTATTTGGAATTTAATTATATTTAACACATAGCTAATTCGTTTGTGATTGATTTATGCAAGATAATGGGTGGTTGTATTGTGCATTATCCATGATGTGCCTTAACGGAGTCAGACAATCATACATCTAGTTTCAATGCGGAGATAATAACATAATTTCTTGTAAAACTGAAAATCTCTTGATTTAGGGCAAAATAAAGGGTTTTTAGGCCCGAAAGTTTGGCAAACCGCCTTCGGCCAAAATTATGTTATTATTCTCTGAACGGATTTGCCTCAAACGGCTGCGGCAGCACGCGGCCTCCGTTGGGCACTCCGTCGGCAGCACGCAGCGCAGAGTGGGGTGACTTCCGCGGCGCTGCCTTGGGGCAAGTGCTGCGGCAGCGCGCAGAAGCT
>JADCRA010000397.1:38790-49672 GCA_021464305.1 Kandelia obovata
TACGAAAAATCTTTTGAAGTCCACACTGATGCGTCTGACTTTGCCATAGGGGGAGTCTTGATGCAAGATGGGCATCCTATTGCCTATGAAAGTCGCAAGCTAAACAACACGGAGAGACGGTACACCATCCAGGATAAGGAGATGACTGCCATCATCCACTGCTTGCGCATCTGGAGACACTATCTACTTGGAAGTAAGTTTGTGGTAATGACTGACAACATTGCTACAAGTTATTTCCAAACACAGAAGAAACTCAGCCCGAAGCAAGCTCGTTGGCAAGATTTCTTGGCAGAATTCGACTACACATTGCGGTACAAGCCAGGGCAAGCCAATGTTGTTGCGGATGCGCTGAGCCGAAAGGCGGGACTAGCTGCCATGACCACTAGTTCGCCAAAGAGCAACTTCCTTGATCAGATCAAGGAGGGCATGATGCAGGATGCTTTGGCAAAGAGCCTGTTGAAGTTGGCTAGTGAGGGGAAGACTCGTCGATTTTGGTTGGACGAAGGAGTCCTGACAACCGTGGGCAACCGAGTCTTTGTGCCGAAGTGGGGAAACCTACGGAAGGAAATCCTCAAGGAATGCCATGATTCCTTATGGGCTGGACACCCAGGTATGGCACGAACCCTTGCACTTGTCCAACAACATTATTACTGGCCGCAAATGCATGCAGATGTTGAGGCCTACGTTCGAACTTGCCTTGTTTGCCAACAAGACAAGGTAGAACAACACCGCTCAGCTGGTCTATTGGAGCCGTTACCCATTGCCGAAAGACCTTGGGAAAGTGTCTCAATGGACTTCATCGTTGCCTTACCCAAGTCTGATGGGTTTGGAAGCATCATGGTGGTTGTTGATCGGTTTAGCAAGTATGGTACCTTCATTCCAACCTCTGCTGACTGCAAGGTGGATGAGGCCGCTCGCTTGTTCTTCAAGAACGTGGTGAAGTTATGGGGCGTTCCTAAAAGCATCATCAGTGATAGGGACCCTCGCTTCACAGGTAAGTTCTGGCGCGAGTTATTCAAACTACTTGGAACTGATCTAAACTTCTCTACAAGCTTTCATCCACAGAGTGACGGGCAAACAGAGCGTGTGAATGCCTTGCTGGAGCAATACCTAAGGCACTATGTTAGTGCCCATCAACGAGATTGGGCGAAGTTACTCGACATTGCCCAATTCTCCTACAATTTGCAAAGGAGTGAGGCAACCAGCAAGAGCCCGTTCGAGGTTGTTATGGGACAACAACCCTTAACTCCGAATGCAATTGCTTCTTCTTATACGGGGAACAATCCTTCTGCATACAAGATTGCAAAGGAATGGCATGAGGAGGCGGACATCACAAGGGCTTGGTGAGGAGATACGAAGGTCCATTTCCTGTTATCAAGCGTGTGGGAAAGGCCGCCTACCAAGTCCAACTCCCATCAAAGCTGAAGATCCATAATGTCTTCCATGTAAGTCTTTTAAAGCCTTTTCATGGGGACAACGAGGATCCTAGTCGAAGTGAGTCCAAGCGCGCACCAACTGCTGTGGTCACCAAGTTTGACAAGGAGGTGGAAAGCATCCTTGCTGATCGAGTGATCCGGAGAAGGGGAGTTCCTAACTACATTGAGTACTTGGTCAAGTGGAAAGATTTGCCGGATGAAGAGGTTAGTTGGGAACGAGAGGACCTGCTTTGGCAGTTTGCGGATTTCATCCACCGCTACAAGGATGAAAGTGCGACGAGGACGTCGCGAAAACAAGTGGGGGAGGGTGTCACGGGCTGATTCAAGTATGCTGCCAGCCCGCTTCTTGCATGCTAGCCCAATGCTAGCCCAATTGGTGCCCCAACCCAAGTCAAGGAGAATTCTAGAAGAATGCTTAGGTGTCCCTCTCTAGAATGCTCCATTGTAAATATCTAGATGTTATCCTTAGAATTCTCTAGAATAAATGATTGTAGCCACACATTGAGGAGGGGAAGCAACTATAAATACCCCCATTCCTCTCATTTGTAAACACACCTCTACACCTCTCAATAGCAAAGTTCTCTACATTGCTATACTTGTGCCTACTATCCTTCTCTCTATCTCAAAGCCTCTCACTTTCTCTCTCTCTTGAGTTGGTTGAAACTCTCTTCAAGGCTTACTTAGCATCTTCTCTCGCAAGATTGTCTAAGTGTCGCGCGGGTTAGCACGTCTAAAGCACGTCAAAAGCCTAACTCCATGACAATATGATGACTAACCCTAAAACTATAGGTGTTTTTGTAAAAATGTTTTTGGTTTTCCCCTGCTTTATTGTTTTTAGTATTGATATCTTTCAAATTATGGTAAATCAACAAGTTCATTGATAATGTATTTGGTGATGAGGACCGTTATGAAATATGTTCTTTTTAAAAATTAATTTAGATTTAACCTCTATAACTTGTTAAAACTGATAATCTAATTTTTTTATCTCTTCTTTATGTGAGAGTGATCGTACGACTATTAACTACATGCAAATACTAAAAAACACACGATAATTTTTATGTAGTTCACCTATAATGTGTGAGTTATGCTCACAGTATGATAGGATCACTCTCAAGTCACAAAATTCACTCTTATTATCAAGAGATATAGTCTGGTTGTGGAAAAATCACTTCTTAACCACATGTAAAAGGACTACTCTTTAATCAGTTACAATAATCTCTCGATCAAAGAGTTGATTTCCCTATCACTTTAAGGGTATCTCACTTTGTTTTTCAATAAATTTATCAAGAGTTTATGATAAAACCTTTCCTAGATAACAATCACTCAATATGTACAGACTACTAGAGCAAAATATAGATCTTCTCCTTCTTTTGTTGCCAGTGTTGTTTTATCCGTTGTCGGTGTTGCTTGGACATTATGCTAATACTATTTGTACACATTGTCGATGCTATCTGCATGCACTGCTAATGTTGTCTGCATACACTGTTGCTATTGTCCGTGCGCACTGCTAATGCCGTTTGCTGTTATCCATATGCACTATTAATGTTGTTCATATGCACTACTGTCTGTATATGTTGTCATGTCTGTTTGCTGCTGTCTGTGTGTACTGTTAATGCTATTTGCACCCGTTGTTACTACTACCTGCTATTCGCACGCATTGTGCTTGCTATTCGCACGCGTTGTGCTTGCTGTTCGCATGTGTTGTGCCTATTGTCTGTACCTGCTATACCTGTTGTTCACACAAGCTATGCCTTCTATCCCCACACGTTGCGACTGCTGTTCACACACGCTATTCTTGCTATTCGAGTGTGCTATTGTTGTCTGCACATACCGTTACTATAATTCATCTACATTATTGTTGTTTGCTCAAGTCACTATTGTTATCCCTGTGCATTGTCTACGTCTATTGGTGTACCACCTACTATTGCGCGTTGGTTGCTAGTGCAGGATCCTTGTGCTGCTATTCCACCTCCTTCTGGTTTGTGTTCCTTGGTTGCTTTGTCAGTTTGTTGGTGCAGTTGTTGCCTTGGTGATGTTTATTGGTGTAGCTACTTCCTTAGTGATGTTTGCTAATGTAGGTACATCATCCTAAACATGCTACTAGTGCAAGGAAACCTCTTGGACGTTCTACTGATACTAGTATACCTTCCTGGACCTACAGGGACATCTACTACTGTTGGTATACCTTCCTAAATGTGCGGGGACATGCTACCTTGCCTTTGTCATTTACTTAATTTTCTACAACTCACTTTTTTCTTGCAAGATACATAGAGCATTTATAGAACCTTGAGATTAGGGATACACGATTATCAATGGTCATCGTTAATTCCTAAAGGTTACCCTACAATTAATGGTCAGATTTGAGTTCTAAAATTTAGAGTCAATGGTCAACGGTCAATAGTCAATCTTGACCTCTAAAATTTAGGGTCACGATCAACATTGACTTCTCAACATCAGGGTTAACCTATAATCATTGGTTTTTTCCAATGACCTCTCTACATCTCAACGACATTCATAACCTTAAATCAACATATATAACAGTGTGAGATGTTGTTAACAACAAATTTAATATTAGTCATCAAAGATAGGCTTAACACTTGGAGTTATCATATATGGGTAGGTGAATGGTCATGCTATTTTTTATTTTATGTTATATATTAGAAATCTTTAGTTACATAACACATTTTTGTCTTTGTTGGTTCTTCCATATTTGCTGAGACTTGATTAAGGTTAAATTGTATGAAAAGTTTTATGCATTATGTTCCTTATCATATGTTATTGCATCACTTTATGGTTAATGGGCCAAAATTGGTTTTTTTCCACTATCTAGGTATATAGATGCTAACCAAAAACCAATCAAGTATGCCAAAATTCCGCAAAAATAGTTAATTTGAAATAATTGATGTTGTTAATGAGATCATTGTGAAACTAGTTGCAAAGCATACAATGGAATTCCCAATTACTGAGGTTGGTTTACTTTTTAACTTTTACTTATGTATAGTAGCAATCCTTTTGACATTAGAATAATCCAAGAGAAAATCTTTTTGATCAATTCAACTACTATGGAACCATTTTGTTTTTTCATTTTTAGGTTGCTTTGTCTCGATTATTGTAAACCTAATGGTTTGCCATTATGCCTAATTCATGTGTAGACATGCCTATTGACATGGGAAGTCTTAGGTGTAGAATTTGTTCCTAGTGATGAAAAAATTACACAATGATAATACGAAAGGTTATAAAGGTTGCTGCAACAAAGAAGACCTATATATTTTGTATCAATTTCAAGAATGGTGAACTTGAGAAGGTCGTGCTCACCATTGACAATCTAACTTTAAGAAGAAGAAGCCATACTATGGTCAAATGAGCATTTAATGAAAACTTGCTTGGAAATATACTTGAATTTTTGTTGTGAATTTTATCAGTGGGTTAGTCAAATTTAGTGGAAGGGTTTTTTTGTCCTCAATTATAGGAAGATGTCAACATGAAATTTTTTTTTGTGCAATAATTATCAAAAGATTCATTATTCATTCTTGAATTTATATGTGTATTATTTGCTACATGAATTTCTTATCCATATTAATAGAGGAAAAAAATGTGTAATTGATGAGAATGTAAAATGTTAAATTTCTTCTCCTTTAATATTAAGTTTTTTATACTTATTTGAATTTAATTGCACTCATTATTCATATATTTTGATTTAACATGCAATTAAAGGTATTAAGTGCAAAACAAAGTTAATGGGGATGATTTTGGACAATTTTGACACTACTTCATAATTTGAACACAACTCTCTTAGTTTAGATCACTAACTAACTTAGGTGTAGGTCAATCACGAATTGCCTTAATCTTTTGCTCATCAAGCTTAACACCTTTAGCATTGACAATATAGCCAAGAAATGAGATTTGATTAGTACAAAAGGAACATTTTTCTAAGTTAGCATAATCTTTCTCAGAACGTAAAACACTTACAATGCTCTTCTAGGGTTTTACTATAGACCAAAATATCATCAAAATACACAACTACAAATTTACCAATGAATGGACACAAAACATGATTCATTAGTCTCATAAAAGTACTTGGTGCATTGGTGAGACCAAATGGCATAACAAGCCATTCATACAAAGCGTACTTAGTTTTAAAGCTGTTTTTCACTCATCTCCCTCTTTCATCCTAATTTGATGATATCCACTTTTCAAATCAATCTTAGAAAAGACACATAAACCATGCAATTCATCCAATATGTCATCTAATCTAGGTATGAGGTGATGATACTTTACAGTGATTTTGTTGATTACACGACAATCAATGCACATCCTCCAAGTCCCATCTTTTTTGGGTACAAGTAGGACAAGAACAACACCATAATTAGATATGCCTTTACCTCACATATCCTTTGGAAATAAGCTCCTTTGTCTCCTCAGGATTACTCTTATATGCTGGCCGGTTAGGGACGGAATGCACCCAAGATGAAATCAATTTGATGCTCAATTCCTCTATTAGGTGGCAATTCACTTGGAAACATCATTAGGGAATACATCTTCAAATTCCTGCAATAGAGCAACAAGAACACTAGGCAAATAAGCCTCCTTGTACAAAAGTATGATCATAGACTGATTGGTATAAAATGCTCTTTTCACATCACTTTCTTTTGTATAGAAACTCTTTCTTTCTCCTTTATCAATCTCTTCTTTTCTGTTCACTCTCATTTTTAATCCTTAAGTTAATACTCATAAGCTTGTTGAGGTGATAATGCTACAAGAGTGACAGTTTTTCATTCATTACAAAGGAATATCGATTCTTGAAGTCGTCATGCATAACTCGCCTGTCAAATTGTTATGGTCTTCCTAATATAATATAACCTGTATTCATAGGTACAATATCACATAAACCTTCATCGTGGTACCTTCCGATAGAAAATGATATAAGCACTTGCTTATTTACCTTGACTTTACCACTCTTATTCAACCACTGAAAATTATATGGCCTAGGATGCTTCATAGTAGGCAAATTCAGCTTCTCAACCATAGTTGTACTAGCAACATTAGTACAACTCCCACCATGAATAATTATACTACATACCTTATCTTTGATAAAACACTTTGTCTGAAAGATGTTATCTCGTTGCACCTCATTTTTTTCCTTTACTTGCACATTCAATGCTCGCCTTGTAACTAGAGCTACACCATTAACCGGATACTCCTCTCCATCACTTTCACCCTCTGATGATGGCACAAATCATCATCTGATTCACTTTTAGTTTCAACATCTCCATTACTTCTCAAGATCATTATATGCTTATTTGGACATTGAGATGCAATGTGACCCCGTCCAAACACTTAAAACATTTAACATCTTTATTTCTACTTGGTTGGGGTTCAAAATTACTTTCCTCCTTGCTAAAACCCACCTTCTTGTGCTTGGATAGTTCCACTGTGGACTTGTAATTGGCCATCTTGTCCCTTTTACTCCGATTTGGCTAACAAGATGAGGTAGAAACCAAATATTGAACAAATAGTGTGGAACCTTTTGATTAAGTTGCCTTTTAACTTTCATTGCCATGTGCACCATGTCTTTTAATTCCACATAATGTTGCAACTCAACCACATTTGCTATGTCCCTATTTAGCCAAAGAAAAAATCTGAGTCATGGCTGCCTCTCTATCTTCTTCTACATTTGCCCTAATCATGGTAATCTTCATCTCCTTGTGGTAGTCTCCACACTTTTTGTGCCCTGAGTGAGCCCTTGCAGCCTTTGGTATAACTCCCTATAATAGTGATTAGGGACAAACCTCCTTCTCATAATAGCCTTCATCTCCTCCCATGTATCAATAGGTCGCTTGTGATTCCTTCTCTAGTCAAAACAAGTTGATCCCACCAAATAATAGCATAATCAATAAATTCAACTACAACAAACTTTACTTATTTGATTGCATCAAGGCCAGATATGATTTTTACTATAAAACTTTTGTGCTAGATTTCAAGGGACCTCAAGGTCTCATCTTGTAACGACTAAGAGAATTTTGAGGTATGTCAAGGGCACAATCAATTATGGGTGCTTTATGATAGGAGTGAACAATTTACCTGTATGGGTATACAAATGCAAATTGGACTAGAAAGTTGTGATGATAAAAGGTCATTGTCTCCTAGTGCATCTTATTCAGGCAATAAATTAGTACATCTTATAAATTATGACTTTGTTTCACAATAATATCTCTTGACTTTTTCGATACCAACCTCTTTCTCTCGTTCTTTTCCTTTTTCTTTTCTTTCATTTTTGGTTTCTTTTAAATGGTATTTGACTTTAAATGATCTTAAGGGCCTCTTTAAAATCTATATTTAGTCTAAAAAATAAATCTTTCTTGTCATCTTGTTACTCTTTCTTTTTGCAGTATCCCATCATCTTATAGCTCTTGTTTTTTTGTAGCAAATCATTTTTTGTTGCACTTCGACCACCTCTGCTACACTTATATTTTGCAACAACGTTACTGCACTTTGAACAACTTTACTACATTTCTAGGTTTTGCCCTAGTACAAAACCATAGCATGAAAAAAGTTATATTTTTGGTGGAAGTGTTTACAAAAAAGCCATCTTTAAAGTTAATTCCTCCACATTAATAAAAGGTAAGGGTTTCCCAACACCTTGTGCATTGTCTCTTAAATTTGATCCAAGAATTATAGACTTTTTAGATAATGTAGTCATGCAAGAATTTTGATCTGCTTTCGACTTAGGCCAATTACATTTTCGTTTTTCCATCATTATGTTCCTCACATCATTAGAAAATGTTAAAACTCTCAACTTTTAAGAATTAGTTATGTAAAATATCACTTTCATTATCATTCTCACATTAAAAACATCACATGAACAATGAAATAGGAGAATTCTAGTATCAAAGTCCGGGTACATAAGAGAAACAAAATAAAAAGTCGCATTTACTTACATCGCTAAACTAACATAAATAAATTAAAAAAAAATAAAAAGATAAATAAAAATAAAGAATAGGACGTTGTATTTAAATCAATAGCTACATAAAGGAATAAATATTTTACCATTTCATTACATTTGTCTTAATCTTGTGACTAAGCAAAGCTTTGGTTACGATACCTCAATATAAGTCAATTCTTTTCATTCTCTTTTAAATTTCGTCCATCTTCCTTTTTTTTACACTAATAGAAACCTAAACAGCATGCTAATGACTTATGAAATGCATGTGACAATGAGCACTAACGTTAATCAAGCAAAAGAGAGAATCATTAAGCAATGCAGGGAACTAAAGAATATCAACACACTCAAACTCATGCATTTAATTTATTTTTAGTGCACACATATGACTTTTGAAACTGTGATGGATCTTTAAACCTTTACACACATAGCACACAATCAATTCATGAAGTTGAAAACTTTTATCACGTTGTTCACAGCAATAATTGCTCGTGTGCATATCAAGAATATATCATTTGAAGCTAATATCAGTTACCATGCAAGACTAATTGCAAACATGATACCCCCAATAGAACTACTTGCACCAGAAACACAAAACGCTAACCACAACAAGATAAGTGGTCTATATATGGACTGAGATCTTCATTATCTCATTAGCATGAGAGAAGCAAGCAATGACAACTAGGTCCAACCAAGTGTGGTTCCAACAGCACCGACAAGCCCATAAATTGGCCAATAATCCTTTGTATATCCCCTATTGTTCCTAAAGAGCTAGTGGTGTACTTCTCGATATTAAAGTCATCTATTTATGGAATTTACTGAAGCTGAGAGGGGTAGCTCAAATCCCAATGCAGCAGTTGTGAAGAAAAGATCCTAACCAGAAAAACATCAAGAAAGCAGTAGCGTTGAGACAACGTTTGGCCGCCACCGTTGCACTCGCTTTTTCCTGGGCCCTATTACCAAAACTAAAATTAAACACAGGAATAATCTAAATTATAAAAAATGAAATTTAACATAAGCTTAGTATCTATATTTAGCGTATCAGTTTAACTATACGTAAAGGCACCAAAAAAGATTGAACTCGAAATCCCTCAAAATTGATCAAATAAAAAAGAAATAAGGTGGAATAAAAAATTACATTCAATAAAATTAAATGGAATTAAGGATATGCTTAGGTTTTGAAGTGAAACTTGGTCGATGGCAGTGATGGAAAGGAAATAAATTGAGGTACAAAGAAACAAAAGAGGTACAAATTTGCCATGAACTAACCTTAAAAATTATTGTAAATAAATTGAATATAACTGAATTTAGCTTAAGAATTGAAATTGGAATAGAGAATTAGAGTTAAAGTTTAGAAAAAAATCACAATTGTTAACAACGTTGATATTTTGATAAAATAGCAAATTTGAAAAATTGTAAACAAAAATTTTATTTACTAAAGTTATAATGAGAATGAATTTTAATCTTTGATTAAATAAAACTCTATTTTAATTCTAATAATTGTTTTATTAAAATAATCACATGATTTTTAATTAAAATTAATAACTAAATAAAACAAAATAAACAAAATAAATTAAAGTTTTGACGTTTCTTTGTTGTTTAATCCCTAGGTAAAGAAACTTTATCTTCGACGAAAAGAATACTTAAAAGCTTTTAATAGAAATTAGATCAGTCTTTTTAATTAATCACTTTTCTATCAAGTGTCTTATTAGTTGGATTCTTCCATGACCTCTTGGTATACATTTGCTCACATAATAATGATTTTCCACTTTAAGAAAATTCTTCTTGACGTTACGAAGAATGAAGCATTTTCTAACTTATCAAGAATACTAATACTTGAATACATTCAAGTTCTTTAACTTTTGAAATTGTAATAAAACTTGTTGCACATAACTATTCACTTAGATTATAATTCACACTAATAACAAGAGATGTTTAATTGGAACTAAATTTCATTTATCGTAATAAAATCAAGATAAAGGATTGATCAAGAATCAATAAGATCCTGACTAATAACATATAGATTCAATTTTTGAGTTAATAAGATCTTTGATATTTGATATCACCACAGTCATAATCATTCATAATACATGATTATATATTCATTAACACATAGTAATTTATTGGAGTACATCAAATTCTTTATTTCATTTGGACTTGTAATTAGACTTTTTGCACATGACTATTCATAAATTAATTCATACTAATAACAAAGGTGTGATTTGGCGACTTAAATTTCTTGGATTACTAATAAATACATGATATGTATAGTAATTGTTTACTACCTTATTAACATATTTATTAACACATGAGAAATCTCTTTACTTCAAATTAATGGATCAACAATTAGTATGTTTATCTTTTTTTGACATAATCTCCTTGTCATCCTCCTTAAACATTACTTTTTGCACACTACTAAGGACTCTCTTTAGATTGGATACACATTAATATCCTCTTTCTCTTCAATATATTCACATATACAAGGTTTTCTAAAGTTCTCTCATTT